>OX392452.1:37089710-37689710 GCA_947623535.1 Coelioxys conoideus
ACCAATATTTGCGAATATTGACTAATTTTGTATTCGAAACTTTTCGTGCAGACGCGAAATAATAAAACGCGATTATCCGAAAAATTAAGAGAATTTCAAATTCAGAACCATAGAAATACCCACAGCGATTTCAAATTTTCAAATCTTCGATTTATAGTCGCGTGTCACGAATTTCACACCTTGGGTGCCATCCCCTAAAAGAGTTTCAATTTCTTTCAGCAAGTAATTCTATTTTCGATCAATTTTATAGACAATTTTCATAATATTCGATTCTCGTTCATTCGATAAACTTTAATACATTTACCAAAAAGTTTTATACTTTTCATTTTAAAGGTACAAGAGATTATAAAAGAAATTGCAATGAGATTTAATGTTAAATACCTTTAAAATTAATTCAAGATATATTACCACACTTTATGTTAAATGTTTCAACTTAAAGTTGGCGGTAGATTTATGTACGAATTCGTATGTGGGTGATATGGCGCTCAGATCGTTAAACAGAAAGCGTTCGACTAATTATTTCTATTCTACTTTGCAGCATGGATTCCGAAACGTGTACTGATCTGCCTGATGATGTTCACGGCTTGCTGGACGAACTACATGTGTCGTCTGCAAATGCCCATTCTCGCTGTGCCCATGATCAAAGCTCTACCGGGCAATGCCTCATCAGGTGCCTGCGTGGACGAGTCATCCCGTGTACGTAGGGCGATCTCCTGGCTGGACCCGGGAGCTTATCTGGAAGATTACATTTTATCAGAAAGACTGGAGGCTGCTCAAGAGCATGTGGACAATATACGTTTACCTAGGGACGCCTCCGAATCGGATGTTCGTACTCCCGACGATCCGATCGCTCTATTCGGTGGTAAACCTTTCGATTGGAGTCCTTTGACTCGTGGCCAACTGATAGCCGCATACAGCTACGGAAACGTTCCCGGTAACTTCCTCGGCGGGGTAATGGCCGTACGATGGGGACCGAAGAAAGCGATACTCTGGACCTCCGTGGTGGCTGCTCTGATTTCGCTGATAAGCCCTATACTGGCCCAACTGCACTGGGGAGTTCTGCTGTTCAGCAGGATAATTATCGGTGTCACTGGCGGAGTGACGTTCCCGGCTTGCCACGCTTTGGTCGCCAAATGGGCACCGCCTGACGAGAGGGCTCGTTTCGTTTGGTCGCTTCTCGGTGGCACCTTCGGCACCATTTTCACCTATCCCATGATCGCTGGTATCGCTGAGACGATCGACTGGGAGAGCGCATGGTACATCCCGTCGTTGCTGATGATCTTGTGGATCTTCTTCTGGGCAGTGCTCACGTACGACTCGCCGGAGGAACATCCTGGCATCTCGGATGAAGAGAAAGATTACATTATTAAGTAAGCAGACTTTGACTAATTTATTTACTTATAAGTATGCATGTATTAATTCGTGGTGAAAATGACTACTTTCCGAACTGCATTTATAGCGAAACAAGTGTGTGTACACGTGTAAAATCATGACAATAGTAATACACCGCTACAAATACTCTGTTGTATGTACCTCGCATTCTGTTTTAACAAGTATGTTTTCACGAATGTTTAAGCTCGCAAGCTGGTACGGTGAGGAAACAGAAACCCTCGTTGGCGGAGACACCGATCAAGAAGATCTTTACATCGATACCGTTCATCAGCTTGATCTTTTGCCACTTCGGCAACATGTTCCTACTGTTCTTCTACCAAAACTCGATGATGTTGTACCTGACGAAGGCTCTGGGATTCAAATTGGCGAAAGGAGGAATGGCCGCTGGTCTACCATGGGCTGGCAGAATGTTCTTCGGATTTTTGTTCAGCTGGGCTGGTGATACCATCAAGAAGAAGGAGATCGTCTCCGTTACCGTTCTTCGCAAGGGCGCTACTGTATTTTGTGGGTATCCGAAGAGCCTCGATTCTTGCTCGATTTATTCGTTCCTAATGTTTCCCGGTACCTTTTGCAGCTCACTTTTTACCAGGAATCTTTCTGATATTGGTCGGTTACGTCGGATGCAGATTCGTCCTCGCGAACGTGTTCTTGGTGCTGGCGTTAGGTTTCAACGGGGCAGCGAGCATCTCGAATTTGTCCAACAACCAGGATTTGTCGCCGAATTTTGCTGGATTTTTGTACGGTATCATGAACACGATCGGCGGAACATCGGGTATGATTATTTCACCGATCGTCGAGGAGATAGCAGGAAAATATGGAGTGAGTGTTTCCCTTTTTTTCTTCTTCGTTCGTGCAACCTTGTGCTTCATCGGCTTTTTTTGTAACGTCGAATTACTTGCATGACTTCCATGTATAATCTTTGTTCGTCTTTTATGACATCGATAGCAAACACGCTGTCGATGTTTCGTTACGCTTAAAGGTGCTCTTGGCATACTCGAGACCTCAGTCCAGCCTTGTACTCTGTTGCATAACTCATAGTACGGGCAGTACTGGGGAATTGTGTGTGCGATGCATCCTAAATGAATCATTTAAATTTCACCGACCTAATAGCGCCTAGGATTTCACTTTGTCGCGCAGAGCTTTATCGCTTCGTACCTCTGTCCTTTCGTTGTGCCTTTTAATTCGTGTCTGGAAAAAGAAAACGAGACTGTAGGAGAAAATGTTCAATGTTGCCTCCTCGTTGGATAGAGAGATGGCACGAGTCGATGTGAAAAACATACGATTCTAGGTATCCTGTAACTCTCGTCATCCAGATGCATGAAGTACTAATTACAATGTCAATATCCGTGGATCGAACGCGCGCAAAAAAAAATGATTGCACTTAAGCGGAATAGGAGAAGGTTTCGCTACGCTTATTCTACTCACATTCATCCAGACAGTCTCTCGTGATGATGACGATTTGTGGGTACCTACTCGTCTCTATATCATCGAGCTTATAGTACGAGACGTACCTACAAGTCGCATCGTCCACACGCATACGCAAACTTCATACGCACTCATACTTTATCCAATGCTTCTTAACGACCATCTTAACAACGACAGGTGTACGGGTACGTGTATATTGCAATTTATGTGGTTACATTATTGTTTGTCGCTTTATGTGTATTCGGTTTTTTACGTTCGCTACAACATATCTCGCAATGAATCGTTTCTTTCAGGATGTTGATCTCTTCATTAATCATGTACAAGATTTGTTGCGTGCTTTTAGAATCCTATTGACAGATGGCAAATTTTGTTCTGGATCGGTGCAGCTGTTTGTATCGTTTGTATGATCATCTTTATGCTCGGCGGTAGCGGGAACATACAAAGTTGGAACGACATACCAGCTGATTCGCAAGGCCAAGAGGAGGGAAGAAAATAGTTGTTAGCGGAATGTTCTTTTTTTTTATTTTAGTGATAACGACGCGTTATATGTTTGAAATGAATATACGGCAGCGTTAGGATGATGAAATTGTGAATTAACACGTTCGATTTTAACTTCTTAGAGAGCTATTTTTTTTTTATTACAATCTATTGTGGGACGTTGACAAGTGCAACGAAGTATTGTGATGATGAATGATATTGTAAATATTTTATAAATCTGTCGACGTTTTAGTTTGTGACATTATTGTACAAGATATGTTATTTTTACTATTTGAAACGATGACTTTTGTATACGAAATGGAGTTTTTCTATATTTTGTACGACTTTGAATGTTATGAAAAATGTATGTGATATGCAAATGTTTCGTTGTTAAATAAATTTGTTTAAACTGAAATGATTTCTGTTCATTAATATCTATAATAATAAATGCGATATACATATATGTATATATGAAACAAAAAAAAACAGAAAAAATTTAGTTTTAAGGATGCGTCTAGCAAAAAATGTCACAGAACGTGTCACATAGCACAAAGCAAAATTTCTTGATAATTTGAAAGAATTTTATTAATTCGCTATACATTTTATCATCACAAATACTTTTTTAGAAGTTACTAATTTTAAGTTTACGTACTAATTAATCAATGTTATTTTATAACAATACTTCTCAGTGCCTTATCATTTCGTAAAACAAGCGGTGGTTCTCTATTTGAAAAAAAAAATAAAGAAGAATATACAAATTAAATTCATTCACAGACCTAATGTCTAACAGCGATATATAATAATCTCTGTGCACACTTCATTCCAACCAAACTAGCATATTCTTTAATTTCATTTTCCTCTTCTGGCGTCACTGAGTGTTGACATTGTCTTTTATATATTTCATATGGCATGGCAACTTGACGATACAAAATCAGTACCTGAGAATAAACAAGATTAGTCGGTGGAAATAGATAAAATTTAAAGGTTTATTATATTAAAACTATATAAATAAAGGCTTATCAAGTACCTTACGAATATCAATTATGCCATCTTCGTCTATTGCATCAATGTCATCATTCAATCTACTATATTTTTGTTTATCTAATTTCAACAAACAAGGTTCTATATCGAACCATGCGTAAGTTTCAGGGCATAATAATTTTGACGGCCTCATTCGTGCTTTATATCGCATTTTAGGACATGTGTGGATATAGAATCCCATGTAGTAATATTTTAAAGTTGGTGTTGCTTTATTCAGCAGCTTCGTTAAGTAAACCTCTCGAAGGGAACTACAGGTAATTGTAAGCATATCAAATACAGATTGTATGGAAGAATTGAATGACAAATGGAAAAAGTTTAGCAACTGACCTAAAAGTTCCAAGAGACAGGTAAGAATACGCTGGATCGTAGAAAAAGTAAACGCTCGAGATACAAGAAGGTAAAATGTCTATTACTCCAACAGCAATTAATTCATTATCTAACCAATATTGTTCATGAAATGAGCCATATCCGCTGGGAGGTCCATCCTCTGGTGTACATGCCTTAAAAATTATAAACTCCTTAATTTTATATCATTTTTATATAAAACAATTTAATTTTTCAGTGGAAAGTAAACAGCATTTGAGGAAAAATGTTATGACATCATACATAATTTTTTAAATGTTTAGATATTATTTACAGGTATATATAAAATAAGGTTCACGAAAAGACCATGCTGAATGCAAAGTGTACCTGCAAAGGACTTTTTACAATAAAATTAAAGAACGATTCGGTACACAACTGTTCTGGCGGATCTCCATGGATAATCATTTGGTACTTTTTATAAACGTTTGTGCTCACTTCAAGAGTGTTAATAAATTCATCGGACATTGTTCTCACTAATTTTATCTGATGAATTAAAAAAAATAATTTGTAAGAAATTACTTGCTGAAATAACGTACATATAACAAACAATACAATGATAATAAACAACATAACATATAATAGAAGGTCCACTTTGCTCCAATCAAGTTTCATAATAATGTTTTACCTTCTTACATAATTTTAGAACTATTCAACATAATATTAATTATGTATGATATCAGACACTACATAGAAGCAGTAAAAAAGTTTTAAATAAATTCTGAAATTACTTAATATTGTTAATAAGTAAAATTACCTGTAAAGGTGATTTCACAAGAAATCTTACATACTGCTTCTCTGTAACCTTTTCTGGTAGAACTCCATGTATCATTGTTTGATATTTTGTATATACTTCATAAGACTGTTTTGATGTTTCTATGTATCCAGAGCTCATTGGTGAAACTCTAACTAGTTTCAGCTAGTAAAATTTGTAGATTTAACATAACTGTGTCACAATAATAATCAAATAAAATACTGTAAATGAATTAGATAATCAAAAAACATAAAGTACTTAATTCTTCATTTTATAGCTTAGTTTTGCTATATTTGATTTTTCAGCACCAGATAAATTGGAGAAAAAGGGACCAACTTATTATATGCAATGTTTACGAAGATACGTGAAACAATTGCTGCAAACCTTACCTGCAGCCTATTGGTTGCATTACACACTTCATCAAACAAGTCCTCTAAACTTTTAGCATGATTTTCTTGTTTATTCGCATTAAATATAGCTTGTACTTCTTCTGGAGATTTTCCTTGAGCCAATAATTTATTCTGTTTTCGTTGTTTCCTTAACATTTTTGCTTTCATGCATGGTGGTCTAGCAGTAGTCATATTTACAGATTGCAAACTTTGAGATGTTGTGTCCGACTCAGTATTATGACTCAATGCCACAGGTACATTTTCTGAAGTTTTTTGCTGAATTCCCGAATTGTTAGCTTTCTTTCCATTGCTTGATACATTAGGCTGTAATCTCATGTTCACTTCGTCGTTTACAAATTTCACGTTTAAATCAGAAGCATGAATTTCTTGGGCCTTTAAAAAATGCTTGCTTTGATTAGGAATTTCTGCGATATCTATAATAGACTGATGTTAAAAACATGTTTTAAGGATACATGTTGAAAGTTGGATTAGTTGTACCTATATTAGCACAGTGATCTTCTTCACCAATATCCATATTATCATCCTTCTGTAATTCATTTCTTAAAAACTTAGCCATTCTTTTCAAAACTTTTTTTTGTGATTTAGAAATTTTAAACTGTAATGCTTCGCATCTATGGCAACCGATATAAATTTTATATATTTATTATAAAATCATATTATCTTAACAGATTAAAACTACAGTTTCTTACTTGATGGTATACATTGGACAACATGTTTGATCCATTGTAGGCTTGTAACAATAAGAACCGCATCTTCTCCAACCCCTGTCTATTAAATTTTGATAATCTTGTACAGTCAATATATGTGTTCCCATGCCTAAAACATATTAAATTGTTGAAACAGAAAAATATTGCTTAAATTTCATAGATTCATAGATAACAGATTGACATCATAACAGCATAAGGTATGTGTACAAGTAACTGTCAAACAAGGTATATAACCTATTACTAAAAAAATACGAAATCATGCAGAAGTCCATCCCCATTTATTACTTGCCATGGCTAAAATTTGTATTAGGACTTTTGCAATAACCGCATCTATATTTTTCTTGTTCAGCATAATATTCAACAATACTGTACGATTGCTTCGCCATTTTTTGATCTGCTTTAGTCACTTTCTCTATTATTAATAGAAATGTTGATGTAATCATACAAAAAATGACATGCAATCGCCTGAATCGTGCTTGTTATTTGATAACTTTTTACGCTAAAAACTCCAACAATGTCACTCCATATTTACAAATTTAATGCACTAAACAGGAAATGACATTGTACTGCCATCTCGTTTCGATTTTAAATGACGAGGCTAAAAATATTTTGAAAGTATAGTATACATCTTGCGCAAAACTTTCACCAATTCGATAAGTCAAATTATAAGACAAAGTCGTATTAAAATGAAAAATTAATTATGAACAAAAATAAATCTTGAAGATACGAAAGTAGACTGTTATCATAATAAATGTATATGTATAATACACATAATTCTCAAGTACAAAAATGCTTGAAAATTATAACGATTTTCATAAATTTATAAATAGAACTTATCGAAATTAACAACAGTTGACGTAACGGTTATAATGATGACTGTAATTTTAACGTTATATTTTTTAAGATTATCTCGTAACTTTGTTTTGTAGAAAAGAAGTTGCTATCAAATAATAATTATAAATAAACTGTCATTAATCAGAAATTAATTATTATACTTTGCTTTAATTTCTAATCTCCGAATTATCACTCATATAGACTGAATCTATATCAAAACTATGATTTTTCTAATAAATAGTCCTTAAACCTTAAAACGATACATCGTTTCATATTTTGCCATTTTCATGAATGAAGTTACTCCTCCTTTACAGCAACAGGCGTCCCTTACTACACAGCGTGAAACATCGATCTATTCCTTTGGGATACCCCCTTCTCCTGGCTGGTTACAGTTTCCACTTCTCAGTGTAGTATCAACAACTTGATATGCCTCTTCTGGTACCAATTTACGCTACTGCAAAATTACACACCATATGCTATGGCTATCAACATGATTATCATAAATTTTTACACCCATACTCCTTGCATTCTTTTTACAATCTTTTCAGCTCGATTTCATTTGAATCTCGCGTGAGATTTTGCTTGAAATTTCCGCGAATTCTCATTGGGATTTTTACAAGATGTTTTTAAATATTATCTAGTCCTCTCAAGGTGTTCCTGGACGTCCTTCGAACGCTTTCCAACCTTTCTTAGAGTTTTTTTTTACATTTTCTGCAGCTTCTTTCAAGCTCGAAAGCAAATGGTACTAAACCTCTCTTAACTAGTTCTGAGAGGAGCCGAAGTTGGACTCGGGCGTACAAGGTCCCTAGGTACATCCATGTTTTCCTCCCACGGGTGATTTTCTTCACGGCTCACGTACATCCCCCCACTAAGTGTTGGAAGCACGGGGATTCGTCGTTCCCAGAATCAACGGGTGACGTCAATGGGAATCAACCTTCGCGCTTCAGGTCGAGCACGTCGAATTATATTACTTCATAGAACCAACGCTGTAATTATAGCGGCGACGAGGTCCACCGGTATCCTCCGTGGAATAATCAACCTTTCATCAGATTTACAAAAATCACCTTTCTGTCCGAGCGAAAACGAATATTGATCAGTTTTCAAATTCTCTGAAGGGCCATTATTCCATGGTGTTAATTATATCCAGTGCTTGGGTAACACTTCACACCGTTCTCCTCTTTCTGATACTTGCTTTAAATTCATATGCCACGTGCGTCCTGCAAAAGCGTTTATCATTATACCGATCTCTGCAAGTTTGTTCAATCAAAGCAATAATTTATGACACATTATAACTAATCATAAGATAGATGCTTTACTTAATAATTGAAATTCGATACGTTCTTGTCTCGATGTACGTTTTTCTGGGAAACAATTTCGCGAACCCGCGCTCTTTTTCCGCAATTCCTTGAATCGGCGCAAGCGTGTGACAAATTCTTCAGAAATAGATCAATTACGAAGATGCGTAGCATGACCAGATGCATCGCAACTCGGGTAAACAGTTTGTTAGAGGATGACAGCTTACAAAAACTTCGTTAGCGGCTCCCCGGAGGATCAACTGTATCTATTTGTCTCCCTCGACCCTCCTTGTTCGCTTTCGCGCCCCTGAAACGTAACACGCGTACAATGTATCCTTTTAATCGGATTAAAAATTATTTATCAAATACTTTCTACGTAAGAAATTAATTTTGTCGAATCGCGATCGTACAGGAAAGAAGGTTTGAACCCTGCAGAAGAGCAAAGAGGGCAGGCAGACCGTGCGGGGGCGACGTCATAAATATTTCAAGGATCTCGGGCGATGATAAATATTTTGTCGTAAGACGTCAACGTGATAACGCAGAAGGAAAAGAAGAAATTTCGCACGTCGCTCGATCTATCCCCTTTTCGCTCCCCTCCACATCGTTTCGATCCTCGCCCGCTGTTTCTCATGCACAACGGAAAGTATATGCGTGGGCGTTGGGTAATCGTGGGCGTTGTACGATGGGGAGGGTGATGTCGGTGGTGTGGGCGTTTTTGCCTGTTGCGGGGGTTGAAGAAGACCGACTGGGGACTGAATACGGAAAACGCAGCTACAATTTTCTCTTTATCCAGCCCCGGCACGGTGCTTCCAGGTGATCAAGAAAATACTGTAACACGAAAAAATCGTTTCATTAATTACCACGAACTGGTGACGACATTAAAACAATACGATCGGTAATTAACGATTCAGTTGGAAACGTAGTTAACAGAGTTCAGTCTATACAACTTTACAAGGTATTCGTTTAGCAAACGGGAGATCGTTTCCAGGAACGAGACAATTCGATTGACACGCTCGAAGGGACGTTTTCTTCTTCGTTAAACGCTTCGTTAATATTCTGAGTGATATAACATCGTTTATACATACATATATATATGTATATATATGATATATATTATAATTTGATTAATAATTATTTTCTTTATTTATATTTTTTAAATTATAGATATGTTTTTGAATGATTAATATCATGAATGGTTAATAAATAGAACGAATGGTATCGGCATGTGTAGTAGCCTCTTATGAAATGCGTAGAATTAAAGAAGATGGTCTTAAAAATGTCTGCCCATTTGCATCGAAATTTTCTAAACAATAAGGGAGGAGCCGATAGGATACGCGAAAGAAGATTTCAAGAATAGGAGCGAAGATTTGGTCGGGTCATCGCGTGGGTAGACGTATTTCGTATCACAATAGCACAGCGTATACAAGTTGTGTGTGGAGTGTCTGCAGAAATGTGCGCGTGTGGACGTCATATCACCTCGTAGCAAGTAGGGGTTGCTCGAATTGGTAGGGGATGCTCGTTCACCAAGGTGGGGTTGGTTGATCGACCGTACCCTCCACTGGTTTTCTAGTCGTCCTGTCGAGCTCCGACATTCATTCTACCTCGACCAGCCGAACTCGCCAGTTCTCTACGTCCCCGACAGAGAACCATCGCCACGAGAAACATCCGAGGAAAGAAATCTTGAACTCCAGAGAACCACTCGACACTGACAAAGGTGACCGAAACTCTATTTCATCCCTCTGTTGTTCCATCCTGCCACAACCATGCCCATTCGAATCCTTTGGTCGATTTAATTGGTCCGCTATCGTGAGATAAATACCTGCAAAGATTGGAGTTATCGTTAGAAGAGTAAAAAAAATTTACTCTAATTTCACCCCGAAATATTTATTCGTAATAGAATCGTATGATCACGATCGACACTCGAACGTGCGTAATAAATAGAAAGTAATTGTAGGTTGTACGGATTCAGGATGAATTTATCTGTTAATTTCTCTCCTCATGTTCTCCTTTACCAGCGAAAATAGCATTACGAGCATTTCGAGTCTTCAATGAAAGTACAGTCAATGAAATGTATTTTTAATTGTGAGTTGCATAGACGCGTACACAAACGCGATAAATGAGCTATAGTATTTCTAGACGCAACAAGTGTGCGATTTCTGGATCTACTATATCCGGTTCAATTTCATTTCCTGTTCAGCTTTAATTGTTACACGCTATCGCTTGCTAACTTTCGATCGATTTGATCGATGCTCGTCAAACTTATTATCGCTGACAGTACTGCTGTTAGATTTACTACAGCGTTTAGGGGATCCAGCACATTAACTTTCAAATTCTCAAATTTAGGAATATTCTAAGTTAAGAAATTTTTGCATTCATAAATTTTCAAAATTTTTAAATTCCCAAATTCCATAAATGCGAAACCCTTCAGAGGACGTATATAGGCTCCGAAACACCTATTACGAGTTTCTAATCTTATATAGCCTCACTACTCTACCGATCTGTGCATAAACTAATTGCGAGTACGCTGCAGGGTATTTGTAATCAAATTATCAGCATCGCCTGTTAAAGCCATCGAGTGTTTCACGTTTCGCTTCTGTGAAACGAGCTTGAAACCGCAATAAACTTCGTCCCTGTATCTGAAAGGATGTATTAATTGAAATTAAAGTTTCAACGAGAAGTATCATTTTACACGATATTACCGTTAATTTCGTGCATTCGAAATTGTAAAAAATCGTAGAAGAAAAAAAATTATATAAGTTACAAGGAACTTCCTGCACGATATCGTCGTTAATCTTTTACACGCAATGGAAATAGATTCTTGACATTTCGCATTATGTGACATTTAAGCTTCTTTCGTAGCGACCTGCTATCTTCATTTGCCTATGCTACGAACGTACACTTTAACCTGTATACGAAGAGCATACTTTATAGAAATGATGTGCAACCGCGTTCGCGAGAGCCGAACATCGATGGTTAATTAATTTTTCGATTCGAACGTTTTAAAATTTCTACACCTAATTTTTAAATTCCTTAATTTCTGAATTGGAACATTTTTAATATGAATCTTCTTCATCCTATCGCTACACGCGAGCAAAAACGGTGATCGCGAACTTTTCAATGACCCTCCATTTGCTTCGTGATAGCCGCATCTTCACTTTCTGTCCACGTCGTGTATAGACTAATAAAAAAATACTATTTTAACTATGTTTTCGCTTTTCTAAAAGTATATCCGAATCTGATCGAGACCTACCTGACCAGCCCTTCGTTACACAGATTGAAGTTTACATAAGACGGATTCAAACTAATCGTGCAAAAAATGATTTTTTCCAGACGATGTGTGACTGGGCGTGGTTATTGACTCTGTGCTGTCTCATTATGGTAGCCCAATCCTTGCCGACGAATCTGGCGGAAGACGGAAAAAAGACTGAGCAAACGATGCGACCAAAACGTGAGGGATCTTGTTATTTTATCCGACATTTCACAATTTACTTACTTATTTACAACTTAGGCTTACTTACAACGTATCTCTGTTTCAGCTAAACGAACACAGGAGATGCTGATGTTCGGTAACCAACAGAATCGTCAAACAGAAAGCAAAAGCACCTCTTATGCCTCCGCTGCAGAGAAAAGTAGGTACCCTATCGTCGAGTGGACTTTTTTGACTACTTTTGTCACTCGTTAGTTACCGTGAATTGTTTCTTCGTGTTCCAGGAACTCTTGCTTCGGCGGGATTAGGCGGACTGAAAGCAGCTTTAGCCGAAGAAGAGAAGTCCTCTCGTTCTAATACCCCTAACAATGCCATGTACGATCGTGGTTCCTTCCCAGCCTACGAAAAGAATTACGAGTAAGTGTCTGATGACGATATTAACATTTTCGATGCAAATGATAAGAGTTGATAAGAGAATTCACCTTCTAACGATAAGAATTACCCATAAGTAAATGAAAAGGTGTTACTGCAGGGCATACACATTATATGAACACTAAATACAAAAAAAATATGTACAATAATTTTCCATCTTATTGCCACATAATATATCATAGTGCTCTGTCTCTCGGTGCTTTGTTACAATGGTCAATATTCCAGAGCTTTGTTATATCTCAACGTCCTGTGTTCTTGTATTTTGTATCCCTACAATGTACCGTATCTCAACGTTCCCTATCTCAGCTCTTTGTATTCCATCTCTCCACATTCCTCTACTCCGTATGCTGTATTCAAGTTTTTTGCATGTCAAACTTCATTTCTACAAGAACGAGAAATCGCGAAGCGCCCTTAACTGTGTAACTGAACGCGGACGTGTTACAATAAGCTTAACAATAAGTATCAATATCTATTTCAGTTACAGCAAGGTTCTCGTTAACGAACTGGGCGACGAGATGCCTCAGGTATGGGATGTTCCCGCGTATTCGCGTTACTATCTGAACGAGGATCGTCGAAAGAGGTCCGAGAAGTCCGGAATGATCGGATCAACCACCATGAAACCGTCTACCTCGTCGTTTCAATCCTCGACATCCACTCAGCAGTCCGCGTCGCAGGCGCAAGCGAAGAGAAGGTGAGTCGAGCACCGTCGAATGCATGCAACCCTGTGTAGAGTCTGAAATAAAAAAGAAGTCACCGTGTGAAAAGTGGTTCGACGCTGAATACGAGTGTCGCGTTTCCTGTTCGCCATGGGGTTTACGTACCGTGCTGTTCTTTTCGAGTGCGTTTCACCGTAATTGTTTAGGCCGCAATAATACACCTGTAGAATAAGCAGGCTGAGACAGGGTGAACCGACTTGGTAACCCGGCTATTATTCCCACCCTTGCGAGCACGCCTTTCCCGCCCTCTTGCTCGGGACAACCCTCGTTTTCTTCGACATTTCTTCTGAATGGGGATGAGAGGGTTGGCGAGGGCGTTGCCCTCAGCAGAAACGACGGTCGGCTTGACGACCAAGTCGGTTCAATACGACGTCGTTATCGAAGTTGATCAGAGGAGTATGTTGAACCTGCTCTTCTTAGTAAACTCGTGCGAGGACTTTCCTAATTGTTCATACACCTTTTTCTTTTTCATCTAACAATCGTTTCATCGGTACAATTCGTCGACGTTAATGTGGTCGTTTGTTTTAATTAATACTTTTCTTACATTTTGAAAGGTATACAATATTTTAGACTAGTTATCTATTCATATATGCATCTTTCCATTATTATACATATAACACTTACTTATCTCTACATACACCTATCTCCCTGTATCCCTAGATCTCTATGTATATTCCTAATGCGACACGATGTGCATACAGTGGATGGCAATGGGCAATCCAGGCGTTTCAATTATAGCGGTGCAAGATTCAACTATAGGTTGGAACTTGATATCTTTACAGCGAAGGCTATCGACAACATTTATAACGTACACACGAAGCAGTATATTCATTAATTAAATGACGTCGACGATGACGTTCACCGATACGTCAGAGCATGATCAATTATTTTAAAGTCAGCCGGTAGAGTTCCTTACGTCAAACTTTTATTTTTACGCGGAAAAACGTAGCTGCGGCGTCGGTGTGCAATTGCTTGACCCGTAAATAAATGTCACAGGTCACTTGTGCACGTTTTTCTCCTTTACATAGGAGTGAAGGAGGCTCGCCAAGATAAGCATAGGAAAACAACGATAGAAACCGGTAGACAAAAGTTCCATCGTAACGCGATTAAATAGCACGTTTGTTTCAAGTCGATGTCTAACGAGAAACAATGTTTTTTCCTTGTTCTTTATTCATAATAAAATTTTCTTGTCGCTTCCAATTTTTAACATCAAAGCAATCGTGCATTATACGTAGTTTTAGTGTTAAAGCATATTTCACTATGGCAATAATCTTTGAGGGGTCGCAAAGTTCGAACCTGAAAATATACAGAGTTAGAAGATACAGGAATGATTAGGAATACGCTTGGTCATTGTCGAACACAGAAGCGTACTCGATAGATCTAGAAATGATTTTTACTCCCCCTTATCGCGGTTCGGGCGTAAAATAAAAGGAGAGAAAATAAAAATCGTACGAGGTTTCTTGACAATATCTTGTATCGCTGTTCGAAATAACGACCCGTAAAATCGTGATAGCTACGGTGGCTAAAAATCTAACGAACGCGAGCTGGATGAATTTTCGAGATACGTCAGAACGTTCACACGGCGGACAATCATTCGATAGAGCATCCTCTTTGTCCGCGTGGGCGTGTACGTGTTCCTGGATGCGTGGGCAGATACGAGCACAGGTACAATTTGGTGCAGTCATCGAGACGTTCGATACTCGTGACGCAAGAGTGTAGCTTTCCAAGGGGTGTATCCAGGAAAAGCTGAATGGAAACAGCGGGCAAAAGTAGGTCAGGTCTATTACTTGATATATCGCCAACCAATCAGCTGACGGAACAACTCTCTAGTTAGCGATGACACTTTCGTGAGATGCATAACGATTCTAACTTGGGGATAAATTTTGTATTCGATCGACAGGCCCGTTCAGTAGATACTATTATCGATGGGAACTATTGGAACAAAAACTACACTTGGATAAAGATAGAGAAATTCTCCTAGACTATATACAAGCACTCTATCTGAACTTTCTCTGATTGCTCTCGCTAATTCATAAGCTCTCCCTAAGCTCTCCTTACCTCTTCCCTTCGCAGATAACTTTTAAATAACTTCTCCTTAAGCTCTAATCTTTATCCAGGCTGTTAGCTCTAAGTACTAAGCTCCCATAGAATGTGGACTCAAGAAAAGGTACCCAAATTTTGTTAGGTACTTATAATGGCAACCATATAAATACACAAATTCGGAAACTCGAACTGTAGTGGAATGAACCTTGAACTATTTAAGATCGTCGGCTAACTTCCATACTACCTGCTTATCGAATTATCATGATAATTGATCACAGTGTAAATATCTTGAGTTAAAAGTTGACAAGTTGGCTGTTAAATCATTCACGGTATCTTACGGAGTTTAGAACCGATTCTATAGACTTTCAATTTTATTCCCTCTCCTTTTTTTTTCTTGATCATTTGTGCATGTATATGCTGACGAAGTAAGCGGAAAATCTGAATGAAACCACCTGACGAGTCGTATCGTTTTGGCATATGACCAGCCAATCAGCTGTTTGCATTAGCCGGTGCCGCCATATCGATCATCCGCAAGAGACCGTGGTACCAAGCATGCTCGACGGACCCGACCTACGTTAACATCTTATCGCTCGGTTCGGCGCAAACGCGTACGATTTCTTGCTCGTCATTCGCTCCCGATGAACTATCCTTTTGTTCGCTGGATTTTTCATTCAAAATACTGTGCACCTCGATGCATTCGATTGCACGCGTGATCGAACCTTTGATTTAGCTTCGAACTGCAACGAAAAAGAACGATAACGACCCGGAACTTAAATGCAACGAGGTAGAATGTTAAACACAAAAGAAACAGACCTTCTGACACGGGATCAATTTGATACTTTCAGCGTGCCAATTTACCAGGAACCGCGATTCAAGAGGGAATTAGATATCGATCCGGAGGACGTGTTAACTCTCCTGTCCCTTTGGGAGAATGAGCGTCGAAAACGGTAATGACTATTCCGTATCCTGGATCTTAGTTACGATACCTGAAACTCAAGTTCATTTTTTAACGTTTAGAAACTGGCACAAGTACATGAACGACGAGTACGAGAACGTGGAGGACGAAGACAATCTTCTCGACGAAGAGGATCCTAGAAATGGTAAATTCAATCCAATATCATAGCGATCGGTTTAAACCGGAGATCCATGAAATGTGATTCACAAATCTATTAACTTTCGGAAGTTGGAGTAAATTTAGCTTTTCACCATAAAGTGTTGGGAAACCCCAATTCAAACATTATGCAAATTCTTCTTTAGTAATTATCGGACAATGTATAATTAATTTTGTGTCTATGTACAGTTATTCCATGGATGGATTCCCAAGTATATCCTCCCCGTCACTACAGCCTGGACTCTCTGTCACCGTCAGACATAGGAATTATACGTACTCATCCATCCAGTTATTACGAACAATACGAGAACCAATATGGACAACAGTACGATGGCACTTCTCAATATGGCAGCCCCCAGTATGGCCTTGTTTATCCTCAACAAAGTTACTACAATCTCCCCGAGAAGAGGTTTATGATTTCCAGAAAACGGTCGCAGGTACGGTATCCTGAAAACGATCGATCATGAAGCATGAAAATAAATTTAATTACAAAATTTAATTGTTACAAATAAAAAATTATTATTACTAATTTTTGTTACAGGCGTATGATCCTTACTCTAATTCTGCTCAGTACCAGATAAACTCTCAGTCGCGAGGTTATCCTTACCAGCACCGTTTAGTATATTAAATAACTGTTACTCGATCAAAAAAAAAGAACGTAACGGTATTGAGGACAACGTGATCGAGGAAAGCGAGGGATCTAAAAAAATTTATCACGAAAAAGAGGGTAACGAACTGACGTTTTCGGGCTCACGTATACGCGGTACAACAAAATAATTTCGAGATTTTTTCTGACAAACGTCTCTCTCTCTGACGCCCCCTTCTTTTTAGCTATTCTGTATTCGTTATGAAACAGTAATACGTTCTCGAAAAGGCGAGACAAAGAGAGACTCTACTTTAAGAAACACGGTGCTCAGAAAGACTATTCACGACTTACAAGAGCCTGCTGAACAGACAATAGATCTCTTTAAATGTTTGGTCGATGTTACGCGCATTGTATCGCATAGTAAGAGAAATTTTATCTTCGTTCCTTTTCGAATCTATCCGAGATAGTAGACAATTATTATACCCTAAATTGATGATGCTGACTGTTCAACGATAATGTTTGATTTCAGCGTGCTCTTGTACCATTTCTTTAACACGTTAACCGGCATAATTAATCGAATCCTTTCGGTACCTAATGTTTCAATTTAAGACAATAAACTTTCATTATATTGCCACGAACCCTTTAGACACTCCATAGAGTTTTGAGGTACCAAACTCTCTCTATATTACCGACTCTAGACTCTAAATTAAGTTTCAATTTTTTCCAACCTCCTAAATTCATATATCTACACATATCTGTGTTATTTTCAAGTTCTGGACTGTAAATAATTCTTTGGCTTTTCTTAATTATAGAACGTGACAATGTAACGACAGTTTCCACGAATCGTGAGTCGTGGTGATTATATCACGAAAGTTTATTGTACTCCGAATTACTAGTACAATGCCAATTGTATTATCCTCACAGTGGTTAACGTGTTAAATGCTATAGATTCAAACTCTCCTTGCTTGCAGCACGGGCAGGAAGAGCCCCGATTAATCGTGCGACGACTGAAATCGTTAAAACAATCGTAGTATATTCGAATCAAACTATCCTCATGCTTTTTTGACTGATATTAAAAAAAAAATGGACAAAGAATAGTTTTTCCATGGGTTAGGCTCGATGATAGACATACAACACTCCATCCGATTAGACGACTAGAATCGTTGATGGGATTAAATGGACGACCTACAATAAAAAAAAAAGGAGGACAAGATTTATTCGAGAAGATAGTGAACGATAGAATAGAAACAGAGAAAAACAAATAACGAGGCTGAAATATCATTTTATAATTATTTACCATTCGTTTCGCTCCTACGAATGTATTGTTACATATACGGGCATGTATTGTATAATGTGTTACCCAGTTCATACGACTCGTGTACTTGCATATGTAGTTCATCCCCTTTAACTTAGTTTGCAAGAAGGATAGAGAGAGATATTGTACACCCATACAGTGGCCAGTTAAACTGAACCAAAAAATAGTGTTTCCCTAGAAAATGATTATTCGTGTATATATTGACCTAAAATAACAAAAATATCGAACTTGTATATAATCGTACAATTATTTTAGCCAGGCCTGAACCAATTGACAAGCGAAATAATCATAAAAATTTCAAAATGTCAGTCTTATTTTGAAAAATGGAATTTTACTTTTAAAGTATAAATTTTATTTTAAAGTATATTATATATTTACTAAATATAAGAGTATCATAGTTTGTTATGCGAGTACCCTAAAGATCTTATCGTCTTATCCGGCTATAGTATCTGTTTAATGGCTCAAAAATATTGTAAATTGAATGACGATTATGTTGAAACGACTGAGTAAATAATAATATATTATGGCTAACAGGTTAACTATACTGAAGTTGCAGCATTAATTGTGCCTTAAGTTGAAATAGTTGCATCATTATATACGGTTGAAATTTTCCTGTTGCTCTGTATTAATATATATAAATATATACATCATTAATATTTTTTTGGTTCACTGTATGTGGAATCGAAGATATCAAGCACACGGTGTATATATTGAGTACTGAAAATACCAGTTTGAATCCAAAGATAACGGACGATATTGCTAACTACAACATATCTCCTATTGAAATCACACTTTATATTCGACGTATTAACACATCGATATCCTCCTACCCTTACTTTAAACATGATTGTCAATTAATTTTTTAGCCGTGTACAGACTTATACTATACGCTGATGACTGCAGGAATGACCATCGGTGATTATAATCGTCGACAATGGTTCGTTTCTTGCATCAGTTTGGAATTAAAATTTTACGACTCGATCGTCATTCTCGAGGATTAATTAATGCGCTATACCTTGACAATTATCGTGCTCTATCATTGATTTCAATGTAAAAGTATTTAAAGAGTCTTAACGAAATTTGTGAAACTACGAGGATTAATCTAGCTCGTGAAATTTTAATTCGTCCACGATCGCGAATATAAAGTGTGAAATATCTTTTACAGATAATTAATCCATCGTCTTACCATTGTCATTGGCATAACTGAGGTTTTAGACCGGGGTAGGTCAGGTCCCGTTACGAAAAGCGTCAATTATCCGGTATCGCTTGATTTTAACACTGTTTTTGTCCGTAACATCACGCAATGAGATCATTATGTTCGGTATCTAATTGACTGCATATCGTATTTTTAGCTCGAATACTTATTTCTATTGAAATAAGCGGTAACGAGCTGACGAATATATTTCTGGGACCACCCGGACTCTGTATAGTTACGCCAATGGCCATTGTCGCTGAAAATAAGAAAAGAAAAATGATTCAAGGAAAAAAAAACGTAGCGAAGAGGGAAAACTTGTAAATTACAAACTTACACCAAATAACATGTAATGTTCTTCTCGATTGAACCAAACACGGCCTTCCATAGAGCAAAATGTTCCGAGGAGACTGAATAAATTTTCCTTTTTGTTCCTCGTTCATCTATCTGTATGCTTGAACGCGTACATAACGATTATTTTTCACGGTAGATACAACAGCAACAAAATAGAGAAAGATAGATATAACAAGAGAGAGAGAGAGTGAGAGAGAGAGTGAGAGAGAGAAATAGAGAGAGAGATTAAAACCAGCGTACGACTGACCGATCGATCCGTGAACGATCGGCGATAAAAATCTTTTTTGTGACTTGATGCTCTATATTTTTGACGATCGTTTAGCGTGTAATTAGTATTTACGTAGATTAAGTATCGTTGCGACGGAATGATTCAGTATTTATTACTCATTAACATTGTAATTAGCGTTATAGATGATGAGAAATATTGATTATTGTGTACAATTAAAGGAACATCAATCAATTCGGTTTGAGTTTCATTGATAATGCAATAAGGCACTCGTTGTATATTTCTTTAGAACTCCTCTTCAACAACTCGATATCTTCATCTAAAACAGAAATAATTAAAGTCATTATTATAATGGACATTTTTGTCTGAGACGTGCCAGACACCTCGGCTTTTATTAAAGTGTCGGCGCTACACTACACTCTGTGTCGAACACTATACTTAGACTTTACACTCTACACTCTACGTTCTATGTTTTACGCTTTTTGCTGAACACGCGTTACACATTATTGTATCTTCCACGTGCGACCACACTCTATAACGTTCCAAAACTCCAAAATCCCACAATTCCGTAACTCTATTTACTATTTTTATTACTATTTTCACTTACTCGTTTTTCTTGATCTGGTAATACTAAATCGATCGCGAACATCCCAAAGAGAAATGATCGATATGATTCTAGCGACGATGAAAGATTCTAGTCAATTACAGTCGCTGTGCAATATCGAATATACATTCCTAAAGTTTTCCGACATTTTCTCTCGATCCGAACACAAAACAGAAGTGTCTAAGCTATTTTTGATGCATGTTCGATTTTACTAACGAAAACTAGAGATTTGAATATTAATGGCGTTTAAATCTTGAACGAACGGATGGAATCAACAAGTTTGTTGATTTATCCAAACTTCTTGTTATCGATATTACAAAAATGTATTCTATTATATTCAATCTTGATATCGAAGCGTTTGACGAAAAGTTGAGATATTTTTTGCTCGAGAACAAACACGCAGAACAATAACGAAATCGTATTGAATGTTAGCAGCACGTAAATGAAAAGGAAGTTCAATGTACACTCGAGGATAATTGTAATCATTGAAAAACCGCTTGAAAAATTTCTAAATCTATAAATTCAAAAATTTCTGAAGTTCTAAATTCGAAAATGTACTGATTTTAAAAACTAGTAATGGAACCTTTCTGAAAAGCCTATAAGAGTGTACATGTATCGCCGTGTTTCGATTAGTGATCAAATTTCTAAATAATAATACTTCGTCACTGATTATCTAGAGTATGATAAACGCATGGAAAAGAACAGAAAAGCATGTGTAACAGTGTTACATTAGCATGAGTCTATGTGCATAATCGTACTATATCATGTAAACGTTCAATGGTACATATGTACATGTACGTTTTGAAACAAATAATTCTGTATATTCGGCACCCAAAGTATTTTTTCAATCTCGTGGTGCTTCTGATCGAACGATATTATAATATTGTAATGAAACTAAATAACAAATAATAAATAACTGTATTCCACATGTAAGCTTTTACTTCCGCAGCATTATTTATGTATATTTCTGCTTTTTGTTGAAATAAACAGATAAAAAAGTATACAATCAGAAACGTATATTGTACGAGCGAAAGATATTTGATCCCCCATAAACAGAAACAAAAGACATTCTAATTCTATGATAACCCATCTCATCATACATTGATTATTTCTATTAATTAGTTTCAAATACAGTTTCGATCAAATATGGTTAAAAAAACAACTCGTCGCGTTGCCTTCGTCGATCCTGTCGATTGGCCGGAATGGATGGACGATAATGTTAATTGGAAATTATTGCAAGCTTGCACCGTTCGGCACGTACCTATCGCAAGAGAAGCGCTGTCTCAGGCACGAAAATGTTTGTTTCGTGTTTTTAATCGATCTCCATCTGCAATAAACAATTTTATAACTTAGAATTGTGTTAATGATACAAATGATAATAATAATTAGCCTCTTGTACTTTATTTAGGGAGCTGACGTTAATTGTCGAAGGTTCGATTATTTGACGCCGCTACATATAGCTACCGAACACGATGATACGGAACTCATTCAATTGCTCTGCAATCAACCATCCATTGATATTGAGGCAAAGACGATGCATGGTTGGTTATCTTTAATCAAAATAATTAAACGCCTCAATTAGTACCAAATCGTATACAATATTACTGCATCATATTAAAAAAAAGAGAAAACGAATTGATTAGAATTACTGTAACTAATTTAAATCTAAGATGGCAGCGATATCCTGAAAAGTCGTCATTATTTTCGACATAACTGATAATTTCATTCTGTATATATAGGATTAACACCTCTTCACGAAGCTGCATCTTTAGGACATTCGAGAGCGATTCAAACATTACTTGATAATGGCGCAGTTGTTAATTGTACAGATACGCTAGGAAGACAAACGTTACATTATGCCGCTCTACAAAGAGACGTTAAAAGTGCCACTATATTATTAACAAACAATGCTAACGTGAACGTTTACGATGTCTTTGACGAAAGTCCTCTTTACATTAGTGTCATACGAACATCCTTTTGTCCGATGATTAAGTTATTGCTGTCACATGGGTAAATGAGTATAATCGATGTTGCAATTTTCAAAGGTACAAAAAAAATAAATTTTTCTAGAGCAACGATTAACTCAGCACCTCGTCAGAAATCATTAGGATTACTTCTTGAAGCCGTTTTAGGTATGAGAAACGCATCGGATATAAATGTATTAGAGCTTCTGTTTCAAAATGGAGCAGATGTAAATACAACGGATTCCGTTGGTTTACGAACCCCTTTGCACATTGTAGCTATGACAGGAAATGTGCAACTAGCTACGTCAGTAAATAGACATTAACTAAAGTTTCGCAACATTAAGTTGAATTCTAATAATTTTCCTTAAAATCGAGTAGCTATCTTATTGAGAAAGGAGCTGACTTATACCGAAAGAATCGAGCTGGACGAACACCGATGGAAGTAGCTGAAATATGTAGAAATTTTGAAATTGCACGATTAATTAATAATTCCGTTTCAGTGGGATTAAGAGTACATCGAACATCTAGTATAACAGATCTTACAAGTGTGCACAGTTTACTTTTTGAACATCCAAGAGATACGCATGCGTCAAATGGAACAATGTAGAACTAAAGCTTCGGTTACCCGCTAACAGATGGTGTTAACAAAAAAAGGCGCCATAATTAAATACTATTTTCTTTTTATAATAATGAAATTCACGTATTAAATTCCCTTCCTCTCGATAATGTACATACAATTAAAAATATATTTAGTAAGTAATAAATAAAATGTCTAATACAATCGCATGCATTCCATAACAGAATTGTGTCATAAAAGTGCATAAACCTTGTCATAGATTACAGAGTTTGTAGAATTAAACAGAGATAACATGTATGGTTACCCATCACCGCTTTTTTAAAGTTAGGTTAGATGGAAAGTGTATTGTGTACTTATTTACGTTAATAAACTAAACGTAAATAACGATGGCAGTTCCGTCAGTTTCATTATCAACCCGAAATAAAAAACATTTCTTAGGAGTACCAGCACCTTTAGGATATGTTGCTGGTGTTGGAAGAGGGTAATATATAAGATACAATGTTATTTTGTGATTCTAACCCCCTTTACTGAAATAACACGTCAAAACGTTATTTGTTTCTTCTTTTTAGTGCAACTGGATTTACGACCAGATCTGATATCGGTCCAGCTCGAGATGCTAACGATGTCTCGTAAGTATTTTACCAAAAAATGTGATCCAATAATAATGTATCATATCGCTATCGTGGTTTCTTATATTTTACTTATAGAGATGACAGACATGCACCACCTACCAAAAGGACAAAGAAGAAAGAGGAGGAAGAAGAAGATGAAGAGGATCTAAATGATTCTAACTATGATGAGTTTTCTGGATATGGAGGATCCTTATTTAGTAAAGTAAATGTTTAACATAAATATTGCAGAATAATCATTGAATACATTCTCTACTAAATCATTAATACTTCGCAGGACCCGTATGATAAAGATGATGAAGAGGCAGATGCTATATACGAAGCTATTGATAAACGAATGGATGAAAAACGTAAAGAATATAGAGAGAAAAGACTTAGGGAAGAACTAGAAAAATACCGACAAGAACGTCCAAAAATTCAACAGCAATTTTCTGACTTAAAACGGGAATTAGTAAATGTAACAGAAGAAGAATGGAAAAATGTTCCAGAAGTGGGTGATGCCAGAAATCGGAAACAGAGAAATCCTAGGGCCGAAAAATTTACTCCTTTACCAGATTCTGTTCTTGCAAGAAATTTGGGTGGTGAAACATCAACGAGTATTGATCCATCTAGTGGTTTGGCATCCATGATGCCTGGTGTAGCAACACCTGGAATGTTAACCCCTACAGGAGACTTAGATTTAAGGAAAATTGGACAAGCTAGAAACACTTTAATGAATGTTAAATTAAATCAAGTTTCTGATTCTGTGGAAGGACAAACTGTTGTTGATCCTAAGGGTTACCTAACAGATTTACAAAGTATGATCCCAACTTATGGTGGCGATATTAAGTAAGTTGTACAGAATATTCAATATATTAATATTCGTTGTATTAAATGTGTATTTCCTCCTTATCATTTTTTTTTTACAGCGATATCAAAAAGGCTAGATTATTATTGAAATCTGTAAGAGAAACAAATCCGAATCATCCCCCCGCATGGATTGCATCCGCACGTTTGGAAGAAGTTACAGGAAAAGTGCAAGCTGCTCGAAACTTAATAATGAAAGGATGCGAGGTAAATCCTACGTCGGAAGATTTATGGCTAGAAGCAGCCAGACTTCAACCTCCAGACACAGCTAAGGCGGTAATTGCACAATCGGTGAGGCACATACCGACGTCTGTTAGAATCTGGATAAAGGCAGCAGACTTAGAAACGGAAACAAAAGCAAAAAGAAGAGTATATCGTAAGGCGCTGGAACATATACCAAATTCGGTGAGACTATGGAAAGCGGCAGTTGAATTAGAGGAACCGGAAGATGCACGCATTTTACTCAGCCGAGCAGTCGAGTGTTGTCCAACCAGCGTAGATCTGTGGCTAGCTCTTGCCAGGTTGGAAACTTACGACAACGCAAGAAAGGTCCTTAACAAAGCAAGAGAAAATATACCGACCGACAGACAAATCTGGACCACTGCCGCGAAGTTGGAAGAAGCAAACGGAAATAAACACATGGTAGAGAAGATTATCGATCGTGCGATATCTTCTTTGAGCGCGAACGGAGTTGAAATTAATAGAGAACATTGGTTCAAAGAAGCTATGGAGGCTGAAAAGGCTGGTGCGGTCCACACTTGTCAAGTCATTGTCAAGGCAATTATTGGTTTTGGAGTAGAAGAGGAGGACAGGAAACACACCTGGATGGAAGATGCAGAAACGGTAATGTCATTAATATATATTATATCCGCTGTAACATGAGTAATTATTCTCTTCTTTATTGTTTCAGTGTGCTCAACAAGGAGCACTGGAATGTGCTAGAGCTGTTTACGCCTATGCCCTGTCAACATTCCCTAGTAAAAAATCAATTTGGCTGCGTGCTGCTTATTTCGAGAAAACTTACGGAACACGAGAATCTTTGGAATCTTTGCTTCAAAGAGCAGTTGCTCATTGTCCCAAAAGCGAAGTACTTTGGCTTATGGGTGCAAAGTCTAAATGGTTGGCGGTATGTAAGATTTATAGAAAATCCAATTCTATACAAGTATCTTACCTTGATAGGTGATGCACGACGATGTCGATTTTGCAGGGCGATGTTCCAGCAGCTAGAGGTATCTTGTCTTTGGCGTTCCAAGCAAATCCAAATTCGGAAGAAATCTGGTTAGCGGCTGTGAAATTGGAGTCCGAAAATTCCGAATACGAAAGAGCCAGGCGGTTACTAGCTAAAGCCAGGGCATCAGCACCAACACCTAGAGTTATGATGAAAAGTGCAAAATTAGAGTGGGCCTTGAACAACCTTGACGCGGCTTTAAAACTTCTGAAAGAAGCCTTAGAAGCATTCGATGACTTCCCTAAATTATGGTTAATGAAGGGTCAAATTGAGGAACAACAAGGCAATTTGGATAAAGCTCTAGACACGTATAATCAGGCTGTAAGCGTTTTCTTATTAAATTCACAATCAATTGGAGATTAAATTGTTGTTTATACATTTCTTACTTGATTTGCAGATAAAGAAGTGCCCGACTTCAATTCCATTGTGGCGGCTATTAGCACAATTAGAACACAGAAAGGGTCAAGTCACCAAAGCTCGATCCGTGTTGGAGAAAGCACGATTAAAAAATCCGAAAAATGCTGAACTCTGGTTAGAAGCTATCAGAAACGAATTAAAAACTGGAGGGGTTAGAGACATGGCTAATACGCTAATGGCAAAAGCATTACAAGAATGTCCTACATCCGGTTTACTTTGGGCTGAAGCAATTTTTATGGAACCACGGCCACAAAGAAAGACTAAAAGCGTGGATGCTTTAAAAAAATGTGAGCACGATCCACATGTGCTTCTGGCAGTATCGAAGTGAGTATATCGCGATTTATCAGATTTAACATTTCTCTCATTGATTAATGATGTACATTCATTAAGAAAAATATGCAAATATTTTATAGGCTTTTCTGGTGTGAACATAAAATCACAAAATGCAGAGATTGGTTCAATAGGACTGTTAAAATAGATCCAGATTTAGGAGATGCATGGGCATATTTTTATAAATTCGAATTATTAAATGGAACCGAAGAACAACAGGAAGACGTGAAGAAACGATGTATTGGCGCCGAACCTCATCACGGTGAAAATTGGTGCAAAGTATCGAAGAATATAGCGAACTGGTGCCTGAATACAGATCAGATATTAGTATTAGTTGCGAAAGATCTACCTATTCCAATATAATATAAGATAGGATGAGTTGTATTGTATATACATGTATTTATAGGTGACATAATTTAAGTTTCATTAATTAGTAGAGTAAATAAACTTTTAAAACACATTTTATTTTATAGCATTTATTTGTATTTCTTTGTATGGTCGCTTTGGAAGTGGCTCACCCTACAACTAATTTTATTAAATCGTAGTATGATCGACAGCAGCATATTTACTTATTACTCTGCCGCTAATTCAATCAGTTACGTTTAAGAAAGTATATTTCGCAATTATATTTACCTGACATTTTTATAAAACTGCTGAGATTGATACAAATTTCAAGTCACGTTACATGCAATTTATTGAAAAAACAAAGAAAGCATGGAGAGGGTATAGAATTATTTCCTCCCATTTTCTCTCAATACATCGATCTTTTTTTTGACCAGCCATGCTATTTTCAAGTACTGGTAACACCCAACGGGACTACCATATGACGCGCAGCTGGGATAACTGCACGATGAGTCATTCGAGCTCGTCAACCCCTAAACTTCTTCAGATCTGCTCTCTCCCTATTCCATCAAAAATAGCAACAGCAATCCTTTGAAACTTCCTACGGAATTGCAGCTGCAAATGCAGCTTGGAATCTGTGCAATGTATCATATATCCACAAAAACGTAGCCTAATGGCAAAATAAAACAATCGAAAGCGAGTTTATGCTGGAAAACATGGGTCTTTTTTTCGTGCATCGAATGTGAAATCATGTTCGTCACGAAGGGTGAGTCAGCCACCCTCTCCAATGACGGTCAAGGCGACGATTGGAGGAAGTTTCAAAGGATAGTAGGAGGAATCCAATAGTAGGGGAAGGAGAGCAACGATGCTTCACGATTGGCTAATGTTCGGGGTCGGAATTCATGGTGGGAGTTAGGCAGTCAGAGCGTAGGATCTGCTGAAGGAAGAGTGGAAGAGTGGCTCCGCCGGTGTTACCTGGTGTTACGTGCCGCGGAATTTCTATCCGGTCAGTCAGTGTGCTGTCTCCTTCCTGCCCTTGAACGTTCGGCTGGACGGTGCCTGCTACCTCTTGTAGTGACAACTGACAGGTCAGTGCTCTTTCGCGATACATTCTATCTCGCCGTTTAAATTGTCCTCCGTTGATAAATTTTCTTTGAGTGAAAGAATCGTATCGGTGTCATTGTACCGGTACATTCGCGAGACCGGCTTTCTTCGTAAACCGAAGAAAGGCGGTAGCACAATCGCGCTTATATACATGTTTTTAACATTATGAATACTATCCGAAGACGGTCACCGTTGATACGTTGCTCATCCTGTTTGTCTTTAACATGCGAACTGATAAACGCGTACCAATACATTTTTAACAATATCGATCGTGTTTATTTTTCAACGATCAAAAATGGAGGGGTGTGGTCAACTCTCCATACAAGTCGTGTGCATTTATATATTTGTATGTATTCCAATTTCGAATAAATCGATTATGATCTTATTATCTTCCAATTTTTCTCGCCGGTAGTCTGAAACGTTTAATTTATTGTAGTTTCATATGAATTAAAAATAATATTCTTAAAATGTGTAATGAAATTTTTAGTATTGTGGCTATTATATTTGGTGATTCATGGAATAAGCGAAATGAAATTTTCGTGTAGCCGGTAAATCTTGGAACGGGAGTTCATTCGAAAGTGACCGAGCCATGTTGTGTGAAGAATCGGAGTAGCTACCCCAAAGCTATCATCCGGTCTTCGCACATATAATCACATGCAACGTAGGCTCCCTTGAAGAACAAGCAGGGAGAAGATCCACTATCGCTTGTCTATGATTTTAAAAGATTTAATATATGAAATTGAAAATGTCCAAATCCTCAAATTTCTGAATTATTCAAATTCAGATTTCTGGTGTTGTATACTGTAAGGTTCAATGCTTTGAATATTTGTAAGTTTGTGAATTTCAACATTTGTAACTTTGGGAGTGTGTAACTTCAAAAATTTACCAATGAAAATTAACGCCCGGTGCGGCCTTTTTCCCCTATCTCGCCATTTTCCCTAGAGAAGCTTTACGGTGCTCGCCAGTGTAGGACGGTAGGATTCGACAAGGGCGTGGTTTTGACAAATGCATTTCCGTTGCGCATCAGGCGCACAAATATATTCCTCGTTACCGACCGGCAAGAACTCCTCGTGTCCCTTCGTGTCAGAAATAAGAACCGTTTGTTCGGATGTACCTAGTAATGAACTTCGATTTAATTTATCAAGAAATTAAAATGTAAATTAAAAATAATGTAACATTTCAACACGAACAGTTCGATGAAACCTTAGATTACCTCGATAATGTAATGACAATTGCGTTCCGCAATAATTAAATGTATACAGTTTTACACGTCGTATCTTCAAAAGGGAGAATCCAGTATTTGCATCTTATCATGTCCTGGACAAGTTAGCTCGTTTCAAGGCAAGCAAGAAGGCCTTTCGAATAAGTAAAACACTTTACAAATTCTGTTTGATCCACAAACACGATTTTCATTTACTCCTTGCAGAGAAAAATATCAATTTGTTCTTAGAACGGTAATGGCACGAGAACCTTTATCATTCTCATAATCCATTACGTAGATAGGGAATATCATATATATCGACAAATCGTGTTTGTTGCAAATAAATTATAAAACACCTACGTTGGACATACAACATTCGTGCTTGTCTAGATACTTAACAGATGCATACATTATGTTAACAGAAGGTGAACATAGATTAAGATGAATCCTACGCGAAATATTAAAAATCACCTTTTTACCCATGACCATGAAAGCCGAGGTCGTCGATACGTTATAAAGTAGATATAGATAGCAGGGAGGGAGGGGTTCACGAACCCCACTCTTCGACCCCCGCATTGCCAATCGATGAAACCGTCTGCCACCCGTCGACCGCTCCCCCGGTGCAACCCCGTTTACACGAACCTACACATGCACACGCATCATAGACCCTCTCGCGTGTACTTCATTCACATTACGGAAGAGAAGTATCCTGAGATTTCGAGCATCTTCAAGGTCGAAACCCGCAAGGGCATTAAGTTGAACATGCTCGAAACGCGTTATGAAGCAGCTGGAACAGAAACGAGATAAAAATGAGTATATTTGAAAAATTGTATGTAACGTTTATTTGCATTTTATTTACGAACGATCAAATATGTTTTACTCGACCGTATAAGCCTTGTTAGGCAAACACCACGATCAGTACCGTTGCTCGTCAATTTGAAGCGTAATAACGAAAGCAATCTGCGATCTACGAGATTGGGTCAAAGGGTACTCCCTTCAGAGCTCTATTCATTCACCGTGTATACCTTGGTACTTGTTCACGAAATCTTGACCGCTGAAGAGGATCCCTTTACGCTCGTGTTACCAGGCGAGTTCACGGCATAATTTCGTGTACAGCCGAAAGCATGGCTGACTTTCATGTGGAAAATGTCTGAGAGAGAAAATATTGTATCGCTCGCTACAATACTTAAAAATTATGTACTTGTGTGGGTCATTTATTTAAATTTTATGATTCGATATTTTTTATATTCGAACATTGATTTTTTTAAGTATGTATAATTATTTCTATCGTATTGTAAAAGATCTACTAAAACTAACGTTCGTAAAAGCAATGTCGGCATTATCGACTGAAAATTATGCCATTGATAAAAACCGATTCTATAGTTTGCGGATCGAAGAGCCGCTTAGTAACACGTAATACGCCCCTGAATTGTACGCGCCACCGCTCGATACGATACGCGCTTGTCCAGGGTTCGTTAGCCGTCACGGTCGCACGAAAGAGAGACAAAGAGGGCATTTGTATCGCGTTTTCTTCAGCCACGAGTGCAACGTAAAATCATAGCAACACATTTCTAGCTGTACAAGTACACTTAGGCGCAACATAAGCTTCCATTGAATGGAGACGGATGCAGAGGTGGGAGCATCTCATCACGTTCCTCTGATTTTTTAGGAGATCAAACATAAAAACTTGAAATTTGCAAATTCTCGAATTCCAAAATTTTGAACCTTCCAAATTTATGTCTCAACATTTTTTTTTAATTTTCAATATTTCATATTTTCAAATCCTAAGGCTCCAAATATCCAAATTTTTTAAGTTTTAAATTTGAAAACCAAACAACTAAAGATCAACGAATGGTGGGGATTCTTTCTTCTACTCTAGGTTTCCCTAGAGGAATTTTCTATGCTTGTCGGTGTATGTTGTACTAGCTTTTACGTGATTACCGCACGTAGGTGTCTTACTATGCAATCGATCAGTCGATACAAAGCCGCACAAAACCGAATTGTTATGTGCTTCGGTACGGTCTTCAATTAAACGCGATTAACCAAGTTAATTGGCATCCCGCGCAAACTCGTTAGCCGCCAGCCGTAAGATCTCTCTTTGCCCGGGAACCCACGACAATGCCCGGTGAAACCCTTCAAGGATGGCTCAACGTTATCGACCCACAGGATACACTTACGGTTGATCAGTTTCAGACACGTGCGTTTATCAGATTACTTGAAGGCCCTTGTTCTCTCGGATGATAGCACGTTTCCTGACAAAAAATTATATTAAAGTTACTGCGTCGTCACGTCGAGATACAGCGAAAACGTTTTGTAGAAAGTTTCGGGGTGACCATTTTAGTTGAGAACACAAACCTTGTGTGATGTTACGATCTTTTGCGATGAGTACAGGCATCGAAGCGTGGCATACACCGACGCGTACTGCAAACCGGCTAGCGCGTCGGTGCGAGCAACCTAGTTTCCTTATTAACTTGCAGACCTCTTTTCTCCTCGCGAGATCAAGTAGAATTTTATCGTGGTTTCTCCGAACAGTGGCGGCGTACCGAACATTTTCAGTTCTCCTTTCGTGTCGCGACAATCCAATGAGATACATTTTCGAGCGTGCTTTCATGGCTTTCGTGAAATCGACCGACTTAACGGTGTAACACTCTCCGAGTTTGCTTGCCGATTACATATTGCTGCACGAATATATAAATGCAAATGTTACTCGTGTACATTCTAAATTAAAAGGTTCGTAATTGTGTAATAATGCTAGAATCGGAGAGCTCAAAATCGAGTGCATTGACCTTAACCTTTATGTGGGCAACCGTGTACCCGCTTCTGTACCTTGTTTCAAGCATTTTGTATGCTTTACTTAAAACAAGAGGATTCAATAGATACGATTTGAAACGGTTACCTCCACAGAGGTTAAAGCGAGCAATCAAAATGTTACGTTCGTATTGCGTGTATCGGTTGTAAGACTAATCGCGTTGTTTCTGGTCTTTATTTTCTGACCGTTACGCGCAATGCTGTATCGCTATGTACGCATGCACTCGATGCAACACTCCTACACGAATACAAAGGACAGGGAAAGAAGAAATATTCAACGAGTGGATACGTAAAGGACGCGAACGTGTTCCACGGTTGCGTATTCAGCCTCTTTCGAGCTCTCTCTATATACAGCCATACGACCGGCTACCATATAAGGACCTATACACAGCCTTGTCGATGCTGACCCACCGTTGGAACGTATCCCTCGAAACGCTCTCCTGAAACCTCTGATGCACGCTTATCCGTTGATTCTTCTCTTCCAAACAATCTGTTTTCATGTTACTTGTTTTTATCCTGCTGTAATACGCATTCTAAGAAAAAGCTACATATTTCCGTAACGATGAAACATCCCTGAAAAAAAGAATTTTATTCATCGAAATTTTACTGTGATTTTATATAGCGAATCATATTCAACTGTTACTCGCATTTTTGAGCTTCCTTCTTTAAATATATCGCATGTTCGGAAGTCAAGTTTTGCGCGTCGTAAAATGTTAAGGAAACGAATTTACTTTCGGGCCAATCGTTTGCGTTTTGATAAAGCGATGACGAATTACTTCAAGCATTATGTCAGAGTTGTTTCAACTGCTGATAACTCAGATTGCAATATTTAACCATTCGGTACATGATGGTTGCTTCTTCGCATTATTTCTCGCCTAAAAATGATTATCCGCGAGTTAAATATGGCAGATACAATCGATATTAAATAAGGAACCAAATAAAGGAAATACAAGAAAGAAATGGAAGCGCCTCGACAGGCATGAGTCATTCCGGGTTCAGTGGTGCACAAACTTTTTTCCAATTTCACGTTCTTTCGTAGTAAATTTATGGAAATACATTCACCTTTAGTTGTACTGATCTTGTAGCAGCAGGCATACATTTAATAGATAATATTCTTTAATAAATTTACCAGATAACAAATGAATTTTTTTAAGTCAGTTAAAAATATCCTGTATTCTGAATGTCGTCGATTGTGCGTCACTGCTGTAACAACCATAAAGCAATATGAGTACCGAGTTCGATGTACGAGTATGCTATATATTTTATACTTTAGAGGTCCCGAGAGAACGTGCGGAGATTATGAATTTTATTTTAAGTTACATTACAAATCCTCGGTTTTGCGTCGCAGTTTTTTCGTATTGCGTATATTTTCGCAAACAAGCACGTGCATAAAATAATATTCGGAATAATCTATAAACCGTGTACAGTTTATAAATACTTACACCGATTCATAAAAATATTGATGTTTCTTGTAAGTAAATTAGAGATGAAGGATATGTGACCAGAAAGGAAATGGAAGGAAACGTAGACCGGAAGTAGCAAGCTTTTGTTGCTTCCGCTTCGTAACAAGGGCCGACACGAGCTGCGTGGAATGTGTAGAGTACTCCACCCTTGGAATTTGATTTAAATGTGGAATTCAACATTTCGGATTTTTGCAATGTACAGAATTCCACGCTTGGGATTTGCTTATTCGAGATATTTCACATTTGGGATTTGATTGTGCGTAGAATTCTACGCTTGAAAATTATCTGTTCGTGGAATTCCGTTTAAAAAATTTGCTGTGCACTGTTCGTGACGTACTACCTATAATATAAAACTTGTAAATATTATAGAATTATGGATTAAATTTAATTGTGAATAGTATAATTGTTTCGTGTTAAATTACAATTTTGAAATACATCGGGTAACAAGCGTGTATGATAAAATTCAACTTTCTGACATAATTATGGCAAATCCGTTATTTTTGTCTGTAAGAAAAACCGAGACGACCGGAAGTAGTAGACGAGCAACGCTTGCTTACCTTTGCATTCGCCAGAAACGATGCCGTTATTCGCGCAGAATTTATGGCACTTACAACTTGTTTCTTTATCTTTCATCATGTTTCGAATTAATGAAAATTTGTCGTCATCTTTTTCTACCAATTTTCGATTTCTGTATACTGTGCAGCAATAAGTCTTAAGCGTACGTTACGTTCGTTTCAAACTGAAAATTAGAAGCGAATATAACGAACAATCGTATTACGTTCTTCGATACGTTTCGACATTTCTGTCGATATTAGTTTGAAACATCGCGAGAAGCGTTCGATATCGATACATGTCGGTAGGTATACGAATAAGTAGGTATACGAAATAACCATATCGCATTTACAGTTTTGCCTCGTTCTGAGTAATACGATAACAATAAATCTACGCTCTTCGTTGACAGTGATGATCCATACACTTTCTTCTTTTCAATACATACGTGACGTTCAGTGGTTATTGTTCAAGCGAGAACAAAGAAAACGAGTTGTAGTCGAAGCAAGAATCTCGCGCGGTAGATGCACCGTAGTGAAATTGCATTTTCTGACTTCTCGAAATTCATCGAATCGAATTACAGAAACTTCAATCTGTTTCTGTCCTCTTTTAACCGGGATTTACGTTGCGATTTCTGCTCTATAAATATGCTTCGCAAATCGACATTGCGATTGATCGATTATAAATATTTTGAAATATAATCATGCTCTCTGTCGTATTATCGATACTTCATTAAGCTCGACCGCGTTGAACAAAAACACATCATATTTATGCAGAAACTCGTTGTATAGCTCATTTTTAAATCGTGGTTCAAGTTGTTGGTCACTTTCTTAATTGGAAATTCTCTCGCTTCAATATCTCGCATTTTGGATAGCGGCAGCTAAGATAACAAATTACAAATTATAAAGTATCAATGAAGTGTTATTACAAACGGCATAATGAATAAAAAAATATTATAGTATCGTGTTCGATTGATTATTAACAAGTATTTATCCAAATTGTTATTATAATACATTCAATATATTCTTGTTGTTAATAATAATAATTAGTTTCTCTGTTTTAGATTAAGGAGTACAACACAAAGCCATGTCGAGTCCGTCGTTGAAAGACCTGCCAAAAGTAGCCCTAGACTTGAAAAGCGAATTAGAAGGTTTCAATCATGGCTGCATGAAGAAAGCTGCGACGGCCGAAAAAAATGTTTTACCTTCCGCTGAAGGTACATAATATTATTTCCCTCAGTTTTAATTGTGTGTTATCTTTTTGAGTGTTTTCATTATTCCTCGGAAGTAACAAATGTTGTAGCAGAATTTTAATGTTAAGAACTCATTCGTTTGAACGATCGATTGTAATGCATGTAATGATAATATTGCAATGTAGACGTACGACAAGAACGACAACATTCCGAATTAATCCACGATGTGGAGTCTTTTAAACCAGATCAGTTGAAACACGCCGACACGAAAGAGAAGATCATTTTACCCAATGCCAAAGGTATTCTATATAGAAATTTATTGATTTGTAGGAGCACATTCGCAGATTCTTTCTCTTCGGTGGGTAACAGGAGGTTATTATGCGGCTTTTTGGTGCTTCGAGGTGACGCGATCAAAACCCACGTGACCAGGGCTGGCGCAAGGCGGATTCAAAATGTTCCGTAACCCGATCCAGCAAAAATGCGTCGTTAAATATTTTCGAAACTTTATATTTAATATCATTTATTTATAACTTTATACACCAAGAGTTATATCGTTAAGTTTGGAACACCGTCCCACAAATGTTCGCGCCAGCCTTACACGCGGTATCACACAAGCTTCTTATAAGGGATAAACCGATATTATCAAGATATTTTTATTTACGATTTGTGTAGTGGATATCCCCGATATCGTAATAGAAAGTATTTGACAGTGCAATCTTGTATCGATTCATCCTTATTTTTATACACATTTGCTTTCAGCCTGAGGGATTGTTTTGCATGTGCCGTCGTTGGTCAATTACGTACTTTACACCGTCGACGATAATAACAACGTTAGGTCCGCTCAGCGATAAATGTTTTAGAAATATCGCACAATAACAATACAGCTTGAACATTCTTTGTTAAGGGTAACAAGTTTAAAAAAACAGTGTGCTCTGTTCACATAAAAAATATATTTCACTTAAGTGATTTATGTGCACTGTTTCTAAAACGGTTTTATGGTTTATCATTATGGTGATATCTTTTTATTACGCTGAAAAGAATATTTCACATGTCACCTTTGTATGTGTTTTGTTTTTCGTTCTTTCACCTTGATTTACTTTTTTATAGATGTAGCCGCGGAGAAGACTCAACAAACGTTGATGTCGGGCATCGAGACATTCGACCCGGCCAGTTTAAAACACACCGAAACTCAAGAAAAGAATCCGTTACCTGATAAGGCCGGTAAAGTATCATATTTCTTAATTTTTTTAATGATTCTTGTTTTCCGTAATTTTGTGAGAAAATATCGATTAAGTGGATAGGAAGTTTGGATGCTGTAATAGAAATTAAATCTTTTCTTTGTAGCGATTCAACAAGAAAAAGGAAAGCAGCAATTAATCTCTGGAATTGAAAATTTCGATCCTGCAAAGCTGAAACACGCCGAAACGCTTGAGAAAAATCCCTTGCCTACCAAAGAAGGTGAGTGAATAACAAAAAGAAATTAATTTCGTTTTTCATTGAAAATATGAATAAAATGATGTTTTCTGTTTCAGCAATTGACGCCGAAAAAATAGCTGCTTAAAGAAAGCTTCGAAACAGGAAACACAAAAAAGAAAGGAAGCAGCGACTCGTCATTTCTTCCATTTTCTATATCGTGACATTTTATAACAATTACTCATACATTGTCCACAGGAAAAAAGAAGAATGCGACACACTGTGTTAATGTAATCTTATGATTATACTTATCCTACCGCCATGAGCGTCCCTTTCGGCGAGACGCACAAGTCGTTTTTTATATGAAAACTATTAACGATGAAAACGACGATGAGGGTTCGGGCCCAAATTTAATTAAAATAATACGATCAACCTTTACAAACGATCTATTTGATTCCTACTGTTACCAACATTAAATGATTTTGGGTCTGTATCAACATCCGTCTAACATTAACTCGCCAAAGGATGTACTTTTTATACTAAGAAAGCTGCACGTGAGCAAACGTTATTTTCGATAGCAACAAAATTATTGGGTAGCATTGCATGCGTTACAGATGTCGCAATGGTGCAGCGGTTGATCTTATATTTGTGTAAAAATCATATTTTATATAACGGGCTATTGTACTTTTTTAACATTTCGTACACATCGCATTGTCATTCCGATGAAAATTATTATGACGAATAAAAAAAGTAATTTGTACGAAAAGTCTTATATTGTCCATATACCAATTTCATTACGAACGCAAAGAAAGTTTTCCTTACAAATAGAAATTTGTATCATATACTACTTAATATTACTTATTTATATGATTCGCTTCATGTTGATATCATTTGTTTGCTGCAACAATGACACAATTAAAAAGACGTTGAGATTTTCAATGAGTCGATGTAATAATAATCGGTGATTGTGAAGATTTGTATATTCCTAAATTTGAGAACCTATAATTTTGGAAATTTGTAAATTTAAAGATTTAAGCATTTGCAATTTTTAAATTCGATGTGATTTTGTTTCTTTTCTTGTACATCTCGTCTTTGCCAACACTATGCACACTCGTACCCATCACTGCTTTAAGCCACGGGTGTCATTCAAACAAAGGCGCGAAAACAAACAAAGGGACCACTACCATTTGAAACCGTTTCCTTGTGTAGTAGTGAGGTCCTTTTCTCTCGAAAAACAATTCCTGAAAGTACCGAATAACGGATCACGATTGGTCGATAGGTTGTTTTCGTCCAATAGTATTGTGGAAATCGATTATATTAGTAACCCAACGGGGAAGGACCTGTTGCTGGTACCATAATAGTCATGGTATAATCTTAAATGCAAAGTAACAGTCAAATCGGATTATATCTTACAAATTTTGTGCCAATTGTCACCTGTTGATCGAACAAATATTTCGTATGTGTCCAAAAACAGGTAGAAGTATAACTTTTTTTTAAATAATATTATATATTCTAGCACTATACTAGCGATAATACTATTTCGCCTTTCATGTTTTCAAATACGTTGACCTTGCTGTTAAACGTATCATGAAACTACGAAAATTTTACACGAAGAATTCGAAACATTTAACTGGTTACGTTCTCCAAGAATATATGTAATTTGAATTTTTTAACTAGGAAATAGTATTTTTTTTATAATACATTTTAATTTTGATTCAGAACTTATAAAATTAAAACGACTCATTTATTTTAAATTGCATAATTTAGCCCATTGTTATTTTCTTTAGTTGTAAGAAATGGAAATATCACCTAGAAAACCATCCAAACGATCACAAGAACCTGTTGATGAATGGCTACAAACTGAAGGGTATTTCAGAAAACATGCTCCTAAAGATCCAACTTGTCTGTTTAGAGCAGTTAGTGAACAAGTTTATACAACGCAACATTATCATATAAGAGTTAGAAAAGAATGCATAGAATTCATGAGGAAAACAAAACATTTATTTATAGAGGTATATTATATATGTTTAACTTAATTATGGAAGCATAAAATTATACATTATATAATTATTTATAGAACATAACAATTCCATTTGACAATTATCTGGAACAAATGGCGTGCTTCACCGAATGGGGTGGTATGAATGAAATTCAAGCCATGTCATTGCTTTATGAAAGAGAATTTATAATATTTAATGGACAAAAGCAAATTAGTCACAATATTACTAACAATGGTTTCAAAGATACAATATATTTGTGTCACACCCCACCAAAACAATATGAAAGTATATATTCCAGGGATTTTGTTGCAACTGCTGCTTATTGTCAATGTAGGATTTATCTCTCTTTTGTTTATCCTATATGCTTCTTTTAAAACTATGAATAAAACATTTTGTATAACTTGATTTTCAGCTATTGTTTATCAAGTATTATATAAAAATGTCTTTGAAATGACTGATATAGAAGATACTGTTCATAAAATGTTACACGATCGAAGTGGAACATTCAGGCACGATAAATTTTTCCTTAAAGGCAATATAGAAATGCGGGAGTGAGTATATTAATATTTGTAACAATAATACTTAATATAGAATTTAGTGTAAATTTAATTTGTATATGTTCAGTCAGTTAACTACAGAAATGTATACAAAACTTGAAAATGGTACTGATGAGGTGGATGATACACAAGCTGTATCAAAAAATGTACCACCCTTTCCATATAGAATTGCTAAAGCTCTTGATCCCAACATTTATCGTAATACTGATTTTGATATCTGGCATGAAATCAGAAGAGGTAATAAAAATTCAATTTATGTTACAATTGATATAGTCATAAAAAAAAATGCATATTGTTTCAGAAGTTAAAAATGCAGGATGGATGAGACACAATAGCCATGAACTTCAAGTTGGTGGCAAATGTTTAGTACAGATGGACTTTAACAAGGAAGATTTTGACGAAGCCAATAATAATAACGTTTATGTATCTTCTTTTGAAAAGGAATCTGATAATATTGATATAAAAACATTGCAGACAAAGGGTAAACAAGATCCTATCTTTTTTTATGGACACATTCAAGAAATGAGTAAAAATCAGGGACCAGTACTAGTTTTTATTGAAGAATTAGGAGAGAAAAAAGTTGTACCCTATTCTGCTCTTAAACCATTACCTTTAAAAAAAAATAAACAGAACAATTGGTTATCAACGTGTAAAAGGAATGTGCTCTCAGATTCGAGTTAGTAATTGAATATCTGCGTTATATTTTTAATAGTTCCATGTTTTTTTTATATTTTAATGCTAGTTACGTACTTTAATAGATCAGAAATGGAAAAAAACATGTGGCACAACTCCACGAAAAATCAAAGAATCTACTAATATGAACATTTTGTCGAATAATGTTGATAAAATTGGGATTAATGATAACGATATTAACAAAAATAATTTTCAGTGGAAAGAAGGAACAGTGTGAGTATATTTTGTTCGTATTACTATTCTAATTAACTTAAAGATGCATTTTAATTTGCAAAGGATATAAAGTTATTAATTGTTAATATAGAAAGACCGATCAACGTGGACACGAAAATTATACGACAGAAAAGTGTTCCAATTATTCAGTTAATGTAAGTTAAAGAAGTATTATAATAGTAAAAGAATAATACAATATTATAATAAAGTTGTTCTTCTATAGAATTCAGTACCTGCAAGAAATATTCTTGATAATACTCAGTCTTCTGCAGTAGACCCTGTTAGGCAAGAAAATAATAAAGAACGCAAAGAAAAGATCTCGTTTACCAATAAAAATACTGAAAATAATATGATAAAGAATTTAAAATCTGATGGTACGAATAATAGTAATAATAATACTGCAGGTTTTAATTCATACTCTAAACAAAGAATACAAAAGGAAGCTTATTATTCGACATATCCCGGTATGTAACACAAAACAAATCGTCGATATATATATATACTTAACAATTTTAATTTTTGTTATATATTATCTAATATTCAGGGGATTCTGCGACTCAGATGGACAGTATGCTACGTTCAATTAATTGTTCTGTTCAAAAAAGCGTTGATATAAATGGTAGTGATTTACCACTATCAGGTAAATGTATCTGTCACTTATTAAAACACATCATTTACTAATCATATTCATAGAATTATTTTTTTTGTTATAGATCCATTCACTTTGAGATTTTTTTATAATTTAGGATTAGAGGTAGGTTTCGTTGTTCAATTTTACATTAACAAATTAATCAGTCTTGTACTTATTCTAAATTATTTTGTAGTATTTTCGTGGCAACACTAATTGGAATTATTTAACAAATGGACAATCGCCTGATTTTGGACAATGGTATCAAGGTAGGTAAAATTTTTATTAATTCTTGCCTCATATTTATAGTACTTATACTTTCTTAATATCCAATGTGCTTATTATAAAGGAATACCTCAGAATGATGTAGAAGTTGTGAATATTACAAATAGCGTGATGAAAAACTGTACATTGACTCAAAGAAAAGAAAATAATAATGATCAAAATGAAACGGGCACCTCCCAATTGGCGTGTAACGGAAATGAAAATAAAAATGATACTAGCAATACACAAACACTAAAGACTGATGATTTCAAAGAAAACTATGGAAGTGATTTATATCCAACTCGTGATAAAATACAGGACCAGGAGCCTATTAATAGAGATAATACACCTCGTATGAGTAGAAGCAGTGTGGGTCCACGATTTAAAAAATCCACAGATAGTATGTGTTAATTATTACCTGTAATGACAAATGGTAAATTGTACTTTATAAAGGTATTATTAATATTGTCGTTTTACAGCTCGACATCGTTCTACTCAACATTTTACATCATCAACCAATCAGTATTCATCTAATGAATCATCCAATTCTAAACCTCCGAAATTAGAGAAGGACATGAAAGGAGATGATGCAAATATTCAACATTCTAATTTAATGCCTCAACAGGTGCATTCGCCTACAAATGCGATAAACTCTTATCAAATACCATATATGCAGCATGGCATATATACTGGGTTACCATATTATGGTAACGAGGCCGAGGGATTTGTGAATTCTTATTATCCGCCGAATACCGGATTTTTTCCAATTCCTTGTTTACCACATTCTGAAATACCAGATAACAATAATATGCAACCATATTCACAGCATCTGTGCCCTGGTATGGATTATACGCAAGCTTATTCTGGGTTGTGTCCGTCGTACATGTGTCCTCAACCGGCTCCATACACTATGCCACCGCAAAATGTACAAGAGCATTGGTATGCAGTTGCTGGACAACCGCATTACATGCAGTATGCACCTGTAATGCCTGTAACCGCAGAAACAACTTGCAATGGAATAGCACAAAGTGCTAGTCCGAACGTTTCACCTTAAAACTTACAGTTTGCAGAACTTATGTCTTTACCATTCATAGTGGTAAATATGATTCTTGATATATATAAATATCATATAACTTTAGAACTTCTGAAATCATATGTTTTCAAATAAACGTTAAAAATATATTACATATATTACAAACTAGAAATTCAGATTTAAAGTTGAATGTAAGTTTTCTAATTTCATATAATGTTAAGTCATCATAGTACAAACTGCTGTTCCTAAGTGTTAGTAGAAATGCCTGTATAAATTAGTAATTAGTTCCTCTAGTACAGTTTTTTCACTGTACATATATTGCTCAACACAAAAATAACAGATACTTAAAAATTTTATACAGGTGACTTAGTTTATTAACATTTACGGTCATTTATATTTCTACATGTAGTTTGTTAAAACACATATTTGGAAATAAAGAACGAACATGAATATTTATTTAGTTTAATTTAATATGTTCTATTACAAAATTGCATTAACATAAGTTACAAATAAACATTCAAATATAAAAAACGCACTTCACTAGCTGATACGAGAAGTTGTAAATATACAAAATTTCAAAACTTTAAATTTATCTAGATATTTTCAAATTATCAACATATACCAAACAGCAACCAATCAAAACTGGGCAGTCCCTCTTCAGGAATATGTTACGTTCCTAGATCCCTATTTTAATGAATGTTCTATCAGTGATACCAACAGTCAGAAATGACAAAGGAATGTTACTAGGAACATTTTGTAAATATTCCAAAACGTTAATTTTATACTTTATAGAAAAGAAACATAATAAACGTATAATTATACGAATACAAAGGATGTGTAGTTTCCCGTTTATTGAATAACACAAATGACATTATTCATTTATGTTAATCGTATTCGAATAAAGCTCGAAAATCTCCGCCATTGAACAGTCGCAGTTATAAACCGGCAAAGAAGGTGCGCACTCGGGACCTTTCAATATACAAACACCGTGGTTCTGTTCGCTGTATTCCACGCCATGACTAAAATTTGTCGGAAGAGTAGGAGTGCAGTCGCTGTGACAGGTCAAACGGTGAATAGCGAAGTTACTTAATATTTGCCTAATACGCCAAACGTTTCTCATATCGAAAAACGTTGAGTGATTTATTCTCGGTTCTTCGTTTCTGTTTCGTGAATTATTGTTAGCGGTGAAGATTCGCTATTTTCATAAGAACAGTAGAATTTACGGAACAAGAAGAGAGCAAGCGCAGAAACTAAACGGAATGGAGGTTGGTTACAATTAATTATTTCGAAATTAATGTTGCATGATCGATAGCACTGTATCTGCTGGAAATACTTCATGTATACCCTGTGTCATGTTTCTTCCTGAAAAGAATAGCATTCTCTCTCCTTCTTGGTATATTAACTATTTCAAACATCGTAATTGAATAATTAATCAAGTGGAAAATTAGATAATTAAATGCTTTCTGTAACATTACATGAAACCTATTTATTCTTTCTTAACTGATTCATCTTATTGCTTACCTTTTTATATTTCACACTATTTTTATATGAGTTAAATGTGCTTTGCATTTTGTCTAAAATCATTGTATGTGTATACCATATTTAAAGGTGGACGAATGTTCAGCTGGTGGAGACAGTGCAGCAGAAGAGGATGAAGATGATGGATCATCTCGTGGCTCTAGAAGCAATAGCAGCAGTAGTAGCATTAGTGGAAGTAGTACATCCACTGATAGCGGTGATGACAGTGGGGAAGAACATGCAACCAGTGGCAGTGAAAGTCATAGTTCTGGGGAGGATGATGACGAAGATAATGAAAATACAGAATATTCTATTCAAGCAGAAAGTCCAGATACTCTGGTATGATTTTTAATCATATATTCTCTATTATATGATCACATTTGTGTTACAAAAAACATTTACTCTTAGAAGTGGGAAACTTGTATTGCTGCAAATACCAAGGTGAAGTTGCCACAGGATCTTTGTGAACATGCTGGAATATTTAAGGAATTTCTTGACTATCCTTATATTTGGAACGAATGTCTTACAGAGTGTCAGAGGGAAACTTTGTGTAGTTTGTTACCGAGTTTCCCAAAAGATTGCGATGTTGAAGCAGAAATAGAGAAAACACTGAATATGTTGTTCGAACGTGAAAATTACAGGTTGATTAAAACAATGAATATTTAATAAGTCCTCAAGAGTTAAAAATTGTTTTGGATATATAAATTTTGTATACATTTTAGATTTGGTGTAGCACCTTTAACTGCATTCCATGATCATTTGTCAGCTGGTCATTATCGACCAGACATTAGAAGAATGTGCAGTTTGGTACGTAAAGCGCAGCAAAGGAGATTGTTATTCGAAGAACGGAAACGATCATACGAACTCGCGAACCAATTATTGAAATCTAGAGAAAGTTTATTGATGAACGCGTACAAGCAAGGCTTCTGTCAACCAACGCAGAGGACGATGTCGAAAGTCCAATGGAGAAAACCAAAGCCTGCTATGGGTAAGTTAAGCTATTGGCGTGAACAATTGTAAAAAGTTTTCTGGCTGTTTATACTTCCCCCACGCTCCAGCCGTTTGGCAGAGAAGTATGTAGTAACTTCCGAGGGACAATACTAACAAGCAATGAACCGACAGTTGAAGAGAAAACGCAACTGCGCTATTTGGAGGAACTGAATGCACTGAGGACAGAGCTCGGAGCAAGCACGAAGTTAGCTGCTGATACGACGTCCGAGAACGAAGAGAACTATCCATATTATCAACTATCTGGGGCTAAGCAGAAGAAGAAGAGGCGTTCTTTAATGGGACCTCAGGGCCTTTCCATCAGAGGTTTGCAAATGAATCACGAAGACGAGACCATTCGACCTGTTTTTTCCACATTACAACGGGCAGAGTATCCTACACACAGATCTTTCATACGCGAACAAACAGAGGAAATGTATCGTGAAATGTTGTTGGAACATAAAAAGAGAAGGGCGCGGCGAGACGTGAGTAAAACAATCATCATGAAATTATATATTTCTATTATTATATTATCTATCGTATCGTTTTAGATACATCCGGAATTGAATACGCAAGGTATTGCTTTGGCCGATCTTACTCAAAGAGCACAAATCGGTCAGAAGCATAAATTATCCATTGGCCCAGCCGTACGTATTACACCAGCAAAGAAACGAATAAAATTAGAACAATCGCCTTTGTACCCTCCTGCACCGAGATTAATGAATTCGGTGAAACACGAAAGCGATAACAGCGATTATTCTCATACAACTGATGAAAACAGACATTCCAGTATGTTGGACATGGATCATAGAATGTTAACGCCTATCAAATCAGAACCGATGGATGGGTACGAAGTTCATTCATTGCCCAAGAAAAAATTGTAAGTGCATTTTTTATGATTTAGGATGCCCTCTAAAGAAAAGGGCCATACTAAATTTCTTCCAGTTCTTCTTGTAGAAGTCCTACCACACCAAAAGGTAGTAAATCGTCCGTAATGACAACGCCAGAAATTAAAAAAGAAATAGAGGATATAGAATACGAGGATATTAAAATTGAACTTGGTTCCGGAATGAATGAAGATGTCCCTCCCGAGACAGAAGAAGACGAGGAGAATGATAAAAAGGAAGTGGATTTAGATAGCATCGACATGATGCAAATACCGATACAATTAGATGACGGAATCGACATATTGGACGACGTAAAGTACGTTTCCTCTTTTGTACGACTAAACGTTATAATTGATTCAATATTTCAATGTATAATCCTATGATAGATGCGAAGATGAAGGGGTAATATCGATACAACACAAAGAATTAACCGTCCCATCGAACGATGATCATATCGATATTAATAGCGGAGCGGAATTAATGCAAGAAACACACGCATGCTTTTTCTCCCTGTTGAGAGACGCATTTACCTCAAAAGGTGAATACAGAATGAGTACAGGAGAAATGAGAGATGCCGTGACACAGTGGCAAGGGAATCCTATTTCACCGTTAAACGATTGGTAAATATAACGAATCGAATACTTTTCGTGCTGTTGCTAAGTAAAAAATTGATTCAGGTATTCCCTGGCTTCCTCGTGGCCTGCATTGGTTCCATTAGCACTGGGATTTCTTGCCGGTGAACTTACGTACAGTCAAGAATTAGGAGATAGGCAAGAACGCGAACTAGAACTTGTTCCTTACTTAGAAAATAAAGGAAACGGTCTTTACTCGTGGATCGGAGCTGGCCGAGATTCGGATTCGCGTCTTTCGGATTTGTGCGCGAAATTCCTCCTGTACAAGTACGTGACGACGTTGACTATCGTAAAGCGGTCAAAGTGTATATACTAACGGAAGTTACGTTGCAGAGATTCATTATGTCCGCCAGTGTCTATCTCTTGCTCCATAGTAGCTGTGAAACAGCAATCCCAAGTAATTCAGTCTAGCATCAGTAATGTGAACAATGGTACTGGCAGTGGAAGTACAAATTCGAGCGGCAGAGATAACAGTCCAGCCATTGAATCGATCAGCGTGGACGGTGGATCTATCAATACGGTTGCAGAATGGGAACCACCGCGTGCCCTGTGGCCAACCGAATGGAAAGTACGTCCGTCTACACCGGATGAACGCGAGGAATTCAGAAGACAGGAACGTATGCGTTACGCTGCGCCTCACAAAGCATTTACTTATAGAATGCATGGCTACGCGTCTGTGGTTGGCCCTGTGAAGGGTATTTATCAACACAACGTTGGTATGTTGATAAATTCTTCGTTGACAATTTTTTTAGTATGATATTAAGAATAATCCAAAGAATCGTTGCGACAGCTTCTGGGTTGACGAAAGCTCGTGGACATTCGTTGCTGGTAGCAGACAGACCAAATTTCGTGACAATCTTAGCGTTAGTCAGAGATGCTACCGCCAGATTACCAAACGGCGAGGGAACCCGGGCCGATATTTGTCAACTGCTGAAAGATTCGCAATATATAAGGGAACAAACGGACAGCGATGACAAGGAGGGATACCTGCATTCGGTCGTGTCTGGTGCTTTGGATAGATTACACTACGAGACCGATCCTTGTGTTAGGTATTACCCTCGACGGAAAGAATGGTTGTATCTTCATCGAGCGCGATCAGAGTCCGAATTTGGTTTGTATTTATTAAAATGCATATATTATTACTTCTCATGAAATCCTTTGATAAATTAATCTGCATCTTTTTTCTTTAGAAATGTATCATCAACAGTTGCAAGGTGTTGCAAAAAATAAAAAGAACGTTGCCAGTATGTCACGGAATAAAGCTTTGCCTCCGGTTATAAAACCCTCCAGCGTTAATAAAGAGCAATCTCCAAACAGCAGCAAAGAAAGTACGCCTAAAAAAGAAAGGAAAACCACAGCTATAACGCAACCAGTTATATCAAGGTAAGCAAGAAAACAAAAAGTAAAAGAAAGAAATTTGAAACGGTATTAAAGTGTATTAGAAATGTACAGGTATCCGAAATTATGGACGTGGGTCATTATCAATTGAATGTTCGAAAGTATCTGTTACTGATTTCCTTACTTAATTTCCTCTAGGGTACCTCGTTTAGCTTACATTAAATATTTATCACGTTTGAATTTTTCTGAACACGACCCGAAGCTTGAGAACCCGAGATGTCGGCTTTTTTCCGCATCTGTGACACGTATGTTTTTGATTCAGGAAAGAGCAGAAAAAGAACGAGGAGAAAGTTATGAACGATCATTCTGTTTCAACCGAACAGTCTATTGTTTCGAACGTGATGAGTACGATAAATTCGACGCCTACGTCAGGCATCGCTGTAACAGGAACTTCGGCTCCTGTGACGTCTTTGCCAACGTCTTGCACCGCGATCAGCACCGTTACCGTAGAAAAGGACGGCACGGTCAGCGAAATGAAACCGCAGGTCACAACAACAACCCCGGTGAAAAAAGCAACGAATATCAGCGGTAAACCTGTCGCTGTTGTGAAAACGAGCGCTCAGAGTTTATTACAGTCGAATCAGCAACATTTTCCTCATCATCAAATCCAAGTGTCGACGTCCGCGGGTTTGCAAACAATTCGATTGTCTGGGCATTCGGTGCTGCATTCTACACAATCGGTCGCAGCCAGTAGTGTTACCAACTCTAACGTGACTACAAATCTGACGACAATACTGCCACCTAGTAAAACGCAAAACCAACAACAGCAGCAGCAATCGCAACAGCCTCAACAGCAACAACAACAAGCGATTGTCACGAATCAAGCGGGAAAAAGTATTTTACAGACAGCTAACATAAAGCAACAGCAGTCTCAACAGCAACACGTTTTACCTGGAAAGACTCTGTTAGCCTCGCAAATAAAATTAGTTAGCCCGGGTCAGATTAAGTCGCTCCTCACAGGCCATGGTCTGCAGGGACAGACGATATTTATTAAACAATCGACACCGTCCAGTAATCAATCGCAACAAATACAGCAACAACTGAAAGTATGTAAATAGCAATACGAATCGTTGTGTTGAATTTCTTTTGCGCGAGCTACCATCTGAAATATATCGTTTTTGTTTGAACAGCAGCAGCAACAGCAGCAACAACAACAACCGCAAATCCAGCAACGAGTTGTGGGAAACCAACAGCAATCGATACAGGCTTCGGGCATGCAACGCATAATCGCGCAGATAGGAGGCAAACCGATTGCAGTACAGATACAACAATCGCCGCATCAACAACAGCAGCAACAAAAGATTCTGGCAAAAGTTTTAACCAGTTCTGGTGGTGGTCAGCTGATATCCGTAGAGAGTCTTCTCGCACAGAAAGGATTAAAGTTGGCTACGACGACAGCCCACGCTAATCAACTGAACAGACAAGGGAAACAAGTTATACAAACTCAGTATCAGGTATGAAACAATATTATCTTTGTGACACTGTAACGATGGAACTTTGTTTTGGACGTGGGTACAATTTGCAGGTTGTGTCGCAAGCGCAAACTTCATCGGGACAAGCGAAGATCATTGCCAGTACACAGCAACAGCAGCAGCAACAACAGTCGCAACAGCAACCGCAACAGGCACAAACTGTTCGAATGGTAACCGCGCAGTTATCTGGAAAGCAGATAGTTTTAGCGAGTGGGAACAAAAACGTGGGTGTTGGAGTTAGCAGCAGCGGGAGCGTTGTACTTGGGAAACAACAGTCGTCGCAACAACAGCAACAAACGCAACAACAGCCAATCATTTTACCGAGTCAGTTGCTCAATATCAAAACATTGCACGGTTTGAAAGTGATACCAACCCCGGCCGGATTAAAAACCACAGGGGCAGCGGTTTATGCGCGGGTGATTGCTCCGACAACCATAACTTCGACGCAGTCGGTGGGGAGTCAGCAACAAACCATTCAAGCTCAACAACCATCAAGGAGTAACTCTTACAGCACGCCTTGACAGAATTGACGTCACTTCTTCGTTTTAATTTAATCGTTACAAATTTTGGCATTTCGTGAGATTAGAAATACAGAATTTTTATGTAAAAGAAAAAAAAATATGATCGGAATTTAATAAAAATCCAATTAAACCCGTGCACGTAGGATGATAAGCCGTGTACTCGTGTATAGCTTTCGCGTAATGAAATCTCGTCGAGAAAGAATGACGTGGGACACCGAAGAATAAAGAACAATGTGATCGTGACCTTCTTTTGTATTAAGTGTCGGATTATTTACAAATGCATGATACGATTTTAAATACAAAATACGGTTCTCTCTTTTTTTTTCTTTCGTTCTTTCTTATATGAAGAAGATTCTTGCGGCGTCGCAATGTAACACGTATAAATAAATCTTATTATGTAACGGTAAAACGTTTAAATTATTTTTACAGATTCTCTTTGCGGTCTACGTTGTAACGAGTTTACTATGAATACCTAGGCAGCAGATAGCCACCGCGTCTTTGGTCCGTTTATCGTGAAAGGATATATCGTTGAAAGGACATCCCAAACAGTTGACGAGTCTATGTACAATTTTCACTTCGTATCGGTATCGTAGAACAGAACATGGAGGAGGGGCGCGAACTTTCGCGTACAAATAACAAGCTTGTACGTTAGATCCTTGAGACTCCTATGGCGTAGTTTTTTTTTGTACTTATCGGTAGAAGAGGCTTCTAGGTGTAGTCCGATGCTCGAACAAATAAATATTTAGCCGATGTCATAGTCGGCTTCATCGAAGGGCAAAGAGACAGATTAATACTGATGCGCGAGGTAACGTATGAGACATCGATGGCGTCAAAGGCATCTCGATTTTTCAATGAAGTGATCGTCTCGTTGAAACACTGTATCCTTATTCGGTTGGACGCGACATACAACTGGATGCCTCTACCCAATAAAATAAAACTTCGCATGCCATTAATTCGATATCCTGTTCGTTTGTAGTTTCCATGCGTGTTGTCCTGAAGAGTTGATGCGGTACAATTTATGTTTCCTCGGAGTTCCATATATCCTGGAATATGTCTAGTAGATTGTTCACGCCGATCAAGTATCCATCCTCGTGGTTCCCCACTTGCCATTCAGCATCATGATGAATTCGTGGCAAGTGCTGTGGCAGTGGTAACGTTTTCGCGAAATCGATCATCCAGATGCCGGCGTTCTTGGCATCGTGAACGAATAGCAAGCTGGAACCGACCACCTCGTGGGAAGCGAAGAACGGTGACGCCTTCAACGTTGCTCTGATCGCTTTCAGACGTTGTATATACTTGGGCACTGCGTGCGGATAACCTTCCACAAATCGCCTCAACGCTTCCGTCACCTAACGACCAAATTATCGAATTATTATATGCTAAACGACAAGGTAACTTTATTACGCGGAAAGCAAAAATCATCGTGAACCTGTTCTCGAGTCCTGGTCGTTTTGAAGTCCTTCGACGAGCCTCCATGCGCGAGTTTAATACCTTCCACTCGAAATCCAAGAGTGGCAGTGCTGGATATCGTTTCACGCCAGACCATGTATCTTGGTTTCGTGACTCCTTGCACGCGACGTTCTTCGGCACTCGGTGCTGATGGGTCCACTTGTACCATTTTCTCGTACATGTCTTTCCGTAGCTACGTCAACAAACGAAATATAAGTTTAATCAATCAAATCGGTTAGGGATATTCATAGCGGTAATAGTTTACAAATGCTGTATTCGTCTGGTTATTAAGAACGGAAGAGTCTAAGAATGTTTCCGTTCTTAATGACGGTCTCAGAAGAATCTAAGAATCTTTTTAGATTCTTGTCAGGTTTCAAGCTTTCAGCTGGGTTCTAGGTTCTAGGTAGCTCTTAAGCTTCATAGTCACAGGTCAGATTTCTCTACAACCTAAGCTGTATCTTTTGGAGCATAGTTTACAGCATTGTACACGTGGCTGCTGGCAGATGGCGCCACAGAATACAATTCATATTTATAAATTTTGCCGCCACTCGCGTTGATTCGAAATCCTGATAAACTGGATTGTTCGATCGACCTTCCATTCGCCTCACCTTGGGTCTTTCCTTGGCCTTGGCCAGCTCAGACTCCAGATAAGTTCTGACGCCGACTTTACAATCCATTACACAGGGTTGCTCGAAATCACCAAGCAGATCCTGGAGTTGCAGGTAAGACGACAACACTGTCCTCTTGTTCATGGTATCCCCGATACCATCCTTCTGGACCGTCTCTCCCTGATCAGTCTCCTCGACGTTACCCTCCTCTGATTCTTTCAGGTCCAAAACGCCTTTGAACTCCGGCACGTACGGCCTCAGAACGTCGTTCATCAGCAAACGAAAACAAGCTTCCTCCTGGGGACACAACTTCTTCAGGATCGTCCCAGGTGTCGGTCCCGCTCTGAAGTTCCCTTGGTGTCCAGCTAGTTGTACCTGAAACGAATCCTCCGTCAGTATATACGGTTTTGTCTTGCTCCTACACGCTTCAGGGACTCTCTTACCGATCAAACACTCACCCAGGGATACCGCTGCTTCTTGTAGGTCTGGAAGAACGGTGTCCAGTGGACGATGTTCCTGAGTTTTCTCCAGCCGGAAGACTGCAACAGAATGAAGTTTCGATCTGATTAAAACGCTGTTCAACAGAGAACATTACACTCTGAAATTCAAGATTAATTATACAATTTTACCGAAGGTTATACCGATTAATTGTTCAATTTTATTCAAACAATGATTAAAATCATCAACATGATTCTAATGTCGTTCGTTACTTTATTTCAGATAGTCGACGTTTCTCTTAGTTACCATTTCTCACGGTTACCTTCGGGATTGTACGCTCGTTAGACCTGTCTGTATGGTCAGATTCCCACTCGGAACTGAGGTCATCACCGCTACCCTCTCCCCATTCCAGATTAATAGCTGGCACCTGGAGCAACTCCAGATACTGTTGGTAACCCGTGCAAGTCTCCTCTCCGTTATTCTGACCTTTGTTGCATCTACAATGTTTGCTCTTGCAGTTATTGTTGCTGGACGACTCGTGAACCTGAATCGTCGATCTCTCGTCGTTGTCCAGAAGACGATTATTCGTTTCGATGCGTGTCTCGTCGGGAATCGTCGCTTGATCATTTTCCGCATCAGGATTCGCGTTGGATGTTTCAATGTGCGATCGAGACCTGACGAACGAAGGTGATGGACTACGGGACGAGGACGGCGAACGACGATCGACGATCGACGCGGAGAATCGTCTCGAGTGTCTCCTGTTTCGCGATCTGATCATCCTTCTCTGGATCAACGACCTCCTCTCGCAATCATCGGCGTCCGGCAGATCGTCCAGGCTCGATCTCGAGCACACCACTATCTTTGGTATCGTTATCCTGTCGTACGTTTGTTGCATCTTTCGGTCCTCAAAACTGATCCCTTTTCAGGAACTTTCAGGATCCCGGAGAAAGAAGAAACGAATCGATAATTTGAAAACGTGGATCCAATTTCGAACCCTCTCTTGATGCCTCGAAGAAGATGGATCTCCGTCGAAACGCTTCTTCTAGCATTTCTACAATTTACCATCAAGGATTACGATCACCCGAAGAGTACTCTTTGCGCTGCGTTTTCATTCGCGAAAATCATAATGTTTATTTCTCTTTGTTCATACTATTTCTTTGAAACTATAACACGATCGAAATTGTGAACGTTTTCGGAAGTTTCTCTGCGAGGTACCGGTTATACGAAGATTATAATCTACTTCTGTGTAATGTGCGAATTTTCTTTACAGATCATGCGAAGACCCCACGATTTCATTGGAACGAAACAGAGACAACGATCGCCTATCATCGATATTCACCGATCATCGAGACACTTTCTCCTTCGACTATCCTTCCTGCGTACACCGTAATATGCTGGTCGGAACTAATTAACGACGATGCGAGAGACCGGTTAACATAGTTATTCGCGTTTCTCGGGGCCGTGTAATTATTTAAATTGCGTGCTACGACCGAATCGAGACACCTGAACAGACTGGACGTGTCCACCCACGTCGAGTCTCTTCTTCGAGGAGCGTGGAAAGCGAAACCACCGCGTGTGCCACTTTTTATTCGACGACGCGAGTCGACCCGATTGAAATCGCGTTACGCAAAATTTTGCCGGCTCTGCAATCGTCCAGTGAAAATCGTCGAAACATAATCGTATCGTTTACCGAATACACGGTAGTTTCGCGCTGACATAATCAACGAGGTCACTGCATTCTCTACTTTAACCCTTTGCGCTCAACGAAGCGACTCACGTTCGCCATTTAATTTAATACATATATTAATGTAATAATTATATTACAGTGGCCATTTTCTTTCGGGTGCAAAGGGTTAAATTTTTGTTAACTACGAGCGACGAGATGAAAATCTTTGTTTTCGTATATGTTACGAACTTTGTATAAATTTTGTATTACCGCTGTTATTTGAACCCAATGAACCTCGCGACAGTCAGCGCGTTCTTACGATTTCTCGCCGTTTGATCACCTCGACGAATTGCTCGCTGTTTATCGCCATGTAACGCGATTTGCGAAGAATCGTGGCGGCGCTTAGGTTGCGCGTTCCTCGATCATGATATTACATAATATCGCTGAGGCGAACGTGACGTTTTCGCAATACTTCTATTCAACCGATTCGAGACAAAATTTCGAATATTCTTTCACGAGTTTCAAATTATTCGTGATCTCGTGTTGCATTCTCGTTTCGAATTTAAACAAATCGTCAATTGTACTCTTCGATGTGATTGTAAGTTTTTTGAGCATAACTGGTGGCGTCAGAAAAGTGGTACAGTAGTGTCGTTACAAAGTGCGACTGTAAACAGCTATATAATTGTATCGAGGAATAATAAGATAGTACTATTGTAAAATAGTCGAACAATGAAATGTTAAATAACTATGTTAAAAGAATGCATGGATAAACACTGCTAATTATTAGTAACCGAGCATCCTCGATCTAAAACGTCCACATATACAAATCAAAAAACTAATATTTCGTCGAAGTTTACGAGAAACGCGCGAGTTACCCTCCTCGAAATTATAGTCTTGTGGTGCAACTGGTACCGTGAAACATTCCTTTAGCGTGCTAATAAACAAAGTATAGTTCGCAAATGAACCTTATCGCGCGTCCGTTCGCAAATCTAAGAGAACTTCCTCTATGCAACACCGACAATGATTATACTTCAGAAAACGTGCGCTTATTTCTTCCAGATCAATAGTACTTTATTCTAAGAAGCTCCGTACATTATAGTTTGTAGTCCGTACAAAATGATCCTAACTCTAGTAACTTTATAACCGAGAAAAATTTATGGCTGTTTAAACTAAGATTGTCACGAGAAGTTAATTCATATTTGTACTATCTACTGTGTAACTTCTATGAGTATAATTATATCTAATTCGCTCAGGAAAGTATTGTTAATGTTAAAGGACACTATTTTTAAGTACTATTAGTACAAAGCAATATTTTTAATTTAGGACCCCGTTTTCGATAGACAAAGCGATTAAAAATTAGGACGTCGAATTCCAGGGTGTTCAATATGTGTATATGTATCAAGGAATTTAACGCCTTATTAAACGTGCGTGGGCATATTTATACGCATGTTCGTTTGTCCTTGATAATGCAGGTATGCAGCTCTGTTCGATCTCTGAGTTTTGTCGAAGGACCCTGTAAGTCGAACCATCTTTAACGCTAGGTTTTTAACACTTGATTTGAATAATTAAACAATTCATTTATTAAGTTTGATAATTTAATAATTTAGAATATCTATTTATTAATGATAATAATGTTACAATATCTTCAATAATTTCAATAATATTAAAAGTTATTTAATCATTTATTTAATTATATAGGTAGTGTCAATATATTTTCGTTCGGTTACTACTTATAATGAATTAAAAATATATATGTTACCTGCACTATTGGCTTACGTTTTATCGAAATCCAATCTCTTGATTTATCTTGTAAATTAATTAATGAGGTAGAAGAGATCAAGGATCGCAAATGTTAATTTACACGATCGTTTATCCCGACAAAAATTAACTTCGACGAAAGCATCTTAATTTCTGTAATTAAAATTAACAAGTCCAATATACTTTTGCGTAAACCTAGCGTTAATCGCTTATGTCTACGAAACTCTAAATCATAGAGTGATGGACTTTCGATCACGAAATGATGGACTTTCGATTCGTTCTAACGCACAGAATCTGTAATCGTCTCTCGTGACCGAACGAAGTACAAGAAGTTTCCCTAGCGAAACATTCTCGTCTCTGTAACGCGAAGAAACTGATAAATCGAAATTCGTTCGGTGTCGAAAGTCACGAGAGCGCTTATCGTCCGAGAAATAAGAATACTCACTATGGATCACACACTGTCACGCATCGCACAGATAAACCCGATTAAACGCGAGATAATCCGTTCGTTGAATTTTCACATCATCATCGATTTATTATTAATATTATTAACACGTGCAACCTTTCTCTTTCTTTTCGACCAAGCACACGCGTTTTCACCGATTCGACGAAGCGAAAATTCGACCTTCGATTTTATTTCGCGATTTTTAGTTAATTTTCTGTGAAATTTTTCCACAGATTTTAACGACCGTATCTTTTTCACAGAACGTGAGCCGGTACCGGTCAACCAGACGATCAACGGGAACAACAAGCGCGATATAGCACGAGGAAAACCGTGTTTCGATGATGAATTAAATACAGTTTGATCGACGGCAGACGAGTTTCGCGATGAAACCATTCAGCGAGCTCGTGCGAACCGGAGTCAAGCGATCGAAATGCGTCATCGACTAATTAACTAGCGCTTGCTAGCGTCATTAGCGGAATTATCAGGAGTGGATGAAACGTTGGGGCGACCTACGGCACGAACGGGCCTTAAAAGCGACCGGAAATAACGTTATTCCATCCTGGTTTTCCACCTTGACTCTAAGGTACATCCATTAACGGATTAGTCGATTTTATTCAACAAACAAATTCTTACAAGTTTTGTCAAATATAAATGATTTACGTAATTAATTTATTTAACTATAATGTAGTTATTTTGTTTACTTGTAATACGGCTAATTCATATATATTTATAATTTAACTATTTTATCTATCTATGAAATAATTAATTCATCTACCTATATATAATGTAACTAATTTATCTATCGATAACGTAATTAACATATCTGGCTATAAAATAATTAATTTATCAACCTGTAAAGTAACTATTTTAGATAGTTCGCACCGTGTGTGCGAGATTGTTGAAACTGAAAATTATTTATTGTGATCTCCAATGAATGTTAGTGTGTACGTAGTAACATTTCGTTATATTTTGCAGATGGTCGAAGGATCGAATAAAAAAGAAAAGAGAGAGAGAGAGAGAGAGACCCGAACGAAAAACCCTTGACCCGAATGTGTTACGCCGGAGAAATATTCGATAATATACTCCAAGGTTCGAACCATCGTGAAAAGCAATTCGGTTCTTTAAAAATGGACACGCATGGACAATTTGATGACAACGCAAGTCTACTAAATTTTACACACGGACACGTTCACTGTCTCTTGGAAACTTTAACGCTTTCAGAAATAACTTTATAAAATCCATGATATTTTGTTAAATATCTTTCACCATATTTTTTTAAGTATTGCTCAAGAAATTTTATCAAATAATATCAAACATGTTTTGTTCAATAACATACAAGATGTTTGATTAAATAAGATCAAAGATATTTTATTAAATAACATCAGAGATGTTTCATTAAATAATTTGATGAAAACACCGGTATCAATAATTTTGTAATTACACACCGTCGCTAATTAGCCGTTCGATAGTTAATTGGTGAAAATCACGATTCCCAAATAAGTAGAACACAGCGCTCCGCTGTGAAGAAAACTAGAACTTAGATCGACGTCTAATTGGACCGCGAGCTCGATTAGGCAACAAGAAATCGTGAACGAAAAGGGTTACGATCGCTAATCGATCCATACTGGTGCTACTACTTACGATTGCACAAACTTTGTATTTCACGCTAATTACCCGACATTGCATTCTCGGATCCAGATGCCGGAGTGTTGAAATGTTTAATTAACGATTAAACGAATAAATTGCGCACGATGATTGAAAGGCAGACGTTAGAATGCATACACTTGAAACGTTCTTTTTTTTCGTCCGTAGATATGGTCTTAAAAATATGCACATAAATGAATTTATATCGTTCGTTTCGTGAATCGATGAATTTTAAAAAACGAAAATGAGACAGATACATGTATGCAAAAATATATGAACAATCGGCTGCGAATTTGGGTCTTCGAATCGATTACTCAATCGATCATAATTTTCTAATCGATCATCCGGTTTTCGGGTTCCCCGCATTTAATTATACCGAATTGTCCCGAGGCATACCGAATGAGAGTGAAACGCGTATAGATACCTTGATTGAATCGGTTTCGAAACATTTCTTTTTTTTTTTTTTTCCGAATCCAATTTGTCGGGCAGAAACATTGTATTTTCAGTGAACGACTCTCGAGACACCGATTCGCCGATTAAAAAAGTCTTTGAGACACATGGAATTCCGAGACACGTGAAAATTCGAGACACGTGCCAGTTTCAGACGCGTGATACTTTGAGACACGTGAAACTTTGAGATACGTGAAATTTTGTAACACACGAAACTTCGAGACAGGTGAAACTTTGAGACTGATGAAATTTTGAGACACTTGAGACTTTGAGACCCCCGACATCCATAATTACCGTCATAATTTCTTATTAACTAACGAAAGCGTCCCGATTAAAAAATCCGCCGAACGTTAAAATATCGAAAGCTATACTTCAGCCGAGCTCCAAAATAAATATTCTAATTTTACCTTTTTTCTACCAACAGGTGTAGGACTCGGTTGATAATCGTCGGCGATTCCCAGCAAGCAATCGTCGCATTTGCAATAAAAATTGCCGCTCGACGCCGAATCGCTGGACAGCAACGAATTATAGGTACTGGCGCTCGTCTGGCTGTCCATGGAGTCTGTTCTTCTAAGAAGAAAATTCTTCCTCGACAAACCCCCGTGATTATTCTCCACCTCGTTGTTGACGACCTCGTGCAAATTTTGCTTCTCTATTTTTGCTAACAGTATCTGCTCCATCAGATTGAGCGTCGGCGGTGCCGTCAACGTAGGCGATGCTGGTGTCGTCGGAGACATGCTTCTGTTGCACGTGTATTTCGAGTTACCAGCTTTGTCCTCAGCCTCCATCTTCCTTTCTTCCATTTAATCCTTTCACTCTAATTTCCCTTTTTGTCTCAACTTCGTACGAGATTTTTCTCGAGTTCAAAATCTAGGGGAAGTTTTCCCCTCGAGAAGTTCTTATTCTTGGAAGTAGATATTTATGACTATAGAGATTACTGTTTCAAAAGATGCACCGTGCACATCTTCCAACTATAGAATAATTGTTCCTCTTACATCACGGAACACACTAACGAGGTAAAACGATGAAACACACTCTTCGGGATGTACACTCACATATGTTTACAGGTGTCACTTATCGAGCGGTTAATTATCGGATAATTATAACTAGATAATATAACACTGATCGGTAAAACGTGCTGTTGCTTTCTGAATCGATTTGTTGTACGACCATGCACGATTTCAGCACCAAACCCTCGTGATCGTGCCGGGGATCTATGGTGACCTATATATAGGCGGTAACCTAATCAGCGAATGAACGGTCGCAATGGATTTCCAAGGAACGATACCTTCTACTTTCCTATATCGGACGAATGATCATGATAGCAATCGAATACCGAACGGCATACCTGCGTGTAAAGATGGTTTCAGCGTTCAGGGTGACACGTATGCATACACTGTTGCTCGAACGTATATGGACCATGTATCGTGAAATTTGTGATGCACAATGTATATTTTTATTAACAGATAATATCACCGATTAACACCTTGGGTGCCACCCTAAAACAGTTTCAATTTCTTTTAGATCCTTTTAGAAACGAACTTATCGGACAGAACTCTAACTTGTAAACCTAATATACTATATATTATTATTATACGTATTAGGGTGTCCTATAAGTTCCTCCCTTGTTCGATAGAAATGAATACACAATATCTATTGATTAAGATTTGTTGCATTAAATATTAAGCGTTAAATACAATCCACCGTCATTATATACTTTGTGGAACGATAGAAACTTGTCCTGTATCCTGGCAGAGAATACCGTGCTCGTTATATATGCAAGGATAACTCTCGTCGCTGAGAATAGCGAAGGGAGGATTCAATACGATAAATATTAAACGCTAGATTGTTTCACGGAGTGCTGTCACCCAGATTGGATCGCCGGTAACGTGTAACTACACCCACCCGTTGCACGGACACGATTGTTAGCCTTGACGCTGTTGAACTTCACTCGGATCAATTTCTGTGGAGTTACGTGTCCCTATGTTATTCAACGCTTGGACAATTTGAAGAGCCGTGGAAAGACAAAGAACGATCCCGCGATAACAAACACGATTACTGCATTTATGTAACCGGCTATGTGAATTAGACACAGTCTCACTCTGATCCCGAGAACTTGTAACGTTCGTATTTTGTTTTCCTTTTTTTCCGAGAACAAGAATATTCACCGATCGCATTTCGAGGAAACGCGACGTCGAGAGGACGAGCGTATATTTTCGATTCTTAAAATCTTCCACAATTTTGAAGATAGAAACACGTATGTACGTTCTATAAAACGAGAATTTTGTATAGAAACATAGTACGAATGCAACGGCAATTCTGTCGCGAACTCGAGAAGAAATAAAATATCGAAGTGGACGCGATCGATCGTACTCGACGCACGGCCGCGCGGTTTTCATACGGTGACCCGAATTGACAACTTCCTGTTACCAGTCCGCGTATTACTCGATTGTCTATTGCATGTATCACATATATGGCATACACCACGTGCGCCGCATAGTCGACTAAAATGCGTGCACGTTAGCACAGGTGATAATCCTCGCTCTACCGCCACTTGCTACAAACTATTCTTCTCGCAATGTTCATGTAATATACATATGATATATGATGTACATATAATATAGGATATGATATACATATGTATAGCAACGATCTTTAAAATTCTGTTCGAAAGCTTCATCGATATTATTAAGATAACAGGCAACACTCGAATTGTTAAACTTATTGCGTAAAGATGTTTAATGAAATTATTTTTGGCAATGTGTTGTTTATCGTCTGTTACAAGATCACGTTGTTTCCTTCGACCGTAAAGTGTGGAAACTCGGAACGGTGCGTACAAACGTCTGATTCATTCAGCTTCATCCACTTACGAGTGTCTTTGTTCTTTTCGAACGCGATCATGCACATCAGACAGGAAACAAAAGGTGTACGGTTACTCTCCGGGGTTCGTTCGCTCGCATAATGAAACAGCATTCGATTAACGTAACGTATTTGCAATTCGGGACACCGTAAATAGCGACGTATCTCTGTTTCTCGATCCCGCTCATTCTACAAGCGAAACCGCGATAATCCATTCGATTCCATCGAAATATAGCAACAACGTAATTATATCGATAATAATTTTAAATAAATAACATCTAAATAAAAGTTCAACGAGGTCAAGATCGAACGATTTACATTTCTGGAGGCTTAAGAATAGTTACTACAAGTACACAGATATTAAAAATGTTACTAATATTAAATATTAAAAAATTCAGCATGTCGCATTGGTCGTTATATTAATTTGTTGTATTGATTTAGTTACGATTGTTCATAAACAAATTTCACAATAAATTTTCTTTTTTACTTAAAGAAATAAGTGTTTTGCTTAAAATTTCTTAATTTTAATATTTCTTTAATTTTAATATTTTTTTAATTTTAATGTTTCTTTAATTTTTAATATTTTCAAAAACAGTAATGAACACATTGAGGACGCCGATGGCTTTTCTCTCTGAAAGTGGTCAATTTCCCCATTTTCCTGCGTGTGTTTTCAGAAGGATTAACGCTTGCCACATTCATCAAACAGTAAGGACGTTCTCTTGGCATTGAAATAGAATACCTATTATAACACCATAATCCGAAAGTGAACATAACGCGCTGCCGACAAAGTGTGAACCCTCGGACGCAAAAAAAACGTGCGTGTACCAACGGGCAAATGAAAAGCGACATTCACGATCAAATTGTATCGCGCTGGCGATATTACAAAGTAAAGGTTCGCTCACTTTCCCTCGCGGAAATGTCAGCGGCATTATAGCCTAAGGTATCCAGCTTTTTTTCGGGTCAGCTGGTGAACGTTTCGAAAGCGAAACGCGGTGCCACCGAGTCGAGCAGAATTTTCAATCGGGGAGACCCGTCCCGGAGACTATTTTCAGTCAATCTTTTATTCATAACACGTTTCACACAGTCTTCTGTCGACTGGCCTACACTCGTGCACCCACACTGTTTTTCCTCGACGTTTCGGTGTTTTCGACGGCTAATAACTACAATGTTAACCCCTTGCACGCATCTCGACTGTTGGCGAATGGCAACTGCGAAACTTTCTGCTTGAAATGTTTGATGAATTTTTTTTAAATTATTTCTTTATTGTTTAATTGCTAGTATTGGCTGTTGATTAATTCCCAGTATTAGCTGTTTCGCTCTTAATAAACAACTGTGTACTCGTAATCCTGTCTTCTTTTGTCGACGATAGTAAACAAATAAAATAAAAGTTAGAGCAAATACTCCGCTATTATCGCCTCGTTATCTTTCGCGGGACTGTTTCACGGACACGTACGATTAGCCACCTTGTGTCTATTTTGCGGAGTATCATAGCGTCCTCGAGTTTCTTACATTATCAAAGAATCTACTTTCAAAATCGAAATAACACTTTCGATAGCGGGATCTAATGTTTAATCGTGACCGAACAAGATTTCGATGTTTTCGTGGAAATTTTCAAACAGGTTTGCGAAAAATTGTTGCATTGTCGATATAATTTACCAAACATTTATAAACGCACGATCCATGAACATCGACTCATGTGTATCAATTGTTTAACACGTTGACTGCCAAAAGAAAACAATTGAAAATTGCATTATATAGCACTTTCATTTTTAGCAAATCTTAACAAATATTTTCACAGCGCTTTGTTATATGTATTTATTTTCGAATGTGACTGATGCGAGTATTAGAAAAGTGAACTAATTTTTGATAGTACAGCTGTTGAATCTGTATAAAAATTTGAGTGTCACCCACGTATGAGTGACATGGCAGTCAAAGTGTTAAAGTCCTCGTAAGAAACGAAAAGGACACGAGTTTCTCGAAATTGTTGTAAGAAATACCTTGTAATAGTCACGTTCGATATTTCTATCGAGTATATCCTCTAGCCTAAGCTCCGATTCTTCTCCACAATCGATTTTCATGATATTAAACGAACATCTTTCGCGATGTTTCAGTCTGCCGCGATATCTTCTTCGTTCTGACCGACGTGTACTCGAATTCATTGATACCACGGTAAATCGCATAATGATCGATCGCAAACTTCTCTGTTGTCTCTCGACACGGGAATTGCAGCATGTTTTATCACCGCGTGACCGTATCTTGATTAATTTTCGAGCGAGGCAGGATTTGAACGCGTTAGAGAACGAACGATACTTCTCCGATGACGACCAGCCGCGAACAAAGCGATTACAAACGTCGTTGATAAAGATACAGAGTGGAAGAAGTCCTTCAAAAAATCTTTATCTACGATATTTTGATATCACGTGAATATCTGTAACGTATGTGGCGTAAACAAAGCACCCCGGAAGTCTATCGAACGTGTTTACGTCGCTCGTGTCGCAAAAACCGAATCCTCCCTTCAGAACCGCATCGCGATAACAGAATTTTACACTGCACGAGTGAAAGTTTATACAAAAAAACAAACAGACGAGACATTCAACGAGTTATATGGTGATTCCAATTTCGTTGTTATTAACTATTAACGTTTTGCACTCCAAAGGTGACTGGCACTCGCAATTTCGTCCAATACAGCAATTTGAAATAGATATTTTTTACGCATAATGTATAAATATCACGCGACACAGTCGATAGTGGCAGATAATAACAGAGAAATAATAATTTTAACAGAATTCATCAAAACTTTGAACCAAAATTTTTGAGTTGCTATTTGCTAGCAGTAAAAACACTTAGGAGCGCAAAGGGTTAAATGTAGTTAGCTAATAATTAACATAACTGGGAATGAACACATCGAGGAAACTTAACCAGTTTGCTACGCTCAACGTGTATACGCCACTCCAAAACTTCATTTCGATGCTATTAACATTAATAAATTATTAATCATTTGTCGAATAATACTGCAACTTTTCCTCATTTCTCTTCAGCTTCTTTCCACACGATTTATAATAGGATTTGTCCTGTGTTCGTCGTGTTTACCCGTCATTTTAACAATTTTAATTAATTTATTTTTGAAACTAAATTCCGCAGTTAACTGGTCAAGTTAAAACGTAGCTAATTGGCCTAGCTGTGAATGAACATCCAGTATCAGTCACCTGAATATCCTAATGCCTCCCTAGGTCTATAATTCATAAGAACATTATTAAAACGTGCTAGGATAATCTCGAACGAAGAATTAAATTCATGAAGAACGTAAAGATTTGAAAGATCTCGTTACAGCAAGCAGAAAAGGATCCTCCATTCAAAACATCTCCAAAATTACCTCCTCGAGTCCACGAAACAACACCATCAACGTTCCAGTTTCTTTTAATCGCACGCTTCACGTACTTGTCGTAGCAACAAATCGATTCTCCACTTTCACTAAAAACGATCACGATGACGATCAGGGCTAAAAAGAACGAGGAAACGGTACAAAGTGATGATTGTTTTGAACGATGTTGATGGAACGATCGTGAGGCCGCGGAGTGACTGGAACGAACGAACCTTCCAGTTTGCGATTCGTAGCGCGACTCCCGCGATTTTCTTGACCCATTAGAGAGTGGACAGAATGGTCGAAAGAGTTGGCCAGCTTTGAATCTCGTGGATGAAATCGCACGCTACGCGCTGCCAATGACAATTTGCCTTCCTCTCTCTCTCTCTCCCTCTGTTTTTATACAGGGTGTCTTCGGAATTTGCCAGCACAGATTCTTCGTCGCAAAATTGAAACGTGACCGACATTAAATGATAACTCAATGAACCTCCAGAAGCTCCTTTTCAGTTCCTATGAAAAGGCAAGGAATGTTTGTAAAAGTTATTGAAAGAGCGTTAGAATAAAAATGCACTGATCGAGGTATCAAATCAAATATTCAACTGTACTTTAAGGTCCTAGGATCGGTCTTCCGTCCTCAAGATAAATGTACAAAATCCTTAATCCGTCGTATCTTGATCGGCTGGCTAATTACGAGACACCTTGTATAGAATCTAAATGACTTTAAAACGATCTTACAAGAAATAATATCGGATAAAGTGAATGTCAACGACAACGCTGTTACCGTACCGTCGATCGGTAGAACACTGACTTGTCTGGAGTTGTTACAGGCTGAACTTTTGACAGCACCGTGGTACGGAACGGGAAAAAATAGAACGATATTTGAAAGTACAAATTCGGTTTAGCTTTTCAGACGGTAATCGTTAAAGGCGCGAACGATGCATAGTTCAGCGTGATACGATTCCACGAGGAACGAAAAAAATTGACTTTCGTTTCTGCCTGAATTCCTGATTTCCTCTTGCGTGCTCGAATCGGAGGATACGGCAGAATTTACGGCGGTGTTTGTTAGTCAAGTTTTTGTACCGATGATAATCGAGCTACGTCAATGCCGTTGTTTTCTCAAAACGGAGATCTTTTTAATTAACCGATAAGATCCTCCGGTAAAATCTAGGAGGCTGCCATTATCTCTCATAAATACTCTTCCTCTAGCGAATACTATCTTGCGTAAAACGATTCCGTGAGCAACGGATTCCTATAGCGTAGCGATTATTAATTCCGGTTCAGAGAATTGCTGGTTCTGGATATAAAAGGAAACACATTATTAGAGGTCGTAAATTCCATAAAGCCGGAGAGAACGTCGCAACGTTAATATCGTAGCACGCTCGAGTACGCTAGAGCGTGAATGCCGGTTAAACCCACGCAAAGAATGTACAAAGCGAACGTACACGCGCACGACGAAGTTTGTAAACACGTTGATCCGTGTGTTATACGAGTATACGTTGATAAAGGCAAGCATGCACGTACGTGTGTACAATAGGCGAAGCGTGTATAACAAGTTCCAAGACCATCTTGAAAGAATGTTCATTCGCCTGACACGTTTTTCTCTTACACGCGAGGCTTCGGTTCAATGGGAAAAACAAATTTGTAAACGTTGAACAGCTCGTAATTTTCGTACTTCGGAAACATGTTTATCCGCGAGAGTATTCTTGGAGAGCTGTTACTCCCCGTTTTATTGTTAACTTCTCTAGACCGAACCAGAAGCTTATGCGCGTGAAAACTACGCAGAAAAAAGAAAACAATGGGCGTTAAAAATAGAAGAACAAAATATTGTTCGAAAGGAAGATAAGAATGTTCCTGCGTATACGTGGGTGCGCTCCCAAGGCTTCGTTCAACTTATCTAGATTCCCAGAAGAGCTACGTTACTTGACGAATGAACAGTTCATTTGTTCACAAACTGGGGCAGAAGAACTTGTAACGTTGCGTAAGATAAATTACGCGGCTGTTCAGCCAAACAACAGAACGCGTTGATGACATCGTGTTAAACATAAGCTTCTTCTTCGCTTTAACATTGAAATATTTATACACCTGGAATGGAAGTACGTCAGAATAGCGGAGAAAAACCGCTCAATGGTTTTACGTAAATACTATTTATCGTTTTTCTTCCTTTTCCTGTGCAATTTTCTCGCCTCTTAAAAAATACCGCAAATTATTAACGTTTGATAAATATGATTTCTTGAAATACCACGGGCATGACATCATAAGAGTAAGCTGGAAATTGTATTTACAATAAACTTATTCGTCATTTAAATACAATGTACAACTGTTGGAACTTAAAGGAGTACTTGATGTATAGCAAAATGTTTGTATGAGCTTTTATTTCAAAGAGAAAAAAAAAAGATGGTTTACATTGTTTGGACTCACCTTGGTAGGCTTTACTTGCTGCAATTCAAGACATTCGGATTCGTCCCCACTGAGGCTAGATGTCGTGGAACAGTCAGAGAGTTTTCTTGTTGGAATGTTCAAAAAGTCCTTCGCTTTCTCCTGCAACTCCGTGGCATTGTCCGATGTATACTGTGCAAATTGTGAGTTCAGCTTGGTGTAGTAAGAATCAGGATTGTCCAAACAGGAGTTCCTTCTATTTCCAGCCTCCTTGTAATTTCTAAAAACGAGAATTTAATATTATATGACCAGTATTAACAACGATACATATATAGGTATACAGTAAAGTAGAGCAATAAACACCTTATAGTGACAGCATTCATGGAATCAAGGCACAAGCAACAGGAATCTGAATGTCTTCTACTGCGACAGACTTGCAAGTATTGATGATCCAGAGACTCCCGTATTTCGTCGCAATCCAAGCAAGAACAACTGCTAGCTTGACTAGGAGTTCCACTGGTCCCATCGAACTTCTCAAGATCTAAGTCATTCCTTTCCAGCTTTTCATCCAAATAAGAATAATCAGAGTAATCGCTAACTACTACGCTCGGAGTTCTCCAATATCTGGGTCTTCCTTCATTTTGTTCAGCCTCGCTTCCCTCTACCATATTGGAACTCTCCCATCCTGTAAAATAATTGTTACATAATATACTCTAGTTGTAACAAGATATTTCTTATTGTCTGTTTTAATTGTTATGCAATATACCTAACATATCATTGGACATTAAGTTCAGAAAATTTATATAGCAATTTACTCATGAAATTGTACTAACACCGTTTGTTGACCTTTGTGGATCGTTTAAACAATTTTTATAAACTACAGTGCTTCATAGGAGAATGTATACTTGGCTAATTTCAAAATACATTATAAATGTATAATCTGTAATATATTTATATCCTTCGTATTTTGAGCCAATTAATCATTATTATCATGTAGACCAAGGTCTACATAACGATGCCTTGTTACTATTTAAGTATCTGAGTTATCCGGATTTTAATCAATTTCATGATCTTTTCCATTTCGGGTCAATCAGACCCCGCCTAGTGCACGAAAGTTAATATTAATGAAAAATGTTTTTTTCCGTTATTAAAAATATTAGGCCAGTAATGTGTACTACTTGTTCAAAGAATTTTAATTGTACCGCCATTAGAAAGAAAAATGCAGCGGGTCAACGGAACAGTGCTCGAGAAAAAAAAAAGGAAAAGGAATGATGATGTCATTGACACAGCACGCGTGGTCAGGAATCGTGTTTTCAATAGACTCTCCCCTCTCTCTCTGTTCACAGAAAGAGCAACTGGTGGCACGATTACATCCCCCTCACCTTTTATTTGATCCTCGTCGCTCAACACCGCGCTATCGGAGCTACAACATCTAGTGACCCGTAGTTTGTGTCGTTTCTGTTGGTGCGTGGTCAGCGATGTGTCCTCGTCGCTGGCTGCGGTCGAATCGAGACTCCAGCAACGCGCCATAGAACCTCTTCTACGCTCAGGATCTGTCTCGATGCCCTCGTCGCTTTGCGGACTTTTACTCAGAGACCTTACCACCGGCATCCTGACCGTATCGAACTCGTCGTAAGTCTCATTCTCCTCGATCGGATCCACGGTATCCTCCTCCGCGTTCTGCTGCTTCTTTGATTTCATCGTGACCCCGTTACCGGCGTTTCTCTCACCGAACAACCGTTCGAAACTTCGTACCAGCTCGCATACCGATGAACCGCCGTCGATCTTGGCGATATACTGATTTTCCACGATGCCGACGCGCCGTTTTCGTGAGATTCGTGTCCTCGAGGACAACGAGCCACAATTCTGCTTCCCCGATGCCTCGGCGACCGATTCTTGTGTTTGACTGCCGTGGCGATAACGCTTCTAATTGACTCACTTTCGAAATCGAGGGACGCCCGATGTCACGTCGACCATTTCGTTTTCAAGAGGACACGCATCGTCCTCTCAGTACACGGTTTCTCGGCTTTCGATTTGAAATACGCGAAACGCATCGCGCATCGACTCTGAACCAATCGCAACCACGGCGTCGACGATGATGTACTCCGTTCATCGAGAGATCATGATCATCGCTTGACGATTCTTTGTTCATTCTGCGCATGTCAAAGCTGATTGGTTGCAGCAGGCTTCGTAACCAATGGCAACGCGCATGAACCCTTGCAACGTTTTCGACACGGAACCTTTATGTGCGGTCATTCAAATTTTCAAGGTATAACATTTGTAAAACATCAAATTTCGTAATTTGCGAGTTTCATAAATGAATAAATTCAGTCATGTCTGATGTATGCTTCTTTTTATTATATATATGCTGTTCTTTGTATATGACCGGCGAAGTAAAGGGCGTACGGCTCAACGTCGATTCATGGAAAATCTAGTGAAGTTAGTCGAGTTGCACATTGTCGCCATGTTCGATTGCATGGACCACATGACAGCTAGACAGGAAACGTAATCCGATAATCTGGCCCAATTTGATTATTCAAAACTGGAACATTACGGCCTTCTGTATGTACGTTCGTTATACTTATCAATAGCTTGATCTTTGTCACTGTTCGACACATAAAAAATCGTCCTCATAAAGTGAACCTTCTTCTGGAACAGATTTCTGACTGCGTTCATTTCGATATTTTTTTGCGATCGATTCGCAACGATATGGTTCGACAGGATCGTCTAACTGAAACGAGATAAATAGAAAATCTCGATGATCAATTTTTAAATGTTTTGCTCGTATTCCTATTCTTTTAGTAGTACGTTACGAATGGATAAAACATAAAAATATTTGTTCTTTTTGTGATGTGTCTCACACGGTAGAAAGATCGATGAAATAAGAGTATAATATAAGTGAAATAGTTAAGTAATTTATTCTTCTATTTCGAAAAAATCGGATATTCGTAGATTCGAATAATAGTAAGAATTCTATAACCAACACTACTGTTACCATTTCTTATCTAATCTTAGAATTATGCCATTAGGACCGACATGTTGTCATTTCTCGTGTGAAACGGTTTCTGATTAAAACAATGTAAAGCAGCTAGTGGGTAATAAAAAGAGTAACAATAATGGCGACGTAGAAACGATAACAAATGTAATAATATTCAAATGCTTGTAAGCAAACTATGATGTTAGAAACACGCATTCCTTGTTTGTCTCATATTAAAAATACTATTTCGTAAAACGAAACTTTGCTCGAAACATCGAGTCAAGGACCGAATATCCGGGTCGAAGAAATGCGTAGGGAAAGATGCAACGGAAGGTATGCCAGGGTTGCTTCTTGCTCCTTCTATTGACGTCACAAGTGCGTCATTGAAGGCAAAGAAACAAGAAAGTGCGATTGAATGATCGCGGTTGCAGCAACCGCGTTATAACGTGTACTGGACTGTTCGGTATCGTTAATTCTTTCTCTTTCTCGACAATCGGTCCATTATCTTGTCAGTTCAAGTGCCCCTTGGCCACTTGAGCCTATCTGTGCTACTACTGCGACCGTTCGACTGTTTCATTGTACAAAATAACTATGCAATGCAGGCAGACTGAATTATAATTTTTTCTTCTCTCCATTTTTATGTATCGCCCACGCCTCGGTTTCTATCGGCCAGGAGTACTTCCTGATTACGCGCGGTATAAAACCGAGAGGCAGATAAGATTACATTCTAGGATTCCTGTTGGCTTTTCTCAAGAGGAAATGATACGCGATGCAAAAACAGAATAGGGATTCCCGAATTTTTGTGGGCGGACAACCATTTTCGACAACAGCGATATTTTGCAAGTTGCTCGTTATTATTTTCCTAAATTGTACAGCGAGACGCGGTGATTTCTAAATGCGTGTTTCGATATATTTCAGTCTGGCAAAAGAGCGAGATACCTTTCACTTCACTCTCAAATCCGATCACCCGATCGGAACGATTAGATCCTTTAACGTACGTAGATGGAGTTTCTATACCTCCTCTATTTAGAAATTTGAAGATGATACGAGCGAAGGACATTCACGACTAACCCAAACTCATACCTCTGACGAAATCGGGTCAATGTTGGCTCAAGGCTAATGACTCGTTCATGTCCTAGATACGTTATAACGTGTATACACACAATGAATTTTAGGCGCATAGTAGTTGGAGTATATCGGTTAAGAGAATTTAATGAAAAACATCACGGATAAATTTCCAAAAGGCCTCTACGTTCGATCACCTTGACATTGACATATGTTATCAGGGTCATCCTCTTGAGTAACATTTAGAAGGTTAATGTAGCCGACTTTTGTTTATTAAAAAATTATTAACAAAATAACATCGATGTATACAGCACATTTTTCCCGGATATCTGAACTTGTCATAGGCATAGCGTTTATGTTAATTATTTATTTCGGTGTTGAAGCGAACATACGACCGAACTTTCATTTATTTCGAGTAGAACATAAATTTACTTTGTCACATATTTTCACAATCATTCCTTTCGATGAGTACATAGTAACTAATGTACAGGAACGTTAGATATTCATTATGAACAAAAACATGGCGTGTTTATGTTATTCGCATACGGTTACAGGCCGAAATACAAGTTTAGTAAAATATTTCAGAAAAATTCAGTGTTATAGAAAAATTTTACTGCAGCATTCTTTTTGATAGTCGACGCCTTAAACCTTTTAAATGTCACTCAAGGGGTGATCTTAATAACATATATGGTGGTCAAGGTGAATGGGTGTGAGGGCTTTTCGGAAGTTCAGCGAAAATATTTTTTTAAGCATTGTTAAACGAAGAATAGGATTTTAGCAATTTGATGGTTGAATTGGACAAGAGATTCGTGCAGAATACATGTGGTCAACATGCATAAAAATGATGTTAAAAAGTAGGGGTCTTATTTAAAATTTTTCGTTGCGCGTTATTGACCTTACCTGTCCACATCGATGCTGTATTTTGCATTTTACTCTCGTTCAATAACATGAAAACGGTGGCAATGAATCTTACATCGGAAGAGACTCAAGATATATAGAGGAGACTATAATATTGGTAGCTAATATGTAACACGTTTACATTGCGATAAAATTCGTTTTTTAAAATTGAAATTAAAGTAGTTCAGCCGGACACCTTCAACCTTCATTGTTGATTGCTATCCACCGGTGTTTAATTTTGAATCGGTGATAATTGAGAAAAGCAATGTATGCAATGACTGTACGTCAATCGTAGCTGATGGCCGACTGAACTCGAGTTTTGAACTTGACCACTCCGCGGTGACCACTTATACTCGAGTTCCTGTGTAAAAGGAGGGGATTCGATTGCATTGAAATCGGTTCTCCTAGAAGGGAGCCTTCCCACCTACAATTGACGCAACTGTGCAATTACGACTATACCTGTACGCTGTAAAGTTATTACCTGCATATCTATTTTCATGTGCTACCATTATCGTGCTAGTTTGTTTTTCCCTTGTGACCGTGAAAACTGTAACGATATCATGGAATTCGTTTTGGTTTCAATAAGCACGATCATTATATAAAACGATACGATAAAATGCTGTTGATGTCATTATGAAATAATTTTACATTACCAAATAATTTTCGTTGTATTGTTCAAACTAAACATTAGACTTCTTTCATAATACTTGATAGAACTGAATGTCAGAATGTTCATTTGGGTCTAAGACCAGTGATCCAAACACCTGTGGTTCTCCTGTGAATTTTTGTGGCTTGTAAGGTTTCAACCATTGGCTGATCGATATTCCAGTTTTTAGAGTCTCAAAAGTGGTTTCAATAGATGGCCTGGTAACAAGAATTGTTCCATTTTGAATGTTTGCCTTCAGAAATTTCCAGATGTCTATGTGTACAGACTCTGGCACATAAAATTCAAAAGGATTATTCATAATAATGATATTGCTTTGCTGTACAATTTCTGGACATTTCTCGATTCTGTTATTTACAATTTCAATGCGATCATTCATTTTGTATTTTTGTACTATATCATGCTGTAATGTACAAAATTCTTTGTTCATTTCCACACCAATAATCTTTTTAGCGGATGTCAGTATGTATGTCTGAAAGTATATTTGCAAATGATAATATATGCCTTATAATACAACTAACAACTTGTTTGATAAATATGAAATTACCCCATACAAAACTGCACCCAATCTGGATCCTATGTCAAGTACAGTCTTATTCTTTAAAGATGGTAAAACAGAATGAAACATATGTAACATGTCAGACACTGATAATGAATGCGATATGATATCTAAAATAAAAGTTTCTTTGTTATAAATGTTTGTAAAATTAAAAACAATGAGTGTATTTATAATTCCTTACTGTATTCTTTCACATTATTTGATCCACAATTAGCACAATAGAAATTGTCTACTACTCCTTCCTCTATAAGCTCATCAACTTCCTTACTATCATAAAGAAACGCATCAATGTGCTTAGTTGATGCATTGTTGCAATCTGAATTCTGGGAATTATGAAATACACGAAATTCTTTTCATTAATGATTACCTTAAACACTGATTATTTGATTTCTTTTTATGTAACATTAAATAGCAAACCTCTCCAGATGTTGGTGTTACGATGCATTCTGTTGGAAGTATACCATCAAATGGTACTCTGTTTTTAATATCAAGGGCAATGGTTTTTAAACTTGTTAATTGATCATCCTCAATGTTGCAACTGCTGCGACTGTTATCTATGAAAGAAATATTAATTCCCTGATGTATTCATAAATTATTTACTAACCATAGGAATATTATATACTTGTATGGTTTTGTGAAAGTGATTGAATCTTTGCTTCTTCGGGTTTCCAATTATCGGCTATAAATGATAAAAATATTTGTTGATCAACTGCATTTAACGAGCGCATAATATCTGTGAAAAATTTCATGGCTTCTTGAATGGACATTGTAGGCTTTATATCAATTGAATTCATGATAATATTACGCTAATGATAACAAGTACTTCTCTATATACTCAAGTTCAACTGGGGCTTTCCTAGGGAAACTGGCGGCTAGGAGGAACTCCCTAACAGCGACTAAGCACGAATATTAGGATCTTATGCCTAATTCACAGGAATCAATAAGTCACAACTTTTCTCAAACATGTACTTATTCCCTAGAATAAGCTGGATTATTCTAGGGCAAAATAAAAACGCTTTAAAATGGGGTTCCTATTTTATTTTCTCAACATTAGAAACCACCATTTAATGCACCCGTGGTTGTTATCAAATCAGTCGGTAAACAAGTTTAAAGCATTACCTACCGTTCCTATCATTTCAACTTCGTTAAATAACAAAGTAATTCATTCTGTCTTAAAAATTGATTTTGTACCTACACATTAAATAAATATTCGGAATCAGATTAAAAATATTTTTTACCTAGTGACTTTATTATCATATGAGTACATAACTTCCGCCAAAAGGTACAGGTGGCGCCATCTAGCGTCCGGCGTAGAACTAACAAAATATTAAATATCGATTTTCTAAAAAATTAGTCACTTTTACCCATTTCTGGCACGCGTAATGTATTCTATGACATCAATAGAATGGAAAACCAGTCATCATAATGCAATAAAACCATCAATAAAGAAGTTGAAAAATTGTTCATTTTATGGACGTCAAAAAGCCTAGCCATCTAGCGGTGAGAAGTGGGAACTAATGGAACTAAATTTTAGTAACGAAGTTTTGCATTTACCGATGTTTCCAATTTTCCAATGTCTCTAAAACGTTCTGAATTTAATTAACTCTTCATTAGGGAGCGTATTATGGTCGTTTTCTGGTTAAAAAAATTAATATGCGATACACGCATATTAATATTCCTACACAAAGCGTGTAGGAATGGAGCTATAATCTATTGTTTTGCAAGATTAGTAATGATGGTTTATGTAAAGTTTTATATGTTTATTAAAAAAAATTAAGTACATAAAATGTCGTCATAGTTATATAGGTATATAAATAATTAATCTTAACGTTACTTCATAATAGGCAAGATGTAAGGCACATATGCTCTTCCATAAAATTTTAAACATTCTATTATATACAAAATTCATTCTTTATATCGCCGGCAAATTTCTCTTCCATCTCTGTAAATCATTCAAATTACTTCGAAAAAGTACAAAAAAAATTTAAATAACTAAATTTATATTAAAAATATGTATATGTATATAAAATGACACAGTATCGAAAAATGTTACAAAACTTATTTACAAAATTTTTGCATATTTTTCTTCCGATGTCGAAATTCGAACAATAAATATTGAAAGATACATTTTCTGAACTTGATTCATTGTAAAGCTTGATTACCGTCAAGAATACAACATTTATCGCTAAAAGAACAAAAATGGTTGCACCTAATTCGAAGCTAGGGAAATACTGTTATTACGAGTTAACTTTGTTATAATACATAACAAATACTGTTAGCGACACATTATTGAAATATTTCTATCATTTTATGTAGCAGTGCATTGGCGTAGTATTTTGTAAAGATTATCCGTTTAATCATTGTATTAAATAAAACATGATATGATAATTTCAAAACGTTTGGTATCATCAGTAACTTTAAAAATTTAATACCTAATTTATAAGACACCGGGACACAGCTGTCTTTTTCGTCAGGCACAATTTCATTCGTGTTCTAATTTGACGCATAGCTACTAGTATTTCGTGTATTTACAATATGAAATAATGGACGTCAATTAATTTAAATTAGGAAACAACATAACGCATAAAAAGCTGCCTGGAATAAAATTAATAAAGAACGGCGCGCGCACGCGATAAAAAATAATGTCACAACGGAAAAACCATTCAACGATAAGCTTGTATATGACTAAAAGGTTTTCATTCACGCAACTCTAATTACATCCAAGCTCACTGATCGTCGACCATGAAACGGGTATAAAGAGATGCAAAAAAAAAAGAAAGAGATATAGAGAGAGAGAGAGATATCAAGCAGGTACGTAATAGATTGAAACGTACCCATTTCATAGTCGAACAATTCATTTTTTTTTTAATTCTACGTTGAGCTTTTAAGACTGACATTTATCGCACAAAAATTGAATGCATAGGATACAAAATCACTAGACGATTACACGTCTAACGCTTCACTGAAATATTTGAGCATACCTATTACACAACACCCTGTAAGAAATGTCTTGCAACAGTTTGTTCGTTCTAAATCTAAAGGTTGTTAAAATCTATTCGTTAGTAAATTCTCACTAAGTATCCCGATAAAAACGACGTATTCTCGTACAGATGTTTGTACTTAATTTCGTTCCACCGGTTCTCGTCGTTTCGCTTCGACACAAAGACGAACACTAAATCTCATAAGTTCGATACAAGATTGTAACATGTTCATAGTACAGGCGCGAGATACCGTGACCCGCTACATTCGTACAATGTCGTTCACAGAGGTTGTTCAATAGGCAGTGATCCCTGCAGCAGCGGAGGCTCAGTATATGACGTGTTCACGTCAGTTGTTCCAGCTGTGTCACTGTTGTTATGGTTGTTGCTGTTGTTGTTTTGCCCGTTTAGAAACGAGGCCATTTCCATCGGCGATTGTTGTTCCCCGCTCTGTTTAGAAACATGCGTGTTCGTTTCGCTTCTTTCAGATCTCAAACAGCGTGTAAGTAACGTACATGTGTGTTTCGGAAAGTAAAACTAAAGAAAAGCGGCTCCAAAGAGAGTGCAGAGAGCGAGTAGAATTAAAGAGCAGCACGCGGCCAATGCTAAAGCTAGGAAAAACTAGTCTCCTTAATATCGAATAGTCTGAAAGCAGAAACACGTTAGTCGAATGTAAATACAGATATTGCGTGCGAAAGTGCGTAGGGGAAAAAATATGTGCCTGTGTGCGCGCGCGCGCGCATGTGGCGGTAGATTTAAAATAGAACGGGTCAAAGCACGACAGAGTTGAACGTGCCAACTTCGAAGGTATATTATTGTAATCCAGGCAGAGTACAACTCCCTTAATTGTCCTTGGGAACGCGGACTGACACTATAAATTAACACCCAGCGCTTCTATTATTCCGTTGACCAAGTACGGAAGAGTAGAAGGACACGTGGGGAGAGCATGACGAGGAATTTCTATTAAATTTTCGCACACGGAGACATCGGCGGTATTACGAAACATGAACACCTTAGTCGATTTAAGAACCAAAACGCCGCACAAGATTACAATTACGCAAAAAGAAATACGCGCGCGCACACGTACACAAACTGACAGACAACAGTAGAAATAATCGCAATCACAAATATGAAAGGCATACAGCGTGGGCTACATACAACAGCGAACTCGGTAGGCATCCCCAGAGAGAATGGCGATTTAGTTTTGTACATTTTCAAATGTAGAAATTTGAAAATATAGAAATTCGAGAATTTGGCAATTTTCAAATACAGGAATTGAAAGATTTGAAAATCTTAAATTACAAGGACACATAAGATTGTATTCCGTTCGCACAGTGTATTCTGTTTCGCTTGAAGAGAGAAATCGAATGACCGCAGAACAAATTGAAATTTAGACGGTGAAACGAGATAGTAGCGACGCGAAGTTTTCGTTCAAATCATAGCTCTCGGTCATTCTTTTCCTCTCACAGAACGAAATATCGTTATTGCTACTTACAAATACCGACCTTAGGCTGTATTATGTCTTCGGACGTATCGAGGCCAGCAAGCGGATTCGAAGTTATATTTATTTTAGAGTCGGTAACTCCTCCGTTCATTACTCTTCCGTTCGTTATCGGCTTTCCTATAGAAAAAAGAAAAAATGTACTATTTAAAGAGCTTTAAATGATCTTTCTTTCAAGTAGCCAATTATTTTGCAATTCAACTTACCTTCGCTTTGCGAAGATTCTCGACTTTGTTTGTGTTTTGTCCTTTTATAAACTATAGCTACCACTGCTAAGCCACACAACAGCGTCGAACCACCAAGAACACCACCAACAATCGCGTACATATTTACGTTTTTATCCTCCGCTGGTCTCACCCGACTGTCCAACGTCAAATTACTACCGTGATTATTGCGATTATCTTCGTTGCGAGCAGTGTTCTCCGTCACAACCTTCTTCGTTTTCTGTCGAAGAATCTGCGAAAACTCGGAGGCAGCGTCCACCGAAAAGCTTTGCACCTTGAACTCGTACGTCGTGTCGGGTTGTAAATGAGAAATAGTTATGTTGTAGGAGTCCTTTCCAGCCACTGCGGTTTTCATGTAGTCCCCAGCCGATGTGGAGGCTCGATGGTACACGTAGAAACCATCGATGTCGGCAGATTTATCTGGATTCTGCCAAATAAGTAACACCTCTTGCGGCCCTAATGCTTCTGTGTTTGTCAATAAAGGTATCGGCATTTTGTTACTTTCGAATTCTCCGTTCTTGTTCAAATGAAAACGCACGGAATTCGGACTCAATTTGTTATCGTTGTTTGAATAAACGGCAGCGATCCGGAATCGGTAAGTATGGTTTGGCTGTAAATCCGTCACCTCGAACGACCGTACGTGTTTCGGTATTTCCGAATTTGCGGTCATCCATTTTGCTTGCTTGCCGTTCATTTTTTGTCCAAGTTCCCTGTATTGAACTTTGAAAAATTGAATTGGCAAGCCCGTGTTTTCAGGCACAGACCATCTAACCATCACGGACACGTCCGACAGTCTCGTGACATTTGGTTGGTTCGGCGGTACTAAGACTGCTAAAAATTGAAAGTTTAACTTAAGATTAACAGGTCAAAGATATACCACAATTTATACTTAGATTTGATTCTGTTGTAATGACAAATTACCAGTGCCTTTCCGTTTCCCTTCCTTATTCCTTCTTCTACCTCCACCTCTGGTGTGTTTATGCCTTGAATTAGAAATGCCATAGTCTGGTTTCGGTTCAGCCGCTCCGATATGTTGCTTAGGATTCACTCTCAACAAATTGCAACCAGAATGCGAGCCATACTCATTGCTTGCAACACACTGGACGATACCAGCGTGTTTCTTTTCTACTTCAGAAATCAATAACGTAGAACCTTTGATTTCCACGTTGTCGCTGGGCGTTAAAGATTCTCCGTTGATCAACCATTCAATTTTTGGTTGTGGCTCCCCAGTTACCGTACAAGACAGTTCCAATTCTCCCCCTTCGGAAAACGTAGACGCTTTTGGTGGTTTAATTACTTCTGGCGCTTCCATCACCTTTAATATGATCACAGACTTGATATGTACACCGTTCTTACTCCATATACAGTCATATTCTCCCCTATCCGTCGGCTGGACGTTTACTATCGTCAAACCCATCGAAGTTTTGGTGGAATTAGGTGGCAGTGGACTACCCAATCTGCTCCAAGCTACATAAGGTACCGGATATCCAGCACCGAAGCATTCCAGGGTCACATTTTTACCTTTCAAAACTTTGTATTCCGTTTGCGGTTGCTTTATAAAATATGGCGCCTGGAAACTGGTATTCGAATGCACGTTCAAAATAGTTTTATGGTTGCTGGTGTACGTTTGCGAGCTTATGTAATTGGTCGCGGTACAGTGGTACGATCCACTGTCCAATACTTTAGCGTTCTCGATAACCATAGTTTTACTACCGATTACATCGTCCCTTTGTATAAGATTATTTATCACTGTATTATCCTTATAAAACTGAACTATGGCGTCCGGAGCTGAGTAAGGCACAGGACACGTGATAGGCACGGTATTTCCTGCTGCAACCTTTATAACAATGTCATTCTTGTCCGAGAACTTCTGCAGCGTCGCGAGCGTTAATCGGGCTGGATTAGATGCTAAACCACTCGAACCTGCGTGGAAACACAAGCATCAGATTAATCGTTGAACGACGCTGGTTATTCGACCGTATTTCAAAACTGTACAATATGAGAAAATTCACCGTAATACGCTATGCAACGATAATCCCCGGCTTTCGATTCGTTATCAAAATTCACCACGTGTCTGGAAGTTTTACCACCGTTGGCGGGTGTATGTAGAACCGGTAGCCATTTTTCCGACCCCAAAGGTCTATGACGCCATGAGAATCGGTCCGCTGCGAGATCCAGATTGCACTCAAAATTTACGTCATCGTCGATCGGTGCCTCTAAGGGTTGCGGGTGTCTGGTGAACGACATGCCCAACTCTTGCCTTTGTTCTGAAACGATCGTACAATTAACAAACATCATTCTGGAACTTCGTTTTACATTTTTTTATTAAAAAAAAAAAAAAAAAAAAAAACAAGAGAATTTACCGTGTGCACAGCCAGCTAAAACATGAAGCAGAGCCGTGACGACGCCACATAGGGAGGGCACAGGTCGCATCTTGACACATTCTGCAATCAAGGAAGAGAGAAGATAGTTATGTTAGCCACATACTTCCGTTCTCGGTGGTTGTTTTTCCGACCTCGTTCTCGGGGATGGGACGAAAACCCGCGAGAGGACCAGAAACGCCAGTCGACGAGAGCCCACTAAAATTAATGCCGGCCAACTACGTTTAACTTTAGAACGTAGCGAGTTCATGTGAAAATAGCACGCATTTATTCTAGTTTTGATCGAGACCCGTCATTTCGCCATGTAAACGTCCCTCTTCCAAATGCGTTCCGTTACACATTCCAACCGGAGGGAAAGAAACGGGAACATACAGCAACGGTGAACGAACTTCATTTCAAAAACTTCTGTCACACTAATAGTTTTATTAACATCGTAACTATCCAACGGTTCATCACCGCTTACTTAGGATTTTTGTTTTCAATTTCGAAGTTCGTTTCTGCTTTTACGTTTCATTCCTTATTTATTTTCTTATCTACTCCATCTTAAATGGATAAATAAGTATACATACATCGAACGTCGGTGATTCCAATGCTAAATAACGGAATGTGTCAGAAAAATAGCGCTAAGCATTGTGTTTCTGCAGAAACTTAAAAAAAGACGATCGTCGCAACATAACGCGTTGCAATATAAAACGTGGCCATACAATGAATAGGTACATCGCACAGCGACGTAACGCATGGCCAGAAAATTCAAAAACAATTTGCAACCGTTCGATGTGACTATCGGTTATCGATATCGAACACGTATCGCGACTAATCGCAACTGAAAGTATCAACGGTATTTGAAATCGTAACAAAAGTATCGAATACGAATTCGTATATACACGTATCGATTCGTTCATACGTAAAAAACCGAACAATCAGAAGTGCCACAATGACAGCGTGAAAATGACCATATACGGCGACGAAAACCGTCGTTTATTGCGCACACCGCTTTCCACCCACGTGCGGGCGGCTGACCGTCGCTCGCGACGATTAGGAGACCATGCTGACACGTTCAAGATAGATGGAAATTATTTGTTGGCTAACACGCGCTGTAATTGTAGGCAGATCCAATGATGGGGTACACGGTGCACCGTTCGCCTACGTTTAAACTCGTATACAGTTAATGGTACGATTCCGTTTCCTGTTTAATTGATTTACAAAGTGTTTAATATTCCTCGGAATTTTTTTATTAAAAGCGTATAACAGATACTTTGTAGACGGGATAGAATCGAGAAGCTGCGATTTTACACGGCAGTCAACGAAGCCACGAATTTGATTGAAACTCGAAATCGTTCGAAAGATCCATTGTCGAGCAAAGCATTTTTCATCGGAGTCGAAATCGCGGACGAAGAAAAGCACGCGCATGTTTGCCCAATTGGCGATGTAGTTTAACATGTTTTATGCACGGGAAGACTCTTAACTTCTGGTTAAATGGTAGCATAAATGCCGGTGGTATGTAACAGGTGAGAAGGGTCCCAAAGAGGCTGGTTTCCGACGTTGCCTCTCATAAAAATAAAGAACTTGAATTCCAAAGCAGTGGTTGTCAAGCCCCTTTACCCCGCGCAAACGATGCTCCGCGTACCTAACCTTACGGACCGACCAATACCACCCGGGTTACGCACACGTATACCATCCACAGCTAAACAAGAATTAGACTCGATTCTACGACCTGTCGTCGAGTGTTAGTCCAATTCTGAGGTGTTTTTCTCTACGTTGACTTTCATAATCGATGTAAGGATCGGCAATCGATGAGCGAGAAACGAATTCTACTTTCACGAATTCGCGAGGTTGTCATTGAACACAGAATGATATGAATGATGGAAATTTAAATAATACGTAACTACAAACTTGAGTAAAACAATGTTGCACTTTGACGTTGTTAATTAGACTTCCGGTTTAAGCATTTTACTCGAGATTGATAAATATCTTGCACGAGACAAAACTTTTTGTTCGTAGGTAACAAACAGGAACCAGGAATATCAAGTTTCGCCGATCGGGCACATTCGACGAGTGGATCCTTCCCTTCAGATCATAGATTAATCACGCAACCATTTATTCTTCTTGCATAGCTCTCGTTACGTTTTCGACAAAACACGCGACTAACTTAATTTTCATCCTCAGTATGCACGCCGATTGCTTAGCAAGACGAGCGAAGAATATTTAGATGTATACGTGTCATACGCTATTTTAATCGACTTCCCATACTAGGCACTTATCCCGTCATTAATATTTCATTTTTAAACCATAATTTCACCGGAATCGTTTTACCTGTTCCAGTAAACTGATACGAATACGAGTGAATAATTATATAAACGTCTTATGGAAAGCTCGAACGATCGGTATATACATTGTCAATATTTAAGAATTGCCGGCAAACATTCGCCCTAAATTTCTAAATCCATAAATTATTAATTTAAAAATTGTCAAATTTATGATCAACGTACTTAGTCAACTGAGAACTCTGAAATAATGACAATATACATATATTGATCGTTCGAGATCTTCATCGATGCTTTTTCGATGATGCCATCGTTACTGTGTCGCCGTTAGCGTTCGTTGTGAACGGGTTATCGTTGAGTGATTGACAATTCGATCACAGATCGTAAAATATATCAAAAATTATTTGACTGAAATTTGTATTAAATCTGAAGATCTTAACCGAAACAAACATTACGTACATGCATATGCGAACGCAGGCGCATTAAGTAGCGCGGTATTATCCGAGATCATATTTTATATTGTATTAGCAAAAAATTGTTAACAATTAACTTTGTCTGTCGTACATATACATTTGACAACAATACAATGACTGTTGTGTATGAATCGTCGAAAATGCTATTAGCTCACCCCTTGTGGCAGGTGATTCTCTATATTCTATAGCGATAACAATAAACGAAATTGTCAATGATAAACAGTCGTAAGACACCGATTCCGATTTCTATCATGACAACGAATTTGAGTAAAAAATGTCGAGAAACGTGAACGTATAAAACACTACGGGATTCGACAACGGAGGAAGAAAACAAATATCATCATGTTCGGTACACTCACCCTTTTCCCTTCGAGCCAACCGTGCGATCTATTCCTTTCAGATTCTTTGGATTTCCCAGCAACTGACCACGATCTTCCTTGCAGAGGAACACGATGTGTTCGTTAATAATTTATACCGATGAATCGCTTCATTTTTTCAGCGATCGTTTCAACGGGTTCAACTTCCTACCAGAACACAACGCTTGGCGTCCACCAGCACCAGCACACTGGAATGCAGACCGACAGGTTTTGAACCGCGATAAAGTATAGTAACGACGTGTGTCTTGATCTAGGTACTTGCGCGCAGGTTGGTACTGTGCTATAGTGTCACGCGGTCCGTTTCTTTTGTAGTATAAAAGCAAAAACTATGGTTAATCACAGATTGCATGTTTTGAAATTGATAGAAGTCTTGAAGCATTATTATTTTTTCTGCTGAACGCAATTAACGTAATTTTATTTTGTTCATCATGCAGTAATTTTTCTTTATAAATACCAGAAACTTGTGTCAAAGGTTTCTGCGCACAAGCGCCAAATTTGAAATATTACAACGCGCGAAATACGAATACAGAATGAAAGCATACCTTTTTTATCAACGAAATATTAATAGTTGTACCTAAAAAGAGAAGGTACGTCCATTATTATAAATGTAAGTAAATAATAAATTTTAAAATATGTACATGCAATATGATAGATGCAAATAATTTAAGAGAGTTTAAATATAGAAATATATATTAATATATTATATTCAAATTAACATGGATTAACAACAATTGATCTTTGTATTTTACATTTCTGCATTCAATAACTTCATTCATGATTACATTATGTATAATGTTATAAGCATATTCGATAAGGTTGCAAATTTAAATAATCAACTCTGCTTACATTTAATTTTTCACATTCTGTTCATTAATAAAGTTCGGTTTTGTTACAATCTAAAATATTAAATATTCTACTCAATTATATAAGCAAGGTCAAAAACTTAACAAACATTTTACAATGGACTTTGTTTAAAATGAGTAATAATTATATTAATAATAATAATAATAATAATAATAATAATAATAATAATAATAATAATAATAGTAATAATAATAATAATAATAATATATTACGCTAAGAAAATTCGCACAATATACAATTTGTAGATATACATATAAATAAACATCTGTTCCTCAAAATAAATGATTTCTGCGTTTGGCACGATGTCATGTAATGGAAGCAAACTAAACACCATGTTACATTTTGATTGTCCGTGGCTAGTTGTGATACAATGAAATATATGATTTACTTCGTACACTTGCATTTTGGTGTCTTAATTATCGATGACGTTTTACTTAAGTCAACCGGTCACATGTAAGATTAACAAACAGTCATTGAACGTACTGATAAATAATAATTATAATGTACTAAAAGATCGTTAAAAGAAGAAAATATTTCTACCATGTACAGGCTACAATGATATACAAAAATACTCAATAAATAAGTTGTTTTATACAATTATTGTTTCATCAATTTTTACACTTATCATCTCTATACAAATATTACATTAATTTATTTAAATGCAGATGTATTTCATAGACCGGCTGACTAAGAGTATTTTGCCCAATATCAGGATTTACTGGTGTATTGCTTTACGTTGCGTTACTAATCGATTACTATAATTTGTGACGGATCGATTAGCTACATCACTATTTACTGTAAATGGCATCCCCACCCCCTAGTTAATTAGATTACAATAAACTACGTGGAAGAACAGATCTTCAGTCATAGCAAATAAAAGCTAGACTTAAAGTTTCAACGAATAGTAAAAACTGTGATATTACTTCGAATATAGGTGTAGATCAGAATATAGAGGTGTTAGCAAGAATGCCAATCAACAATACCAGAAAAAGCATGGGTAACACCTTTTTTCCCCAACCAATAAAACTCATAAAGATGTAAAAACATTCGTTTCACCAAAATATAACAACAACAATAACAAGACATGTTTCGATTTGTAATAATATCACAGACAAATAGAAGAACATAAAAACTATAAAAAGCTGGTCTTACTTGTGTGTATACAAATTTTGACAAAAAGTTCTCAATCTTGAGAACGCCCGTCTGAAGCATATAAATACGTGCAGTAAATGGATTAGTTTAACATTTACATAAAATTTATGCGTGTACGTAGGTATGTGTGTATATATATCTCTAAAAATTTGAAATTCCTTGATCATATATAACATGGCATTCTTCCTCGCACCTTTCATCTTGAATTTTTATCATTGTAGCTTGACTAGCTACAATCACATAAAACGTTCTGGCAGCGCGCCTTCTGTTAAAGTGTCCTTTAAATGTACCTTTTTGTGATACTAAATTAATTATTATTTTTATATTAATAACATCTAAAAATTACACATTATTACTGTAATTTGTTAAGTGCAATACCCTCACTAACTGAAATTACATTACCTCATTGATAAAATATCGCAGTTCTTTGCTTAATTAATTTACTATAAGGCAAATTAACATTTTTTTTAATGTAACTAGGAATTAAACGTTACACAATACAAACAATGTATAATGAATAAATATAACAAAATTGCACCTTTGTATTTTTTTCGTTAAAAACAATAGTTTTATGTTTGAATACATCTGAGCCAGCAGTAAACCTATATTACAGGTAATAATTTATCATTATTTTGCAACTGTGTGACGCTTAAATATCATTTATGAACCTAATAACTTATAGGTTTTTATGTTTACATATATATATATATATACAATATGTGTGTGTATATATGTATAGAGTCCTAAGACTAGAAATATCTCCGATTTAAAATTTTGCCATTTTAAATTGGTAACCAAACAATTCTTCGAGTGCATACTTTCATGTATACGTTATCAATCGAAATAAATGAAAGATTATAGTTTCTTTTTGTTTGTTCAATCAGAAGTTTACATTATAAGACATGTGATTTTAAACACATGGATTGTTCAGGCTGCGCTACCATGCTGTGTATATAGTGTCACGCAAAATACAATTATTAAAATGATTTAAGCTAATGAACTGTACTTTTAGCAATTATTAGGAAGAGCTTTTATCACGCGGGCAGTGCCCTGTAAAAATATACGGTCTCTCTATTTAGAACTACCATATTAATGTACACAAGACCAGTTTTCCGTCGATATTTGCATTATTTTACCACACGTACATATGCACGCGCAACGTGCACGAACTATATATATAAATATATCGTATATATATATATATATATATATACACACACACATATATAAATATTTATCAGGTATTCACAAGCTTCTTAATATTACAGATACTTATTTTTTTTTGTTTTTCTTTTTTACTCTTTTTTATAAAAATAGGATGACCTCTTGTCTTATACATATTACATTCCAATATTATCAACTTGTTACTGAGATACATACATACATACGTACATGTGTATATACATATACAGCTTTGAACAAAATTTTGAAACTGGTCTATGCATACATTATAGGATCTACATATGTACAGCATTGTTCAAAATGATTTCAAAAGCCACGAAGAGAGTAGAAAAAGGCATGAAATGATAATTATATTCCTTGTTTTGAATCCATGTTTTGTTGTATTTCAACGTCGAATTTCCGTTACTGATAGTTTTCCACGGTACACGTTTTGCACATACAGCTGCGTACATGACCAGATGTATTTCAAATATAAACAAATGAGCACGAATGTAACATGAACAATATGTATGTGTACGCGTGCGCGTGTCTCTCTCTCTCTCTATTATATATATGTATATATATGTATTCATATACATACATACATATATATAATCTTTTTTAAATATATTATCAATTTCTCTATCGAATAGATATCAATTATATTTCTATACATATCTACAAAAAACCTAATATAGAACTCTATTATTATTAATTAAACTCTCTATGAATTAATATGTATAATTGTCACAACAGGTCTAAAAAGTTTATCGTTATTTCAGTTTTAGTACACGATAGTTTTCTTCATTGACATTTTATAAACTGTTTAATTGTATCATGTTTTAAATAACATGCTGAGAAAATTACCTTTTAATATTATCTCCCTATTATTGCTTGTTGCTTAATGCTACTGAATTCATTTTGGCATATAGCGAGTTCTAAACCCTGAGCGTCCGCCAATTTTTTGCTTCTCTCGCTTCCATCCGTTTCTTTTCAATAGAAATGCACCTGATATATACTCCATTTTTTCGTGCGCGATAGATGCCTTAGAAGTGGCAATAACTTCGATGCAAATCTTTACTGACATTAGTCGTGTTCGAAATAACAGATTCATATCGATGATATTATAGTTAAGTCCATTATTTCAAAACTCATGTTAAAGACACAATTTTAGAACAGATTTCTGTTCGATTTGGGAACAAAATTGGAAGTTTGCAATGCTGTATATACACACAATCAAAATGTTCTTATATAGTTTGTTTTAAATACCGCTTGCCATCGCTCCATTTTGGCCAATGTTTACGCCTTTTCTCTGGTAGATTCGGGTAATCATTTGGAGCCGAACGTTTCTTTAACTTTGTCGTACTTTCAGACTTTGATGTTAGGTTAATACCTTGACCGGGATGTGTCCTACTGGGATTACTTGGAGTGGTAACACCTGCTAAATTCAGAAGCGCATCTACACCTTCTACTAATTTCCGCTGTTCATCGACATCGGGATTCGTGTCTTTCCTCGTGTATTTGCTTGTGGAGTAAACATAAAAAATGTATAATTTTTACTTCTGTAACCAAAATATATTTTTGTATATTATACATTTTCTGCTAATCTTACCTTTCTTGTCTTATCGATGTAATACAGCTATAAGTATGATCTTCACTGGAACTCCTAGTGATTACAGGAACCAATACTTCCGATTCTGGTACCTTTCGTTTACGATCTGCAGATATATGGTCAAATGTTAGATATACAAACACAGCCGTTTTACTTTTTTATAACACACATATCTGAGAAAGTGATATTATTCACATTACTGAATACTCGACCTTTATTGTGATTTAAAATAATAGGTCCATGCTTGAAAGAAAGCATTGCAGCAGCTGCAGCATCTACATCACTATCTACTTCAGTGTCAGTGTTATCGGTAATGTTACTTGATGCCAGTCTTTTGGAAAGGTATGGAAATAGAATAGGATCTGGAAGGCGGGTACTTGTATTCTTTTTTTGAGGTTTTTCCGACGAAGATAATGTTTGAGCGGTAGGAGGAGGAAAAGGAGCACGCGATAATGCTTGTATCAGATTTGGACGATACTGAGCATCCACCATCCATAATGAACCTTTGCCTAAATTCTGAAAATAACAAAATTCCTATCAATAATTTCTGATATAACGACACGTATTATAATGTAACACTTACCGGTGCTTTTTCTACTTTACGGAAACACTTATTTAGGCTTAAATTATGTCTAACAGAATTTTTCCATCCAGTTGGAGCATTCCTAAAATATGGAAAGTGTTCCAAAATCCAAGCATATACTTCCTTGACTGGTAGAGCTTTTACAGGGCTATCTTCAATAGCCATGAAAATTAAACAAGAAAATGAATATGGTGGTTTACTGTTTCTATGTAGATGAGGATCATATGGTATATGAGTAGGATGTTTGTTGCGATTTGAAACTGGCAGATTATTGTTGTTCAAAGAAATCTTTGTTTGATTATTTTGTGAAGTATTATAATGAGTTTTTACCGACTCCTGAAAGATTGATTTTTGACCATTTTTATTTGAATGTTGATAGCTTTGACTATTACCATGCGATGTTGTGTTATTCAGCCTGCCATTATTATCTGCTGTGACAATGAAAAAAGAAAAACACAATATTTAACTAATGTCATAGTGTTTATCAGATCGAAACAGAAAAGGAGAATGGATTATGGTTATTACCTGGGCAGTAACTATCGTCCAGACTTGAAACAGAATTTGTGTTTTCAGAAAAATCTGCCATATCATCGCAAATGTTATTGTTCAAAACGTTTTTGGTTTTGGTGTCCTTAGAAGGGTTTGAAATGTCCAAACCCTTCAATAAATTCTGCTGATGAAGCCAACTTAAAGAAGTCAAGTCATCGTCTGACTGACTATTTTTTTCAATGGACTTTTCAGACATAGAAAGTTCATCGGTTGAATTTGTTTCAACCAAACCATTTGAGTTTTCTTCTTCTTTCATCGTAATTGATGTTTCTTCAAAATTGAAAACCTGAGTACCACTCAGTTCTATTTCAGTTTCCGTGCCCAATGCATCTGGTCTATCTGGTGGCATATTGTGTCAAATAGTTTTTTTGTCACTGAAAAAGCATGATTAAATATTAACATCATGAACAATTTATAAAACTATTTTATTGTTCTTTACTGATTTTATAAATTAAACAAAAAAAAATTATCTAATATCTATAGATCTTCTGACATTTAACCACGCTAAAAAGTAAATAATTAAATCTATTAAGATTTCATTTGCTACAAATTTTAACTATAACTAAACTTGCATTAGATACTAGATCATCAACAATTATATAAAGTTTCTAATCACTTAAAAATCAAACACATGATTTGAATAAAAGGAATGTACAATAGGGAAAGCTATAACAAAAAGAATCGAGCAAGAGCAATGAGCAACACATAATTGTAAAAAGAACATAAAATAAGAAATTTCAGGTATTAAGAGGTATAATATACAGATATATTAAAATGGAAATTTTCATAAACTGACTTTATTTTAAAAGGCACTGGAAAGTAGAAAATACACTTTTTAATCCAAATCCTTGAAATTTGTACAGACACACGAATAAAGAATATAAAAATGTAAGTAAAACAGAAGCACCTACGATTTTATTTTTTTGTCACGTGTTTATAAATATTTTTCGAAAAATTTATTTTCTATCGACTTTTCGGTACATTTTGAATTAAAAACGTCAAAAGATTTTCGAAAAATAAATTTTTATTCGAAAGAAAAGACGCTTATTCCATGAAACGAAGAGGAACCGATAAGCATCGATAATTTGATCGGCAACATAGCAGAAGTACTGTCGCCAAGCAACAGCTTCTCTGTAATCCTAGCAACATGGTTATGTTTTACTTTCATATAGCATAATTTGCATTGGTATTCATAAAGGAATATACTATAATTGCAGGAGAAGTACATAGACAATAAAATTGAATTTCGCGCATGTGACGTGCCTTTAGCCTCGAACCCAAAGTACCAAAATCGTCATTTGTTTATCCACTAATAAGCAACAAAATGGCCGTGCTGCTAAGAACACATTGTAACCAAAATAAATTTTAACAAATTTAATTGATCCCCTATTAGTTTCCGTGTTATCTTCCACTTCGATCGATAGCATTGCAGTTGTTATACACGTGTTCCATTTTACTGAATTTTTCATCGTATTAATACATACTTTTAAATCATTTTTTAAAAAATGGCGTCTACACAGCGCACTACTTTTTCAACACTGTTGCTTTTACTAATAAGGTCTCTTACCAAAATCACTTTGAGGAGCTTCTTTAAAAATTCCCGTTGCATTTTGCATTTTTTAGATTACGATAAGGGTATTCACGTAAAATATGATCTACGTGGAACGAGATAAACAGATTTTTCACGGACGTACATATTTTGAGAAATTACGTTCGTTTCTGGTAATGATTTTCTCGCGGTTGAATGTTCAAAAGAGAAAAACAAAACGGAACACATTATCAGTGAATTGATGGTTCGTAAAACGACACAAAAATTCGTGAATAAATGAAACATGCCACTGCGTTACTTGTTGAATTCAAATATGGAGTTGATAATGATTACGAAACTGGAGCACACATGAAAATGGCCACGGCATCGCTTGCACACGGTATCAACATTACATTCGACGAGCATATATTTTTAAAATTATTCAAGGGAATAACATAATAATGAACATTTATATCATGAAAATAAAATTCGAGGACACTGAGAAGGTTCTTCTACCAAACATATTTTATATATTTTTACATTCGCGTCATGTTTTGCGACGTTCAATTCGAATGAAATGAAGACTTTTATGCGCTATATCATGAATTAATAATTAGTTTATATCTCGTTACTAAGATTTCTATAATTTTCTTGATATTCTTTCAGGAAAATTAAGTTAGATTGTTTAAGAAATGAAACAGCGTTTTGCGTCTTTCTGGTTTTTTACCTGGCATTCGCGTATCAATACATATTTAAACTTTATCATCGACGAATGAACGCGAAAAGAAAAGTTGAACAAAGTTCTTGAACAACTCACGTATTCGAGTAGACAGACGGCAGTCGTCGTAGGTTTTCTAAAGACGGGCATTTCAAGCACACTCTACACAACACCCAGCTGATTGAGACGCCATATTTTGACGTCATCACGTGGTTACCGAAACATCTTGTATCGAATGTTGCACATCGATCTATCGCGTTTAATTCGTTCCCCGGGAAATTGTGATACCAATGAATTTGTCGAAACTTTCATTACATTTGAACTTAAATACTAAAACACCGACTCAATTGTACATATTATAATTAGTACTATAATTGAAGAGGGGTTACTAATAAATACACATAATTACTTTATTTAAGATTTCACAATTTATTTTGTCATCTTAAACCAGTATGGGTTACAAAATTCAATGAAAATTAATGATTTCTTATCTTCTTTGTTATAAAACTGTAACAGATACTGATTTTACTAAGAAAGTCGACAAATGCTTCCTTTGGAATTTAACAAGAATTACTGTCCTATAAGTCGCAATACTAATAACAATTCAACTTGCATCATTCATTAGAGTACCAATATCTTGAATTATAATTCTATACATACTGCTATAATATACTGTACCATATACTTCTATTGCAATGTTGTAATTGCAGTTATTATTTATTTTGCAATATACACAGTCCACTATTATTTATTTTTTTCTAACAATAATTACTTTTATTTTCCTTTCACCCATTTTGTAAAAAAGGTAGGTACACTCATGGCACAATTGATGGGCAAAATTTTTTACAACAATGTATTTAAAAACGTTCATTTTCAGTTAATTTTTAATTTGTTAAATAAGAACAAAATTTTAAATGTCACAAAGAAAAGAATTACTGGAGGCTGGTAAAAAATTTGAAAAAAATATTTAATTTTACAAGTGTCTGTCTGATTTATCATTGTATATTGTACAGATACAATATTTTCAACAAATTCATATCCTATTAACGGTTTATCCATGTTTTAGTCAATTTTTATACAAGAATCACATACGCGAACTGGTTTATCCCAGCCCCTATGCGGTACAGGCTTACGATGTTGCGAACAATCCTGACATACTCCACGTCCACAATCTCGGCAATGATGTAAAGGAAGCGTTACAGAAAAGTTCTGGCAGCATATGCAACAACCGACAACTTCTGAATCCGGAATCCAATAAGAAGGTCGAACCGAATCTTTTATAAATGCTGAATGAGATATAAATGTTAAATTAATATACTGTAAATACTTTAATAACGATTACATTCAGTTCTCATGTCGTCTTACATTTTGAATAATTCAAAACACTTCCAACTGCATTTAAAGTAGATACTACTTGTTCCGATACTTTTCTGGCGCTTACATCCTCCAAAGATTCGATGATTTCATCACTGGAGTTTGTATCTTTATTATAACAGATATCACAGACTCGAACCGGTGTGTGCCAGTTTCTATATGGAACACACTTCGTTTTGGATGAACATTGCGAACAAAAACCTTCACCGCATGCTCGACAATGATGTTTCGTATCCGTTGGTCCAAATAATGTTTTACATTTGTGACAGTGTTTGATTTCATTGTTAGGTCGCCAGTAAGAGGGTGCTACCTGATCCGCTACCCATGCTGATAGCACCTTTGTTGGTTGTAACGAAACGTTAGTAACAGCTTCGGTAATATACGACACGCCATCGATAACCCTTTGCGCTGTGTTTTGAGATGTTACAGAATTATTTGTCTAAAAAAAATATTTTGATCTTTTATAAACCGCGGTTATATTTAAAATAGTTCCTAATATACTTTAATAACGTACCACATTCCATACATGTGTAATTTCGGTTCGAACAGCAAACTCCTCTGGATTTTTATTACCATACCAATACTGACGACTTCTATATATTTCTCCACAATGTGGACACTCTATCACATCACCTGACCATGCATACTTAACCAATCCATACCAACTATTATCATTCTGTGTTTGAATTCGTTTTATAACTTGTATTTCATTGCCATTACTATAACACTTTTTACATATATAAACTAAATTTTCATATTGATGCTGGTACCGACACCTATTAAAATGTATATTGTTAAAACCACTTCTTAATATCCATTTATTAAATCGTAAACGAATCATAAAGCCGACCTTGTATTGCTACTGTGAGGCTTGCCCTCTCGTAGGTGTCCCATGCTATTACTGCATCCGCATCCACAGCTGAGACATTTAACAGGACAAGTGAAATATTGATCAGGAAATAAAATACCGGAAAAATTGTCCATCTTCCCGGAGAACTGATCATTTAATACTCTTAAGGTATTATAAACTAAATGTGGTTTTCTAGCTGAACGAATAGATGCGTTATTTAATTCTTTCTTAATAGCATTTTGCAAAGGTTCATACTCAGTCATAGAATTTTTGGTATGTAAACCAACATATTTTATTGAACTAAATGCGTCTGTTTCAAGTTTCATTTGAGCAAATCGCGTTTTAAGAATGTCTTCTGCACTTTCCATGCCATCTGTGACCAAAAAAAATAATATATTTGTTAAGGAATAAATAGCTGAATTTGTGAATAGACACTTATTTTGAAATTACTGTTAATCTGAGAATGTAGCAATATGTACTATTGGTCAAAGGTCTGGTGTATCTAGTTTCGTGTAATACTATAATGCTTGGTCCCAGGGCATTTGAGTTAGGAACTCCTTCTCTTTGTCCTATTGCCTGTAATGCGACTTGAAAATGTTCACTGTAAGCTCTTGAAGCACTACCCAGAAACATAAATAAATCCCTGTTTAGTCTTTCGGATTGTGTTCTATACAAGACAATATCTGACACAGCAAGTACTTTAAGCAACAGCCTTGTTCGTTCATTTTCATGAGTAGTAACACCTGAACAAACACAAAATGTATTACATTAAAAATTTCAACTGTATTTTATCCAGATATATAAATTCTTACCTAATAAACCTTCGGTATCTAAACAAATCACTTTAAGATCTGGATCGAATGCAATCCAAACACCTAATGTACAAGAGCTTTGATCACTTGAAGTTTTGAACACTTCTTGCCCTTTAAAAAATGTTTGATTCAATGTATGACTTTTGCCATCACCAGTATTTCCAAAAATTGATATCACCTTAACTTTAAGATCTTTCTGATTACAATTTAACATTTCTACAAATTGTTCTGCACTGGAAACTCTAAGATATTCTTGTTCATCTATTAGTAGGAAACTCCTTGGTTTGGTGCACTGACATTTCATACGTATTCCATTTTTGGAACCTTCACTTGCAGGAACATCATTTTTGTTGCAAATACACATACTATGCAAACTTTCCATAATAGCTGGTCCAGTCGCTTCCAGTATTTGCTCTCTCCATAATGCACTCATGATGTAGTTCAATTTAGCGATGTTACTCCTGAAATACCCCAAAGAATATTTATTGATTACATCTCATTATCAATTCGATTAAAATATGTGGAAAGTTTTATGAAAAATGTTACCCAGACTTTGTTACTGACAAATTGAATTGATATTAGAATAATTCAATCTTTTTATACATTTATTTATAAGTGTATCATCAACAAAATAAATATGAATAAAAAAGCAATCTAAACATTTAATATTTTAACCATAACAACATATCGATGTGCCAATAAATAGTACGTTATTTCGCGATGACTCATAAAAAAAAAAGTGACGATATACATTCGATGCAGTTTTGTACAGCCGGTTAACTGCGCAAATTGACAGAAGCTGATATGGCGACCTTACCTTTCTAAGTATTAACAATTTCGATTGAAACGATACAGTATCATAACGGCCCAGCTCCGAGAATATTAAAAACAGTCAAAGAATTTTGTATGATCCCAAAAATGAATTGTTTATTGATGACACGTCAATCACGGATAATTCATGTAGCACAGCTGATTCGTCGATTGCAACAGGCAACTCTTTTAAAATCATTCGAGTTGTAATCGAAAATGCTTGAAGGCTAACGCTACCTGTTCTACTTTTCATTTACTAAACATGTTTCAACTTTTTTTTTAACGTATAAATAACTGTTCAATTGTACGTGGCTTCACAATCACAAACAACGCGTTCATGAAAAGTTGCATGTATATAGCAAAAGATGTCACTCATTATTTTACTCTCATTTTCATCTTGACAGGAGGGCTTATAGCACTTGATATCGCGAATGATCAATGTTACAGAAAATAAGCGATACGATTGTGTACTGTTGACGTGAAGAGATGATGTGGGGGAACACATCAGGGTCGACGCAAGGCGGATCTTAAGTATTCTCTTGAACTTGACAGTTCATCAGTTTAAAAAACTTCACGATCGACCAACAATTGTTATTTTTTGCAGGGCTTATACACAGTATATATACGTACAATACTTACGTACATATTGCGACAATTTCCGAACAAATTTTATAGAAAAAAAATATTTGCAAAGAAAATTTAGATAGATGAGAACAACAATTCTAAAAACATTGTGTAATCTAAGGAACACGCTTATCAAATAATACATTATTTGATTATATTTTATTACATAACGAAGAATATAACGTAGGCTTACATGATCTAAAGGAAACAATTCTACTCTATCATTTTACATTATTATGCTTTGGAATTTATTAAACTAATTGAATTGTTCGAAAAATAATAATGATTTCTATTAAACCATGCACTATATGAAAAAGATTCGTCTCAATACTGCGTGCCGCGCAACTTTAAACATGGCAAAAACGAGATACTAAAATAATCGATTGCGATGACTCGATTATCGAATATGTACTGTTTAAAATATCGATACCGATTGATGAGGAAGTGGTGATAATACATACACCGCTGGTAGACCGCTAAATTGTTGAGGTTCATTTTATGTTTTGGCTAACAGGACTTCGTTCTCAGTGGTTACGCATGATCACGATCCTAAACTCGTGCTGGGAGAATGAATGTCAGTGAAATCTGAAAGATAGGTACTATAGGCACATGTACCATAATGTCATCGAAAGATTCAACGGAGGAGAATTTCAAAATAAGTTTTTCTATCTTACACGAAAGACAGTGACCCACCCTAACAAAATTTCGTTTAATATATTAAATCACTGAACAATGGAGAGCCATACGCAGGTTAATGCGATCGACATGAATGGAAGTGGTACGTTCAATGCGGTAGTACTTTCGTAAATGTTTCCTTCATTTTGTGTAATGACATTTATCGTTTGTTCATTTGTAAAACTATTTTTTTAAATTATTCTTATTCTATGTTTGCAAATGTTTGCAATAAACCATTTGTTATTTAGAGGATCTACAGGAAAAGATAAATAGATTGGAATCAGAAAATGTTAAGATGCGAGAAGAATTTAATGTTCAGAGAGCTAAAATGAAGGAATTGTTCCTCCAGAAAGAAGGTAATCTGAATGGATAATAATAGATGTAATTTAAATGAGGAATAAAAGTTTAAAAGAGATAATCATTATATTAGAATATTGACAAAGTTTGCTTGTAGAAGAGTTAAAGAGACGGTTAGAAGATAACACGTGTTTATTGGAAGAAAATGCAAAACTGAGAAACGAATTAGATGAAGCTAAGAGCCAACTGGTCGTAGCAGATTTGAAAATTCAAAATGATATACTTATTGAAAAAAGGAAAGCTCAGGAAGAAATAGCATCATTGCAGAGGGTTATTCACGAAACAGTGGAAGAATCTTCTTGTTCGCGAAAACATTTAGATATAGAGGTGTCTAAGTTAAAAATGACTCTTTCTAAGTTACAAGAAGAAAATGCATTATTAAAATCACAATTACCTCGTGATCCACCTATGGATGGCCCACAGATATCGTTATCTACAGTGACAAAAACAATAGCACGAAAAGTAGTTTCACAACTAGGTGCAGATGCTTTATCTTTAGGTCCTGACAATCTTGAAGAATCAATGAGGAAGGTAAAAAAATATGTACGTAAGCTTAAAACTGTGATTTTTGAACTTTTCTGCAATGAATTTTATAGAGTGGCACTACATTTCAGAAAGCGTTCACAAATCATTTAAAAGATCATAATGAGGTGTTTATTTTATTACTTTTTTTTACCAATTTCACCTAGGTGTGCAAAATATTAGAAACTATTGCTTTATAGGCACAGGAAGATGCAGAAGTATTGCGTTCACTGGTAGTGCCGCTCGAGGAAGAAATTAAAGCCTTGAAAGAGAAACTAAGAGCAACAGACGATGAATTACAGAAATGTAAGGAGGTACAATTGCAAAAAAGGCAACAGGAATTAGATTCCTCCGAAACGACATGTGATATGTGTATAAATTACGAGGCACAATTAGTTAAGATGCAAGCAACTGCTAAAGACTTAGAGAAGCAGCTGTTAGATTCTGACCGCTTGTTACAAGCGCAGAAAGAAGATTTATCTAAAGAAGTGGAATTCCGTAAAGAAATGGAAGAGAAATGGAACGAGAAAAAAGAAGAGCATAAAATCAAAGTAGCGGAACTCACGGTTACCTCGCAGACGTTACAGCAAACTTTGACGGAATTAAAAAATATTTTCGAACATGTTCAGAAAAATGTGAAGGATGAACTTATCAAGTTAACGCGAGATCGAGAAGGAGTACAAAGGCATCTTATCGCGTGAGAAAATTTGTAATAATATTTAAGCATTTTCGTTTCGTTATTTTCAGTTTTAAACGTAGAAATTACTTTTTTCTTTTCGGTAGCGTCCCCGACAAAATTTAATTGTAAATCTGGTTGTATTTTTGTAGGCTTCAAAAGGAAAATGAAAATCTTGTTGGTAAACATAGTAAGCATTCTCAACAATTGCAAAGCGAAAGTATTAATATGCCGAATAACGTCGAAGAGTTACATGTCAGTCTTCTAAAAATGCGAGAAGACTTGATCACCGCTAAAGTTGCGCAAGAGGTTGCACAAGAAAAGGAAGAGACATTACGTTACGAGGTAACGTTACTTCATGAACAGATGGAACAGGAAAGTAGAGTAAAGGAACAGGAAATACTTGTATTAAAAAATGAAATCAGTGGGTTGAGGTAATATTCTCTTAATTTTTATTTCTTTGCTTTCCTGGCAATCACAGACTTTATAATTTGAATTTCGGGATATCTTTTAGAACGCAACTAGATAAGTATGCCAGAGATCATCGGTCGCTTGTCGAGAGGGAAGAAAAGCTTGTATGTTTAGAAACACAACTGGGCCTTGTTATGAAGGAAAATAAAGGAGCTGAATTGAAAATAGCCGAGTTACGACAAAGAGTTACTAGTCTCCAACAAGAACTAGATACTAGCGAGGCGGTTCAGAAAGATTTTGTTAGGTTATCACAATCGTTACAGGTATAATAAACAATGGAAGTATATGATCACAGCTGTTATAACATGACTATATTGCTTTAAATATTATCTGTCAATAATAGGTACAATTAGAAAGAATTAGGCAAGCTGGTAGCGAAGTTAGATGGCAACATGAGGAAGATGTTGAGGAATGTCCTAGTTGTCATACTGCGTTCACGGTAACAAAAAAGAAGGTAATGTTAACGCAACAATAAATATAAATACTAAACATTTCAAATCTACGAATATACGTTGATCACAATTGAGTTTTTACGTTCATTTTTAGGTGCATTGCCGTCATTGTGGCCATATATTTTGTCAATCTTGTCTTTCACATGTTGTGAAAAGTGGACCGAAACAGAGACCATCCAGAGTCTGTGATGTTTGCCATACATTATTGGTGCAGGATACCGCACCATATTTTAGTCAAGAACCACCACACACACCCGATTAATAAATATTCTAAAAACCAATTCAACAACATGTGCAATATCAATTTTGGTAATTTAATTTATGATAGGATTCTCAGATATTATAAAATAAATTTAATATTATAGTTGCGTTAACTAAGTAATATACTCTATTCCTTCTAGAAAACTGTAGAAACGCTGTTAGTTCAAGAGGGGGCTAGATAAAGATTCCTATTACCTGACAACTGGAGTGATAAAATAAATATCATGTAAATACAAATTATGTACTACTTAATGTTTATTGTAATTTAAAAAATTAAAGCTTTTAAATGTATGCTAGTTATTCAAAAATTTATGAATATTTATCTATTATCTTGTTATTTGCATTATTAAAACCAGTCTTACATACAATTGGTATGTTGCAAATTTTACTTATTATAATTCATTTCTTTAGTAATTTTCAGATAATTACATTGTATACTGTTATATCCAATAATATTGTTTGGGTATATATAAATGTGTATAACTCTGATAAAGTATTTTTATGTCATTTTCCAGATACTAAAAAAAGGGGGAAGGGAATTTATGGTTTTCACGTTTATTTTGAAAGCACAAATCTTTACATATTCCTATCATAAGATATAATTCTCTTATAATTTAATATTCTGGAAATCAATATTCTTTTTTTCTAATCTTGTTATTTATTACAATCTTCATATAGGAACAAAATATTTGATACAAAGTAATATTACATCGCATATCACATATTTGATTTCACAAGATTTGTGAATAAATCGTACAATTAAAGTTTATACAAAACAATAATTCGACAAATCGATGTTTGAGTATATCTCTGAAATTTACAATGTATCAAGTATTCGAAAATCATATGTCATGGTCAGTATAGCGTTATTCTATGTTTTACGAATCGATGGAGATCTGTGATTGAAAGTTGCTGTAAAGTCAGTGACATTGACTTTGAAATTCAAGGCCAAATATTGTTATCGCTATATTGCATAGTACTCGTGAAGATAAAAAGTGTGCGGAGGTAATCGGGATTCAACCAAAAGTAAGTGACTTTATGTGGAAAAATAAAAAAACGGTTGATTTCCGACTCATGATTTGATCTTCAATTTCAAGGTCATGGTCAATTTTACAACTTTCTATCACTGATCTAAAGATGTATTACAACGCTACAGTGGTCATATCATATTTTCAAATACTCTGTAGATATATTTCATGATTTTGTAACTTGATTGACAACTTACACATAAATCTTACGGGATTATCGTAAATTTGTTTGTGTAATAAAAGTATTCTAAATGTGGTTGGCGATTACAACGGTATAAACTCTCAAATCTAAATATTCTTGAGTTTCAATTAAAATTAATTGTAAAATTATGTATACAAAACGGTGAGGTACAAAATAAAACAAAGAATTTCACGTGACTATATTCGAACAATCTTACCGATATTACCGCAAAAATATATTATCATTTGTAAAATCCTAGTCGTATAACGTAACTCGTGATTTTATTTATACTTTGGCCCGAGTTACTTAAATAAAATTAAAATTATAATTAAACTTATTTTAATAACTTTACATAGAAAAGAATGTATTAATCACATCTTCGATTGGTTGTGGACGTCTCTTTGGATCAATCGGATCTTTGGATTCAACATTTTCATTTCTCAACTCCTTCCAGTTGGTCAATATATTTGTATATTCCAAAACTTTATCGTGCTCATTTAATTTCGAATAGACATTTACAAGACCATCATAATCATACTCTAAGCCACTGTAGCTTTTGCCGAACAATTTTAAACCTAATTATAGTAATAGATTTAATAAAAGGGATTTGATAGAATTAGAGAAATATATATACTTACTAATTTTAATGCTACGATGATAAAGTTTTTCAGCATCTCTATACCGATTCATGTGATAATTGTATAACGAGGCTAAATGTCCAACACTTAAACCAACCTCGTAGTCATCAGGTCCTAATAATTGTTCCTTAATACGAATAGCTTTAAGATGCATTTGTTCAGCTTCCTAAAATCGATAATTAAAAATATAGTGATAATACAGTTAATTAATATACCCAACAAGTACCTTAAATTTCCTCATGCTTTGATAAACACGCCCCAAATTTCCATAATGCTTTGCAGTTTGTACATTTTGTTCGCCAAATGCTTCTTCTGCCGATTGAAGAGCAGACAAATGAAGGCATTCAGCTTTAAATAGCAAACTTTGTTTCAACAATGGCGTCGATTCGTTATCTAATGCTATTTCTTCGAGAATTAATGCATTTATTCTTTTTGCGCTTGCTAATAACAAATGATCTCCATGTAAAAGGTTTTTCATTATGTCTATTGCTTTCTCAATGTGAACACTGTTCATTTAAAGCGAAATAAAAGTATATGACTTTTAAAAATTTTAAAGAGTAACAATTTGTAAAAGTACTTACCCTGCTTCTGGAAATTTACCAGATCTATATTCATATACATAGAGAGCATAAGCTAAATCTTCATGAGCTAATGCAACATGTAAATTCATTTTGCCAAATATTTCTGTTCTAATGTCTAATGCTTCCTGAAAGTATTATTACAATATAAACAATGAAAAATATAAACTGACGTCATTGAGTGTTCAATTCGATGTACTAACTTTATAAATAGTTACACTATTTACGATGCTATCAAAATTTAACAAATAATATCCATAATCTATAAGAACGTTACTATACACTGGATGATTTACACCAAATACTTCTTTAGCGCGATATACAGCTTCTCTGATCAACAGGCCAGCTTTTTGAAATTCACGTTTCAATACGCATGATTTTGCCGCTTGTCTTAGGACATTAATAGTAATACGCGGAGGCAACATGGGTTCTAGTTCTTTCAGCGCTGCTATACTCCATCTGGGAGATGATGAAAATATAATAAATAATATTTATAATGATATGATGGTAAAAGTAAAAGTTAATTTATACCTGTAAGCTTCATCGTATTTGCCTTTCATATAAAAAAATACACTGAATTCTGTATATAAGGCAGCACAATTGTAATGATATCCTTTTGCCTTTAGTTTCTCTATCAATTCTACAGCAAGTTCATATGTCTTTTCTGCTTGCAGAAATTTGCAATATGCTGCTTGTACATGCAATAAGCTACATGATTCAAAAATAATGATGCACATTAACAATATTCTAAATTCATGTAAATTATACAATTAGGTAAACTTTGTGTTATACTAAAATACTTGCCCACGATAGTATCCTAAGGTTCTACACCAATCTTCGGGCATAGAATTATTTGCAATGCATAAGTCTTTGCAAGCTAACAACACATATTCACTTTTTATATACCAGCCAGCATCACTAATGAATTCACCGATTCTTAGACCTAGATTTATTAAATTTTGTTTGTCAGTTGGATTCTGACAAGCATGTCGGCGATATTTGTGGTAACTGATACGCCATCCTTGTTCAAATGGCATCCCCTGTTCTATAATGCTCTTGAAATTTGAACATGTATAAAAATAATTAAAAATTTAATACAAAAAAGAATAACACATTTTATGTATTTTTGCACAATATGTACTAATTATTACCTGAAAACATTGTAACAAGTGCACACGACGGTCAATGACCATTACCATTTTAGAGAAAATCTGCACATTTTTGAATGCATCTGCCACAAGATAGTATTTCTTTTTTTTATATAACTGTAAACACAAAAAATCTAACAAATTATTTTATTCAGTAAAGTATTTTTTCAAAGATATATAATCATTTTTTCATGGCATATTGCTAACAAAAATAATAGGACAAATAGTCAGTTTGCAGACGCCTATCGCGGTACAATTTCATATAATTCGAAAACAAAATGACGTACGCATGACGTACAAATGTAAATTAATAATTCATAGATAGAAACAAATTGCACGTTACTATAAAACATATGTGAACAAAATGTGACTCGTATTTAATGAATTGTCCCGTTATTTTATAAATCATTATGGTACGTTACAAATATATGAAAAATACGAAAGGAATCAAAGGTACAGGTTAACCATATGACACGTAGTGGTTTTGCTATGACAAGGTGTTAAATAGTTCTAGTTTATTGTTTATTGTACTTAATTAATTAAATTTAATTCAACGAAATCTTGTCGTTGTGCATATTGCCAAAAATATATACATTTTTAGGGAACGTATACAGCGATATATGTATGTAGCTGTCACGAATATGTTATGATTTTGATCGATCGGAAACGATATATTGTTTTACCAGTATCGCGATTAAAAATTCATCTATTGAATAAATCGAAATATTATACTCGACGAAAAATCTTGACAAAGGAAAAATTATTGTAAAGCTGTTAAAAAGAGAAGAAAAATATACGTGTGCACACATATAAATATACATATATATGTATATGCGCCCATTATTGTGACGGGTTCACAGGAGAGGAGACGTTTTGACATTTACCTGATAATAAATATCGAACACTAAATCGTTCGGTAAATCAGAGAGGTGCTTGTGAAATTTAGAATACTTCTTCGCTATGACAGATACACACACTTGATAAAGTGTTTTCGGGGAAAACACCGGTGAATTGCGTCCTTCGGCCATTTTCCTGATCGATAATCACGAACGCACACACAGCGGCAATAATTGCTGTCACGCTTGGTGCGCATATGCTGCCGCGATGCTTCGCCATCCAACCACCAGCGACAATCCCCACTTACTAGAACGATGGTAAAAGTAAATGTCTAGCACACCAGATATCAACCGCATGTATGTACCGTTTTTTTACACTTGTTGCTAGAATGATTTCACGACTCTTAAACAGATCTCGCTAAGCAGAAATGAAATTCTCGCAACTCTCGTAATCAACTCAAAGACTTAACTCGAGACTAGTATCAGTATTTCATATTACGATATTATCGATCTAGCGATATACCACAGATAGGATTAAAATGATCATATGATTTATTATCGATGAATAAATCAAATATCAGATTAAGACATTTAGAGCTCACAAACACTTGTAAGATTTTAGTATTGCCACATATCTTGTTCAAAATGTACATCGTATAATCAATTTTTACTTTTCGAGATGATACTTTGGAAGGACCGTATAAATCGAATGCTTTTCATGCAATGATAGACTGCCGATGATTTATCGCCAGAGCTTTGCCGCCGAAAATTTATGACAGTAGGTGAATCGTTCCAGAAAAAAGAGAATCGATATTTTGTTGCGATCGTGAACGAGGCTGATTAATGGCGCCAGCGTTAGACCATGTCTTTTTCGGTTCGAGCTTTCCTTTTCGAAAATACAACTTGCAGGAAAGACGTATAAGGTGATTTCATGTGGTCGTACTTGTGATAGAAAATAAGGTGGCTAAAAAAATGGTAATCCGTGTGCGTAAGTGAAAGGAAATCTATTCACATAACGGTTCAGTTGATCGTGAAAGGCTAAATAAAAGAAGCAAATTACTTTTGATCATATTACAGATTGACATCTTGTATCGAACGATGCATCAACGTCAATTTTTGCAATTAGGTTTTCGGATCGTATTCGCGTAACAAGAAATTAACTATAACCTTACATGCCATTGAACAACTAGTTCGTATGTAGGTTTTTCGATTTATCGATAATTGATTTGTTACTTTACATCGATAAGCGATTGTGTAGATCGCGATGTTTGAGTAATTAGTCGATATCATAGGAAGATCCAAATGGTGGGAACGTTGTTTGATGATAATTTGAAAGTACTGTTCTTTCGTTTTAGGGAACCGTTCGGTAGTGCACAAAGTGCACAAGATGGAGGAGGAACCTCTTCAAGATGATAAAATTTCTATAAAATCGATGGAAGGCATGATTATGGAACCGAGCGTATCGTCGGATGACGTCTGCGACGAACGCGCACGTGTATCCGGTCAGGAAGAGTTCACGTGTTCCCTCTACATTTCGCGTGCTGTCAGTCCTCAAGGCCAAGTGCAAAGAACGCAAGGTGGCAAATTGCTTGCTTTGTTTACTAAACTTTCTTTATAAATCGCTGCGCACATTCGAGTCCAACGTAACCTTTCTTTGATTAAGAATAAATACAAGGGAAGAGCATTCCACCACTTGCCTTCGGTTTCTTCGACCATCAAATACGTATATAAACTTGAAAATTTCTAAATTTTCAAATCTCAACCTTCCGGAATTTAAGATGAATTTAGGATGATGAATTTCAAATTTTATTTTATTCACCCGACAGATGGTCTTTAGTCCACGACATACACGGTCACATGATATTTATATCTCCCGTTTGAATTTATTGCTTTATCGTTTGAATAAAAAAGTTTTAAGTATACGGTTCTTGTAAAATCAAGGTGTATCGCTCGATTCTAGATATTTTATTATACGTATAATCGGTATAATGAGAAATATATTATCGTAGGTGGTGAACTACTACACTCTAACCTCGAAGAAGTAATTCGCGCGTCTGAACCTGCGGCGGGGTGGCACGTGTCTGAAACTCCTTGCGGTCTGATCGCAGCGTTCAAGCGAGAAACCGACGCCGAGAAACTTTTGCAGCGCGGTGATTTGGCGCGTGTTTTCCAAGGACCCATACAAGTATCCTTGTTTCCTCTATCAGATTAAATAACCATCCTACAGTTTCGTACTACGATATTCTGTCGGTTGTTTATAGCCAATATTACTGGAAACATTTCCCGTACAGAAAGTTAATTTAGTTATTTGCATTATGAACAGATTGACAGATTAAACAAGTATTAGTTCGCAGTACCTTTTGTGTAATAATTTTACTTACAAGCACATTTTTTAAAATTCCTTCCATAATGATGTAAATGAGTTAACTTATTTTCCGTCGTGGAGACGGCGCAAAAAAAGCAGATAAAAATACCGTTCCATGCTTACAGAAAAAAAAAAATGAGAAATGGCATGTGCGACCTTGAAATTCTTGCAGTAATCTGAACAATTAGTCTGGAAATATTTGTTTTTCTGCTTTGTGATACCGCCAATATACCGTGTACAGTGGAATCGCGTTGCAACCGTCCGCTTTCCTCTTCGCTTTCTCTTATGCAAGAAAGTGAGATAACTGAGCTTGCACAACGCCTCATTAAATCTCACGTCGCTTAGAGAATGACACGATTACGAGACGAACGCTTCCTATTTCTTCGACGTTTGTATACGGAAAATAGCTTTCTTAATTTATATATTCCAGAAGGAAATTGCTGACAATTATTGACATTGTCCTCGTTGAATCAGGTTGCTCGTTTCTCGGCGAAGGACTCTCGTTACAGACAAGCGGTTCTTTTACGCGATGTACCATGGGCCATTCCTTTGCAAGACATCAATTCTGCGCTGGCGAAGCAAGGAATAGCAACGGGAAGCGTCGAACGCTGGCGACAATATATACGCGTCGAGGTAATTATTACACAAATGTCGTCTACCTTCCTCTACGGATAACATAAATTTGGTAGTTTATTCATGGAGCCCCCTAAACGCAGTGTGCGGATTGTCTCGTTTGCCCGACACCAACGACGCTGCATCGCTATTGTAATTAACGTGTAATCGTTGTTTCAGGTTAAACGACTCAGGTCCGTAAAAGTCACAACTTTGTAGGTATTATTAAAAACTCATGAAGCTAACTGTTGTAGTGTTTAGGAACTATCGAGATAATTTTCTTATCTGTTTCAATTTAAAGAACCTTGAGCGGCACTATCTATGAGTTAATTACTCGTAATCGAAACGCTAATAACGCCAATTTGAACGTAGAACAAAGTTCATGTATGATGAGCAAAAAGAAAGGAGGAAGTGAAGAGAAACGAATTTTTGTTGACAATATGCACGGCGCTCTTCGTTATCGCGTGCGATCGAATTATTGTATTGTGTAACAACGAGTTTAAAAAACTGCTGAAACGAATGACATACACGCGCGACGTTTCTCGAAAGCGATTTAACTTCGATAACCCGATTATCTGATAAACGACCTCGAAAACTCGAAACTTTCAATTTGTACATTTCGCGCTGAAAACGATTCTGTTCATTCGGATCCCAGCTTCCTATTATTCTTGCGAGAAATTCTATCTCGTTTCGTATTCGTTTCAGGTACTTGACGCGGGACATTACGAGCTACTGTTACGTCAAGGCTTGGACTTTTTTGGCGCAGCTCGATTTACCGCAGTCCCGGAACGTTGGTGGCGTGGCGGGACCGGAAATGTCGGTGGACCGTTGCAAGCTGGTCTAGGAATCGTCAACAATCTTTTCGAGGCGTCAAATTTCCAAACGGGGGACAGTGTTCTACAATGTTACCGGTGCCAAGGCTTTTGGCATATGGCCGCTAACTGCAGACACTTACCACGCTGCGTTCGATGCGGTGAACCGCATAGCGTCGAATTTTGCCCCAGGCCACGAAACAATCCTATTTGTTGCCACTGTTCTGGACCTCATCATGCCGGTATAGTTGTTCATGTCCATGTACTGTGTAATTAACTACGGTAGATTCTGCTCTAGGCCTCATTTATGGCAAAGACATTGATATAACATTTAGCGGTGTACATCTTCTCCGAAATGTTCAGTAAATTTTGTCGACTTTTGACTGACTATTCAAAATCACTAATGAAATATCAGAAATTATCGTATCGTTGGTCACAGGGGCATTACGAATACATACGATATTTCGTCAGAAAACAAAACACGTAGGCACGGAGAGAATCATAAGAACACAAATAACACATGATAATAAAATTAATGACGTACTAATTTTGAATGGATTTTTACATCAAACAGAATGTTTTTCGTATCTTCAACGGTGAAAAAAAGCCGATCAGATATTCTACTTTTTCATTTCGGAGAGGTTACTATTCTATTATCTGTTATTGAGGTCAGCGTACAAAAGACATAATTTATGCGCGATACGTTGGTCGTTGAAGAGGTTACCGAGTTCATTAGCAATATATTGTGGTTTTATTAATGTTCGCTTAACATTATTCGTAGCATTTTAAATTGCAGGCTATCGACAATGCCCAGTTCGTCAACAACTTTCGAACGCCACGCCAATTAGTATCACGCTGAGCACCACACGGATTGGGAACCAGTATCCGGTCAATGGAGCCTCAAAGACAACCGCCTCGTCGCACGAACAACAGCCCTTAAAATCGAGCCAATCTTAATGAGAAATTTTTTAATTCGTGTGCAATTTAAAGGCTGGTAAATTCTTAGTTTCCCGGTACTCCTTAGATTTTCGACGCCGTTTGTACAAGAACCGTTCACGTTTACAAATTCTTAATCCAAAATACTGTCTAGTTCACAATGTTTAAATTATAAATTCTCTAATTGATCCAATCTAAACTGTACGATTCTTAAATTGACAAATTAAAAGAGCAATCGCGAACGCATTCATAAAACACGTTAAATTCAGGCAAAATAAACCACTTGTAAAAAAATGTTTTCCAGAATTATTCTCTGATCACGTAACTCAACAGGTGTTTCGAATTCTAAGCGACACGCGTGCAACGGTGTATCCAACGTGGCGGATTCTTATTTTCCTGAAATGTATGAAACCTTTCGTGTATATTGACCATGTACTAGTCGCATAATTCTCTACTCTTTGTCCCACTTTCTTTGTCCTAGTCTTCTCGAATGTGGGCTCTCCCGCCGTTTGTCAGGTAACATCATGTAACTTGGCGATAAAATCAGAAAACGGTGGGGAAGCTACAAGTGTATGGACTTGCAACGCGTGTCGATCGATGAGCATACTTTTATCGTGACCATTGGCGTAGTTAGGTAGGGACCACAGTGGGCCCAGACTCCAAAAAGTACGGGTTGGACGTTTCCATAGCAACAAGGAGCAGGACATGCTATACTTTAAATACTGCATATTGGAAATCAAGGAAGTTCCAAAGTTACATTTCAAATTCCCAAATCCTATCTTCAAATCCCCGAATTTTCAAAAGCCGTTTGATTATTTTAGATGTGAAAAAGTTAATGTTATTAGTACAGGACACCTAACCCACTCTAGATAAAAGTTCTAGTTACGTCAATGGGCACAGCGATGATAGGAGGGGAGACATGATTCCCGCCACTTGTGTCCCACCACATACAGACCACTCCTTCAGGGATCTTCTGAAACTTGCCGTGCTATATATCCTGATTCGATCGTTCAGCCCGCCAATGTTGAACTTTCTGACAGCGGCTCTGTGCATTATAAATATGCAAGCCGTGTAATTCGCAGGAATATATTTGCATTGTATCAACGTTCCGTCTATTCTTTGAGGAGGTTCTCGCGAAATTTCAGTGTGTTCCCGTCTCGCCAGGTGTGCAGCAACGAACATGCGATCGAATCATCAAGAATGACGAGAGCAGAAGAGATCGGTCAGGTACGATTAGTCCACAGTTTTCATTCAATATCGTGGACGTATGGTGTACAAGATGAACCCACGTGAATCGATGTTGATTGAAGACATCAGGAGACTAGGCCTTGATGAAGTATCTAACGAGAATGTGTTTAATACATCCCAAAAAGTCTCGTCCATCTGTGATAATTTATATTTAAAAGAACGCCGGACGGCATACTTTTCGGTATAAATTGTTGTCATTTTTTTTGTTATACAATATATATAATGGACCCATCAACGTTTTAGCATTATTTACGTAACGCACGGCGATAACTGGAAGTGCATTTTATACTATGTAAACGTGCCGGTTTATAAACAATATAAATATTTTTACATGGCATTCATCTATATATCTTCGTACAGTTTTTATAACTTCGATAATCTGTACACATCCTCTAAGTTTCTTTCGCGGTAAAAGATTAAAAGCTGAGTAACATGTTGATCATTACCAGGGTCAGAGGTAATTGATATCACAGTAATATCATATTTACATCTACTGTATTATATACTAATTATAATTCATAAATGGATAAGTTTACGAATTACATTACAAAATTCTTTAAATGTTTACTGCTCTAAAGAATTAGAGAATCAATTGCTCTAACAACTTTACTTTTTCTTGAAATATTTTTTGCTACTCTTCAACTATTCTAACAAGCAGTAGTCTATTACATTGGAATAACTAGATAAGAATCTGGATAGGCTTAATCAAAATATGCGTAATATTAAAAATTAAAAAATATTTAAATATGAGTAAAGTTAGAGAATTGGGCCTATTCTAAAAGATTCTCAGCTATACCAATGTTTATATTGTCATGGTATTTTCCATTCAAGTGATAAAAAAAAATAGTCTTTTAATTATTTTGATTAGTATAATTCTCTCGAGAACCTTTTAATTTATGCGCTGCATTACGTAATCGAGAAATGCGTTCAAAAATAAAAGCTGCTGTTCAAATTAATAACAATTATCATGTTTCTTCTCCAGAGCTCACGAGAACGAGGATTGATCTTATTTATGACCAAGCTGCCGTGTGTATCCTCAGTTGCGGTTCTTCGTCTTCTCCGTTGATTCGTCGTATTGATCACTCATTGCTCCCATCAAAATCCGTAAGAATGTGTAGATCATATGATCACGCAGCGGTGTGCAATAAAACGTGTTCATCGATCTAGTATGATGTAAAGCATTGAAATGTTCTCTTTCGGTTGGATATTGTTCTTAATCGTAGCGAGCAGTTCTATTAGTGTGCAGCAGCCAACTTTCTTCAAGAACACGTACAAAGGATTGAACGGTGTCACGGTATGGAACGATTTACAGAACAAAGATGAAATAAGGGCTGTCTATTACCATGATCAAACTGTTGCGGTTGTCGACCTTGGAATTAACAATGATTTGCACAATTGCAACTTGATTGAAATATAGTGAGTGTTGTTGTATCCCATAAGAGGCTATATCGTTGCCATCTACAATGTCGCAAATTATCAGTTTGATTGATAAATCAAATTGTGATTCTTCTGGATTAAGTAAACAATTGTGTTTCACCTTACAGCGAACAAGAAGAGGCCACTGAAGTTTTAAGAAACCTATCTTTAACAACAGTTCCACAATTGGTAACCTTCCAAGAGATGACAAAGCTCATGCAACAATGTGAACTATTAGATGAAATGAAGGACAATGAAATGTCCGGTTCGATGATAAGTACAATGAGTAAAAGTATTCATGGAGTGGGGAGCGTTTTGTCTCTTCTTTCAGGCATCTTACCAGGTGATATCTTGTGTTTGTTACTTACTGTTAATAATTTCATGTAATTTTAATATGGCGTTTTCTATCGTTGCAGGTACAAAATGGTGTGGAGCTGGTGACATTGCTGAAAACTATCATGATCTAGGTCAAGAGGCTCAAATTGATAGGTCAGAAGATGTATTGCAGCAGCTTCGATTGTTATGAAAGTTGTATTTAATTAAAGAGCAAAGCTTTTAATATCGTCTATTTTTTTCCTCCGTGTAGGTGCTGCCGAAGACATGATCTTTGTCCCGTTAAAGTCCGAGCTCAACAAACGCGATACAATCTCACCAACTATTCCATATATACCAAGTAAGAGAATGAACAATGTTATTACTTTCGTCTTTTATATTTTTACTTCTGAATGCTATTTAACTTTGTTCTTACCTTTTCAGATCGCATTGTGTGTGCGACGAGGCGCTGTATTATTGTTTAAAAGCTGCAACGCATCCAGCTGCGCACATCATGGGTCACATATACTTCAATGTAATGAAAATACCATGTATAGAAGATGATGTCCTCGTTCGAGATACTTCCATAGGACTAGGACGACGATTTATTCCTGTTAAAATGAATTATTAGAATGATTCAGTCAGATAATTTACATTGTATAGCAATAATTTTAATATTTTTATACTGCAAATGTTGTACAAGTTTCTTAAAGTAAGAAATTGGGAAAGGATATTTATTATTTATAATTTTTGTTACCATTATACATATGTAAATACATGAATACATTATAAAGCTTACATGACAATTCCAGTCAACTGCTTAAAATTCTTTTTGTTAATAGTTTGTTGTGTCATACATAAAATTGTTTGCTTTAGGGATGGTAGGCACATTATAATATTTTGAGTAGCGTTTTTAACATCAATAAGATTATGATTATAAAGATTCCCTAAAAAGTTATTTATTTGTATTAGATTAATTTAAGAAATGATTATTTTAATTTATTAATAAAATATTTATAATTACCTATTAACCACAGTGTCTCTTTTCTGACATGCACATAGTGACATGAAAGTAATCCATTTAACAATGTTTCCACATCAGACTGGGTATACTTGGAATTCTCTAAAAACAGTTTTGCCATCTTCCCAGATGCTTCATATATAGTGTTAGCCAGCAATCTTATGCATGCTGTGATCTAAAACAAACCAGTGCTTTAATATCATTAATTTAATATAGATATAATTATCATCAATTACAAGTTGCATACCTCTGCTATACTGGCATGATTATTTCCAGCATTTTGATGTAGATAATCTATTGCGGAAGACACAACACTACATATATATATATTACAGGGTTTATGTGAAGATAATAAAGCTAACAACCAAATCATGTATGGACTTTCAAAAGAAAGGCCTCTTCCTGCTGTAACTCTTGCAAGTTCAATTAGTTCGTCTTTCCTAAAACGTTCATTTAAGTACATGAATATTTGAAATGTACATTTCAAAAACAATTCTAAAAAGAAACTATAATTACCGAATGTCTTGAAAACCAACATATACATAATGCATAGCACAGTATGACACAGCAGATAAAATAGTATTATCGCAATTTTGTATCAACAATATTATTTGCTTTGAACAACCTTGTGCATGAAATACTTCAAAAGCTTTACTACTTCCAGCAATTAAATTTCCCACTGTCCATATACAGGCCTCCTGAATGGCAATCAAAATGTTAACCACTTAATATCTTTATCAATATCTACATATTTATGCATTTTGTCTTTCATCATTAATATCTTACCACTAAAGGATAATTCAAACTATCTAATTCGGTGGTGAGATACGACCCAATACATCTAGCCAATGAAGTACAAGCCTTAGTATTTCCAAGTGCTATGTTACAGGCACAACTGACAGCACATAATTGTATAATTGGGTTATTACCCGAAAAATCACGTATTAGAGCAAATAATACATTGCTCACTTTCAAAAATGAGTTCACATTTTCCTCGTTCTATTTACAATTAAAAACAATGATCCTGTTAGTACATCTTTAACAAAGAAAAGTAAAATTCTATAAAATCATAACCTGAATAAGAGCATTCTGAAGTTGCTTGTATTTTTCAATTGGCAATGCTTTCTTCTTAAGCGCTTCTGCTTTTTTGATGACAAATTCCGGCGTGAAAGATGAATCCGAAATAGTATTTCCCAAAGCTACACGATTTTTATTTAAAACTTTCAATCGATTCTCTCTTCTTTCTGTAGAAACAAGTTCTCTCACACCTTCCCTAATAACTTGAATAGCATTTTCTTCGGTTGATGCTTCTATTTCCATTTTATTTTAAATTGTTACATAAATTATACGAATAATACAAAAATCTATACATAAACTATAATCTGCGATCTATAAATAACAAATTCAACGACTGTATTGAATATTTCAGAAGATTCGCCACACAATGTTTATCGACCGTTCGCATTCAAAGTAACAAATCATGACGTAAGAATTCACCGATTGCAATCAGAACAAAAGAAGGCATAATTGCTCACTGTTTCAATTTTCTTGATTGCTCGATATCAATGTTGGATTATCATGTGGTGTATCATTAAAAATAAAATTACGTAGAAATGTTACATCATATAATGTTGCTGTATCCTATAGTATTTAACAATAATTGCGAACAAAATAACGTATTTAATAATCAGTCCCGTCAAAACATTCGTTGATCAGTTGCGTATCATCGTCTTCGTCTACTATCCGGGAAATCGATAGAATATTATATACAGCCCTCGGAAAATCTGGCGTTGGACCAAGTATATGCAAACGTATGTCACATTTCTCTAATACATATTTCCATTTTAAATCTGCACGTTGCGGAGGTATCATTGCCTGAAAGAATTTTCAAAGACATGAAATTTGGAATGTTTTAAAATTGGGATTCTGAAACTTCTTAACGCTGCTACTTTAATTGGAGAATAATGTGTTATAGACAAGTAAGAACCTGAAACTCTGAAGCCGTGCAACCAAGGACTCGTTCGGCTACTTTCCCAGATAATCGACAGCCAATTAAGTATCCAGTGTCATCTTTCAGATTCACTTTCAAATTGAGGCTCATTACATTTGAAGGTACGCGGGACCCATTACCGGAAGGACATTCGAGATTCATACAAGAATCTCGATCATCCATTACGATCTTTTTACATAACGCACTACAAGAAACAACAAGCTTATATTTACTTAAACCATTATTATCGATCAACTTTATATGAACATGAAAAAGAAATTAGCGGACCATCTTGTTGATACTATTCCAGGACTCATGCTTTCGACATTTATGTCCATTACATACGCTTTTAAAATTGTAGCAAACTGAATTCTCTCTCCTTGTTTCGGTTTTTTGTTCAATTTGTCCGAGATACCTTGTATAGTCATTACCGTTGTAATACTGTCCGCTAATAGAAGAAGTGTAATCAAATTTTTGCATCAATATTATTTTTTTCATGTTATTTTAAGTTTTTAAAAATTCTTAGCCGTTCTTACGATTCGGTGTCGCGAAATTCCCGGACATTACATCATGATCATAATACTGTACAGCATTTCTTACAATTGTGGTTTCCGGCATATTAGGATTTTCGGTGATCATAGTTTTCCTAGCTACAAATACATGAATACAAGGTTTCTCAGTTGAAAAGTTCCAATCCAAATTGGATTGAATTTGAATTGTTCATAAATTATGACCTATGGATAGTACAAGTTTTTTTCGGAAATTGTCAAAAGCAATGCGAGCATCCGTGAAAAGTATGACGGTTCGTTTAGGCTTCCAGGAGGCGGCTCTTTCGATCCATTCGTTTTCCCACAATATCAGAGATACGATGTCATCCGTGGATGAATCCGCTGCCTCGAAGCTACGGAATTTTATGCTTCTCCCATCTCGTGTCATTACGTTACGAATATCGCTGATCTATGAGACAAAATCATTTATGTCCATTATCTATCTCCATAAGTCTTCATTATACTGTTTTCTATTGCAAGCTCTATGTATACACTATTTTTTTCTTGCAATGATATACAAAATATTCAATGGTATTCGAAGTAAAGTGTAATTATAATTTAAAACCTACAAAAGTAACGACGACCATGATGTCGACGTATTGATCGCGCAACGCGTCCAGGTTATCAAAAATGCTTTTCAGACTTCGTAGCTCAGTTGGGTTTTTAATCGGGAGCATCAGTAAAGGTTCGTATATTGCGCATGTTGGTGCATCATGAATTTGCACTAACGCATTGCCCTCGTTCACCGTTAGGTTACAAGGGCTAGAAACACGTGGTACAAAAAGTTCGTTTTTGTCGTCCAGACGACGTTCCGTCACTTTTGGATTAATTACTTCCACTGTGAGTTCAACAGTTAATTAAACAATTAATTAAACAGTTTGAAATTTGTACATAATGCAAAATCTAATTTAATTTAAGATTCAATCAAAATTTGAATTTAAACGTTGATTTTAATATAAATTTAATTCTAACGTATAATAATGTAACCCGCGACAATTCAAATTTTAAGCTATAGCCGTGTATTATTTGTTTGGAACTTGATACAAACCAACACTGCCTATATGAAAGTTGGAAGATAGTCTTTTGACAAATTGTACGCTTCCCCATACAGTCACGTTTATAGAATCCTTTTCGGAATCGCGTAATGTAAATGTCCACACACCTCGCTCACCGTTATTATCTGAAACGAACATTTAAATACTGTATCTATTTGTAAATCGTGCGAATACGACTTGCGACCAAATTCTTACATCTTGTTCGTGAAGCGTCGATTGTTTTCATATTAAAACTATTTACAATTACGCCAATTACAAGGGCGTTTTGCATACCAGGTTGCAACGAATTCAATGCCTGCTTATGTACATTCGCCATCGTTTAATTATATTGTATCTGCAATTATTTTAATTATCTTAATCAGTTCGATACGTTTTCTAATTTTAACGCTTCGTTCCTGTTTGGGTATGGTACTGATCCGGTTTTGGCGCCATTCTTAACAGCGCGAAATCGCATTTGAATTCAGAATAAAAAAAAATATTCGAATTCTAAATGAAATTGAATACGAATTCCCTTAAATTATTGGATCATTCCATGTAAAAACAATTAGCGTGAGTAAAATGATAAAGATTTCTGAACGTTATAGAATTTATTTTAAAAATTATACGTAAAAAATATCCAATCTCAATGGTAGATTGATGCATTATTATGAACTAAGCTTAATTCGCATGCGTTCAAAGGTTGGTAATCCTGTTCCCGATGACACTTGATTCACTTTCATTGACTTTAGTGACGTCGGTTCGTGGGAGGCGAGCTTTTGTGCGAAGTTAATGAATCCAAGCATTTTTTTTTAAATTATTACGTGTTGTAATTCTACGAAATCATGGCTGACAACGAACAGAAAGCGATGCAATTGATAGCGGAAGCCGAGAAAAAGTTAACATCTTCGAAGGGCTTCTTCGGCTCGTTATTTGGGTAGGTTTACCACATTGATTTACTTGAACTCGTCCAACACCAAATCTGCAATCTTGCATCGTATTATTTACCGTGTTTTACAAACTAGATTATTCTGTGTTTTTGTCCGTCTTAATGATATCTTTTGTTCTCTTATCGTATTTTCTTGTCACTTAGTGAAGTAATAATTCTTATGTGCAAATCTGTATTTATAACATTTACTACCTACTCGTGATATATCGTGTTAAAACAAAATTAAAATGCAACGGAAGAAATATGCAAGAGCACACATTCTTGACAGACCAGTGGGTTCAAGTCATACATTTTCTCCATTCCTGTACTTGTTACATCTGATTTCTACATTCTTAAGATTCATTGTTGCTTGGCTCTGGATGACTCATGCTTTTCTATTAGGATGCATAAAGTAAATAACCAACAAATATTACCATATGCAATGGCTTTCACTATTATTTTTTTAACAATAGCAAAGTTTAAATTTATTATTATACTTCATTGTTATACATTTAATTATGTACTACAGTGGGTCATCAAAAGTCGAAGAAGCCGTAGAATGTTACCAACGTGCAGCAAATATGTTCAAAATGGCAAAAAATTGGAGCTCTGCTGGAAGTGCATTTTATGAAGCAGCAGAGTTACATGCAAAAGCAGGCAGTCGTCATGATGCAGCTAACAATTATGTGGATGCAGCAAACTGTTTTAAGAAATCTGATATAAATGGTACATTAATTGATAACTGTTGTTAGTCATTGTCTGTTTATTATGAAAGGACATAAGTTGAGTTAATCAATCATTTTGGTTTATTTGTAGAAGCCATTAGCTGCCTATTAAAAGCAATTGAAATCTATACGGATATGGGTAGGTTTACAATGGCAGCTAAACATCATCAGAGCATAGCTGAAATGTATGAAAGCGAAGCTGTAGATCTTGAAAGAGCTGTTTGTCATTATGAACAAGCAGCTGATTATTTTCGTGGAGAAGAAAGCAATTCCTCTGCCAATAAGTGTCTTTTAAAAGTTGCGCAGTATGCAGCACAACTTGAGAATTATGATAAGGCTATTCAAATTTATGAACAGGTAAGATATATAGCGTTTTCTGTACATAGGATTATTATTGAAGAATTAGAAATTGTAAATTTGTTTATGTATTCACTTTTTTCTTATTTTAAAGGTTGCTTCTGCATCCTTGGAAAGTTCTTTGTTAAAGTATAGCGCAAAGGAGTACTTCTTCCGAGCAGCGCTTTGTCATTTATGTGTTGATGTATTGAATGCGCAACACGCGATCGAACGTTATCAAGAGCAGTATCCTGCATTCCAAGATTCTAGGGAGTATAAATTAATAAAGGTATGAAGTATACAGCTTTTTCGATATTTAATTATCTGTATCAAAACTTTGCAGTAGACTGAAAGGAGATTCAGGATCGTTTTTTTGTATGTTAGACATTGTAATTTTTATTTCAGACATTAATAGAACACCTCGAGGAACAGCACCTCGAAGGTTTTACAGAAGCAGTAAAGGAATATGATTCAATTTCACGATTGGATCAGTGGTACACGACAGTATTATTACGTATCAAAAAACAAGTTAATGATAATCCAGATTTGCGCTGATCGGTTGTTCCTTCTTTGTGCTATTTTCTCTCAATGATATTATTAATCCAACTCTATATGTATTCATTTTTAAATCATATCCTGCTTTCATTGGAACTTGTAAAGTAGTTTCGTTTTTATACCTAAATATATTTTCATAACATTTCCTTATTCTCTTAGCAACTATTATATATCCATCTTTTGAGTTATCACGAATTCATAGAATATTATCATCAAAAGTATGTAAAATTACTCCGTGAACATTGTTAGTTCATTCAAATGCCAATGTACAGGGCATAACAATGAGTCTAGAAATAAATAGTATTAAAACTTCATTACTATTCATATTTGCAAATATATAAACAGCTTGCTAAAAAGCCATGGCTTCTGCAATTTCATTTTAATGCATGCGATTGCCATAAATTACTTAAATAATACTGTACATTTTTTTGAGTTTAGTGATTTTAGTAGATGTGGTACAGTTTACGATGGATAATAGTTTTAAGTGTTTTATGATATTTATTATTAATTACTGATCCGAAATATAAACAGCTATAAGATTCTATAACAGACAACAGACGATGAATTGTAGATTTATTTCAATTAGAACATGGTTTAATGTTATTTTGAATGTATGTTTTATCTGGAATTGTAACAAACAGTTAAACTGTGAGTTATTTATACACTGCCAGAGTGTCAGAATACCGAGCGAAGTGTTTATTGTTTTCGGAAATACCTCTTCTCTTGTCTTAAATCTTGATTTTCAGAAACTTCAACGTATGCTCAATATTACGTTTTATGTACATATGTTATATCGTTAGTTTTCTATTTATATTTAATGAAAAGAGTAATGAATATATTTCATATCGTTGATTATATGCATTTAAGTGCAAATATATTTTGTAAATTATTTTGTTTCTTGTTTTATTAATGTACACTGGTTTATGTTCTTGTATTGTTGGATATTAATTTTATTATTGTATATTTGTATTTAGAAGTAATTTCGAAGGGAGAGAATATAAGTGATAAAAAGGAGTTAAATATACGATTTTAATTTATTTAATTTTATGTCTCACCTTTATCATAGCATTTTATATTTAGGGAAAAAAGGTTGTATTGTTTAAATACAATTAACAAATAGTATATATTCCATTGTTAAGTAGTGGTAGTTATTATAAAATGCATGCATAGAAAGTAATAAAACTTGCACCGTTTAAATATATGAAAAGAAACGTAACTTTATGCTATGTTATTTTTCCCAAAGAATTACAGAATTGTAAAAAAAATTTGTTAAATGAAAGCTTTACAGGAACTATACATACATAAGAAATAGCATCTGGACCATGTACTCTTTCATTCAATATATATTCTTTGTGTATATTTATGTGTATATGTATTAATTCAGCAATTGTAATTTATTTAATCAATGAATAATTACGTACTAATTAATATTGAATTAATATATTTTTCCTGCATTAACCAGTATACATATATTTATATCACATGGTTTCACTTATGTAACTACATGAATTTATTATTTGCTTCAGATTCTGCAGCTATAAGTTTCTTTCACAAGCTATAACTATTGTTATGGTCGTAAAATGACTAATAACTACGTGCTACTGTTAGGAGCACAACAATTTGTTATTATAGACTTATTTCTTGATTAATAATTGCATAAATACATTAATAATATATAATTTGGTTTCCGAAGTTGATATTAAACATTATAATTCAACTTACATTGTTATGTATGTAATGGATTAATAATAACAGTGTGTTATGTTTCAAGAGGATTTGCAACACCACATGATTGACATTTTCATAGCCATTGGTTATAAGCCCATAAAAACAATGCTATGCTACAAAAATAATATATAAGAACCAAAAACAGTTTTATAAAACATGCTACCTATTATTAAAAAATTGTATGCATTTTACAAACTCTAGGATGGTAGTGTAATAGACAATACAATAACGTGGTACTTCAATAAGAAATTCTCTAAAATTAAGCGCTTAAAGCATGTGTAATTTTCTTTTTATGTGAAAGTTAAATATGTTGCAGAATTGCAGTGAACAGGTTGTAGTTATTCGTATATTGTATTGCGTATAATTAAATACATAATAGGTAGGCACTTTGTAAATAAAGAAAATTGGATACGAATCCATATTTAATGTGTGACCTAAATAATTGTATTTCTAACTTATAAGGAAAAAATAATAATTAGCAATAAATCAAATTAGAAGTTGATATAATTTTTTTCGGTAATGACCATCTCAATTATAATATTAAATCGGCATTAAACTTTAAATTCAAAACATGAGCCGCCGAAATGAGCGATTTATATTTCGTGCATCGAGAAATCATATAGGATATCTACCGCGGTTAACTTCAGTAGATTCTTTTTCACTCAGTTGTCTAAAACAAAAAAATGTGCTTTTCATATATATGGTAGACAGAAATGTGCGAATAAAGAGAACTTATAATATTGAACGTATAAAAGATAAAATGACAAAATAAAAGATCACTAGGTATATACGTTTAGTGCGGGAGCGTAAAAATACATGCGCGCTATACTTGGTTACCAATCATACCAATCAGAGCGGACATGCGCATACAAACAAATGCTGGTCGATTGGCAAGTATGTTCTTTCGTTGACCGAACAATACCAAGGTATTCTTACTGAACTAATATGGATGTTTATAACAATATTGTAATAAGTTGTACCAGCCAAATTTCTTGTAATTAAATAGTATTTTGCAGATTTGTTAATTACTGTACGAAACTTTAACCAATGCAGTGAGGGAACTACAAGAAAGTAGTCTTCCTCATTGGAAGAAAGTTTTCCAATATTTAACATGCATATATATTTCTTGTGTACCTATAAAAATACGGTCACTGAACTTACAAGCCTTAATATTTCGATATCGATTAAAAACAATTTCAACTTCACGATATCCATTAAACGAATAAAAGGAAAATCACATTGTGAAAATTACTAATTAAATAGCTATTTCAATTTCATTCTATTTGAAATACTATTCCCATTTAAAAGGCTATACTTCACGTGTGGATGCTCGAAGATTGCATGCACTAATAGATGTGCCACGAGCACTACTTTTCTGTGCTGCGTATTTTTTCTTAATAATTAATCATTTTTTATCGTATGTCAAAGTAAAGGGAGAAAATTAGTTTTCTTCATTACGAAATACCAGCCCCGGATCATCAAAGTGGCAAGAAAAAGTCGTTTTTAAATACACTCATTCTCGGACAGGTGAGCGATCCATTTTTCACAAAACACATTTTTTTTAAATTCTTTTTCATGCATTAAAAATTTTGTATCGTGAGGTTTTTTGAGACTGCAATTCTTCTATTTCGAATTTTTGTAATTTGTCTTTGATAACCCAAAATAGATAAATGTTTAGCAGTATTTGCCACCTTGATCACCTATTTTGTAGGTTGGGTATATGTAGCATTAATCTCGAAGAAGAGAAAGTTTGTCCGTAATAATAGTCTGCTAAAAAAGAAAGAATCGAAAATCGAACAGTTAAATGAAGATGCCAATTTTCTTTTAGAAGAAACACAAAAATATTATTTTTTATCTTATATATATAATATTTATACATATATATATTAGATATAATAGTGACAACATTTAAGTGGTTGAAGCTTTAAAAGGTGCAAACTTAACTCTACAGATGCTCAGCTATTTTTGTTTTTATTTTTACATAATTATTACATTCATAAAATTAAGATTAAATATTCAAATGATTTATGTGACCCCTATTTCAGAATGGCCCGTGGACAACAAAAGATACAATCACAAGCTAAAGCAGCAGAAAAAGCTGCAAAAGTAAAAAAACAACAGGGACACAGTGCCAACGATCAAAAAAAGGCTGCACAGAAAGCTTTAGTACACGTATGTGCAGTTTGTAAGGTCAGTGAACTGTTTTATGAAAAATCTTTTTCCTAATATGTATAAGTCGTTTGTATATAACTTTTATATAATTGAGAGGCTCAATGAAAATGGAGCATATACCATGTTTATACCAATTTTTAATTTCTAGTACCATTGACATGCGTTAACAATTTAGCAAAATAGAAATTAGTTTCTATGTAGATTTGCAATATCATGGTATGTATTCCTTTTCTAACAAATCTTTTATTCATGAATTTGCAAAATTGCATGATGTTTATTTGATAACTATATTTATGATACATTTAATAGCAAATATTTTGTATCAATAGGCCCAAATGCCAGATCCAAAGACTTATAAGCAACACTTTGAGAACAAGCATCCGAAGAATGAGTTGCCAGAGGACTTAAAAAATATATGAGAGTGCGAATTTTTGTACGATTATGGAGCTGAAATGGAGGAAAAAAGAAATTACTATAAATGACAAAGTGATATACTTCAATGTTCAATGGATCATTACATAGTCTTAAAACCGGAAATAAATGAAACTTTGTTAGCGTTTAAAACGAACTGTTGCACGGTTAATGAATGAATTTTTGTGCACTGTCCCAAATTATTATAATATATTGATAGCTTGCTTATGGAATCAAATCTCCATTCTTTCCAAGGATATTCAGCATTCTTTGTCTAATAATACGATTCTTAAGTTTTCACTTAAGCATAAAAGCAATTTAAAGATGTATATTGCTAAGAAATAAAGATAATGAATTTAGCAGAATTGTTGCAAGTATTTGTACGTATTTTAATGTTGTAGGCAGTAAAATGGTACTCGTTTGTATTTGATTAAAAAATGTCTTTAATTCACTGTAGGTAGTCACGTGATTCTCGAGAGTTTACAAATTGCAAGTATCGACGGAAACGATATCTTACAAGAATTAAGAAACTGCCATTTTATAGTATCTGCCATTTACTTATTAAAGATACTCTATGATTAGAATGCTGTATGACACCGTGATTTATAAGTATTTGATCATTATTTTCGTTTGTATTTGAGACTAATTTTAACTGGAATTAAATTACTCACTATTTTGAAATACGTTATGTTAATGTGAAACTTAATAGATGTTCGTCTTTAAGAAAATTGCGTTTTAGCTCTCAGTACTTAAACCCTCCGCTATTTTATACTGAGGTTGATTCGGTAGAACGTTTTGCATAGATTAAGTTCGCATAGTTGTTTATACTCGTTAATAAAAATACGTATCAAAGTATTGAATACTGCAATCAGTATTTATTAGAGAATCTATTATTCTCAGTATTTTAACATCGTATTTTAACGTATGCTTTGAAGCGCCAAATGCATGGAAATTTATCGCGAATACGCGTTAACGGTGTTATGTACTGACATGATTTATAGGAATTCCTAATATGTGTTTAATTTAGGAATAAGTATGTGCATTATGTAATTTATTCTGATAAAATAATTATACAATTTTTCACTACAGTTGCATCATATTAATTATTTTCCTAAACGAGAACTGCAAAGTATATGGTGTATCTTGTCGGTTTCTACATATATATCCGGTTACTTTATTTTTAAACATACTTTATTTCGCGGTACTGTACAGATAAAGAATAAACAGTAAATTCAGTGTAATGATAATGACGTCACGTAGTAGCATTAGCGGGAAAAGTTGTTGCACACAGAAAGCAACGATTCTTTTGTATTAGATATCACAATATTGCTTCCGCGATTATGCCTTGTCACGATTGTTTATCAATCGATTTAAACTCTCCCTATAATGTCTAGGAAGGATTACATCATTCAGGGATTCAGAGAGTAATACGCGATCTTATATATGTGTGAATGATCCGCAACTATCTCAGTTTCATGTTGTCACTGCACGCGGCAGCGTCGTTCTTTCCTTGATTGTGTCTTAATTTTTGTATTTCATCATTGTCACAGTTTTATCGCTTTATCGTACCAAGTTAAATATTTTAATGACTTTCATTCGGACTAGTCTATAACATTTTATACATGAAAATTCTGTATAAAATTTATCATACTTCCACGGGGTAACAAGTTAAATAAGGTAACATTATTTCTTTCAAATAATTAAACATCGAAAGATTGATATTTATTGAACACATTTATAGATAAATTATAGCTAATTTTGAAATTTAGTAACTTATTGTTTCGAAATTTCGAATGAATGTAGATAATATTATCGTCCGAAATCTGGTCTTTACAAAATGATGTACTTATATGCAACAATCACTCTTTCTTTTTAACTTAGCTACAAACAGATGCTTATGTCGATACACTCTAGTAGCATTATGTCGAAATACAATGACGAAAATTCGTATATCTGACGAAACATTTGAATACTATATTCGAAGAAGTATCGTTAATCCATTAGTTTCCTTCGGTAACTCGTGCCAAAAGTTTCGTGGCTGATTTTCTATAATCTAATCACAAACGTACGTTGATCATTTAAATAACAGATAAGAGGATAAACGCACTTGTATATATTTAATTAATCGTACGCATAGTTCTTTATGAAATAAAAACGCCACAATATTTGGCAGTTTTATGTAACGATCCCGACCGACGGAATTTTCGAATCACTCGAACATTGTAGAATTTATCGGGGTTCGCCACAGAGTTCACTGCAGAATGTAACCTTCTTGTGAGATTCCACGTAAATTGAAAGCACGCGACGACACACTTCTTCCTTATGTTCTCCCTGTAACGAAAGAAATCCCATGTTAGTCGAACGCACACGTGATTAATATACGCGTATTAATTAATTTCAGCTAATTTCGAGCAATAAGGTGAGAAATGATGGACTCGGTATTTCGAACCCGATCACTCGGTACGGCGGCAGAGGGTGTCCGCGATCAGTATGCTGATGGAACAGCCGCCAAAGTATGGGAGGTGTTCATAGGCGACAAGAAACAAAGAACACAAAACTATCGAGATTTCTTGGTTGGCTTGTTACGGGAGAAAGGTTGCCGTAGGATACTTGACGTGGCATGCGGTACAGGCGTCGACTCGGTGATGCTCCTCGAAGAAGGTTTCGAGGTCGTCAGCGTGGACGCTTCGGACAAGATGCTGAAGTATGCGTTGAAATCTAGATGGGAACGTCGCAAGGAACCTGCCTTCGATAATTGGGGTAAATATTATTCGAATTCGATATCCCGCGAACGACGGAACAAGCCTTTATATGAGCCTCCAGATTTGTCTTCTATCGTCCCATAAACATCTGCTCGTTTCGTTCAATGATCCTTCCCGTTCTGATAATGCGTACTCTTATCGCTCAAATTATGGCTTAACTCGACGGCGAAAATAAAAATTGATTAAATACATCATTTGGGTAGGGCAGAAAGAAACAGCGAGTATAACTGTTAATACCTGTTTAATTATATTTTTGTGATATTTTTTTTTCCCCGTACTATATGGCAAATATCGTAAAACGATGAATCATCGAACGTATTAATCGCTAATACTTTTTTTTATCTTCTTTCTACCTCGTAACGTGTTTTGTATCGGCTTTGTTTTCGTAAGATAGCGATTGATTAAGATGGCAGTTCAATCTTCTCGTAATGCAATAACCGTACTCCGTAGCGAGAAATGTACGGGGGCAATAAAATCATTATGAAATCGCTACGTCGATGAGTGTTCATCTTTCACTATTTCTTTTTCATTCTTTCAAACAAACGCGCTCCTGATTATCTTATCGAGTCAGAGCCACATGGTAACACGGAAAACTACCTTATCAAAGGTCAATCGTTCGAAATTTTTTGCTATTTTTGATTTATGTATGTAGATATACGCGTATAATATGTTCTGCGGACACGATAGCCTGAAAAATAGGCTTTAGACAGTGTTTTCTCAGGTCTATATAAAAAAATGGTCTTCGAAGTTTAGTTCCAGTAGTTCCCATCTTTGACCGCTAGATGGCTAGACTTTTTACAGTCCACAAAATTCAATATTTTTCATTTTTTCCCCTAATTTATTTATCACATTATTATGGCATTTTTCCAATTCTATCGATATTGTGGAATGTTATACACGTCCCAGAAATGCGGAAAATTCGTTCATTTCGAAGAAAAACCGCAATTTTCTATTTCGTTAGTTCCGCCACTCACCACTAGATGACTAAGGTTTTTACAGCCCATAAAATTCAATAATTTTAAAAATACTTGAAATAATGCTCTATTCTATTATTTTTGATACTACTCTTTTTTTAATGTGTTCTTTACTGTTGATCCTCGTAGGAAACGTGCTTGAAACGACTTGCATACGATACAATAATTATCTTTTTCTCTTTCGTACAGTAATTGAAGAGGCGAATTGGTTGACTTTACCAAATGACATTCGTCACGTAATAGCGGATGGTTTCGATGCAGTAATCTGTTTGGGCAACAGTTTCGCTCACATGCCGGATACCTTTGGCGATCAGAGGGAGCAAAGGTATGCATAAATGCAGATATTAAATGAATTATTTATCAACGGACATCTCTAATTCGTTTACTAATCACAGGCAGGCGCTGCGGAATTTTGAGCGTTGCGTGAAACCGGGTGGTTTATTGTTAATCGATCACAGGAATTATGATTACATTATCGAGACTGGCAACATACCCCCAAAATGCATATATTATAATGCAAGTATATTTATCGTTGTCGATAATTATTTTGTCACAAACTATTCGTGCACTTTCTTTGTCGAATGTTCGTTATAGTTCGTAGTCTCTTCGGGCATAAATCGGTTGTGGTTGTCTCATAATACATTTTAATAATTAAAAAAATGTATTACAGAGCCAACACATGACAAACATTAAAGCTTCGGTGCTGTTCGTTTCGGGAAAGCCAGCCATCGTTACATTGGATTACATGATCGCCGTGGACGATAACGACGATGATCAAAATCAAGCCGTCAGTGAATTCAGGCTCTCTTATTATCCGCACCGATTAAACGTCTTCAGGGACATGTTGGACGAGGCTTTCCACTACCGAGCAAAACACACCACTTACGCTGATTTCAAGACCCTCGAAGAGGTAAAACATCCTGGCTTCTATATTCACGTGATGGAAAAGCCGGTATAAATATGTTGCCCGCTAAAATGTGGTCGCTTCAACGATGAGGAGTGTCAGCTCGCCCCACGGAAGAAAAAAAATGGAATCGAACAAACGTAGTGTCGATGTATCAACGCACGATCATATCGTATGTCCACGTTTAGCGTTCTCGAGAAAAATGGTGTTAAAACAATTTTTATATCGCACCAAATGTACACGTTGCGTCGCATTTATTATTGTAAGTACGTGACGGTATTTAAGTAGCGATATAATTATAAAAGATTTATACGCTAAAGATTATATTGTTATAATAACGTATAGTAATCGAAAACGTGGAAACTTTGACCACGATCCACTTTATAAAGTTCATCGTTCATTTGCTTATTTTACGGCGGAAAAATCCTTGAATTGTCAGGGATCAATCTTATAATCCGCCGTCACATTTTGTATCATGACTTGTTGTATTTGTTTTATATCAATAAAAAATCTTGCTACTTTATTGTTCGTATTTTCCTTCCTTGTATCACTGTTAGTATCGCTTGACTGAAAGAATGAAGGAAGACGAAGAAAGGGATCATTGTATACGGGAATGTACACGCAACAGAGGCCATCTTGTTAAATTTTAAACTTTTTTATTATAAGTTCGAAAGCAGCTTCCTTTTGAGTATTCTAGCCAGGCTTCGTTCGATGCTACAATTTGATCTTTCGATGATACGGTTTTTCCTCGTATTTCTGAGCGATCGTCGACGAGGTAAACGATTCCACGCGTTTGTTCGAAACTTTCGACACCTTAGCTCTGGCATAATCTCACAATTGTGTACCTCAGCATCGATGCATGACGAGTCGAACGCTAAAATTCATCGAACGTTGATCTCGTTTTAAAACTCGCTTCTGTAAGCAACCGATTGTCCTCGTCGCTTGCCCACCGCATTCTTTAAAGGCAGTAATAACTCGTCCTCGCGTTCTTCCAACTCTTTCGCAGTAGTCCATGAAAATATCGAAAAGTGAATCGACGGAGGTTCCAGCGCAAAATCCTCGAAACTCGTTCTCGAGGTCGTCGATTATCGTTACGATAACGATGGCGAATTTTGCAACCGGAACCTTCATCGAGATATCCTTCGTCCGAATGCACAGGAATCGTATTTACAGAACGGTTTAATCTACTAGAAGAGATTTCGGGTTCTCGATAGTCGAAAGGTGGCGATCGCGATGGGAATATCGATCGAGGCTGAGGTTTCGCGAACAAAGTCCATCACGGTCGTCGACGATCGCTCAAAATGAAAATGACAACAAGAACAAGAACGTGGCGAGGATCATTCGTGTTCGTCGCGTATCCTTTTTTTTTCTTTAACTCGCGTCGAGATTCGAGATTCGAGATTTGACGAGAATTGGCTCGTCGAGCCGCGAGCGTCACGGAATTCGAGCCTGTTCCTAATCTAACATATCGATACTCGACACGATCGTCGGGTGATCGACTGTTCTCACGGATGATCGAATCTTTGCACCGAATCGAATCGGTATCGAGTGTAGAAATCTGACAATTTCGAAAATTTCGAAGTTCAAGCGAAAGATCGATGCTTCTCGAAATTGTTTCGAGAACGATCGCGGATCATCGATTTCGCTAGAAACGATTAGTATGCGCAGAGGGTGTCATCGTCGTTCTATCATCCGTGAAATCGAGTATTTTAATCTCTCTTAATTGTTTTCAACGTCGATCGATGCGGCTGTCGATGCTGTCGAATGTGTCGGTAGCCATTTTGCCTCGTTCCGTAAATCAAGCGTTGATTCTCTCGTTCATTCTAATCATTTAATTTCGTCGATGTAACTTTTATGAATATGTATTTTAATTTTTGAATTTACAGGTAGATATGTGGTAGAATTTATAGGTATATTCTATCTTCGAAAGATAATTGTTAAGGTGAGGATTTTAGAAAAAAATTCGAACGATTTTATTATAGGTAGAACATCGAACAGCAGAATGATCGATCGAACGGTATTCCGTGACGCTCGACAATCGAAGAGCGCTACCGGAAGTGACAAGGACAGAATTTACAAGGCCGAGGATCGATTACAGTGCAACGAATTGCCCATATAGAAAAATGGACGAAGTGTTAGTTATAGCAAAAATTTGTCCCCCCTCCCTCATCTAATTATAATAATCATAATAATAATAATAATAATAATAATAATAATTATATATATATATATATTTTTTCTTTATTTCTTTGTTATTTCGCCGGATAGCTATTATAGACTCTCTCCTCGATCATTTTCACAAAAAAATTCGATACGATCACGGCTTCTTCGATCGTCGTAGCGATCACTGTCGTCGTCCGCGTCTTTGCGTTTTTCTTCTGTTTCAATTAAATCACTAACGGTTCAAAAAAAAATAGTAACTATTTCATGGCTTTCTAAGCTTTTTTTTTAAAACGATATAAATCGTCATTACATATTAAACATTTAAATAAATAATGTTCAACGACGCCAACAACGCACCAATTTTTGTTAATATCTTTCAATTTATTTAAAAAACAATAGGATTAGGGAAAAGTGAAACCAATTCACCAACAGTAAAAATGTTTTCGAGTGCAAAGAATTGAGAATGACGATCAGTGTCGCGACGCGTTTTTTAATTTTAGAATAACAGCGCGATATAATCAATTTATTGCGATGTAGCTGATACATATACACATTTCGTCGTTTATCCCGTATATGTATAGCAATATCAGCTTCACATATAAAATCGTAATATCACATGTTTATATCTTTGTCTGTTTTCGAAACGTTCCTCGACAATTTCGTTCGCCGAACGTACCACAATAATTTCATCCTCCGTTTCCGCTCGAACGCGAGAAGGGTTTTGTCGTTGCATCGTCGGTCACGTGGATTTAATTCGCGCATAAACTCGTCGTCCCTGTCGCGACGAGTCGATATACAGTCTCCCGAAAGGGGATTGTAGGCGAGGTGATCCTGAACAACTTTTTTCCTTCACAAAAATGGGGTTTGGGGTTTCGTTTTTTTTTTATTATTATTTTTATACTCTTTTCGTAAATTTAAAGTATACCGGGTCTTCGTTTGTTTATTTGTTATGTGATTTAACTTCGACGTAACATAGCACGATACTAACTTGCTTGTTCACGTCCGCGGTACGTTCGGAGCCTCGCTCTCGCGCCTGAGCGCGCGCTATTCCCGCGCTCTGATTGGTCGGTGTTTTTCCTTAATAATTCAAAAACGAAGTCCCAAACACCATTTTTGTAAAGGAAAAAGTTACTTAGAATCAACCCCTCTACAATCCCCTTCCGGGTCTTGCACTCGTTGCGAGACACCATGTATATATTTTTTAATGAGATAGTTAAGTATCTCTTTATTTCGTCGAATTTCGGTCAGATTCGTTTTTCCGATTTTTCGTTCGTTTCGTTTAGGTTTTTTTGTCCGTTTCGTTTAAACAATATAAATATAGATCATAAAACGATGAAAAGCTTGTCAGTCTTTCATGTGCAAGGGATTAACATTAACAACATTCTGTATGCCAAATTCCCCGATCATTATCATCTAACTAAATACAATCGCACATAGTTCTCATTAAATTGTTATTATATCGTTTCCAGAATTTTATAAGCTTGTGATTACGAAATGAAGAAGAGTATCAACGGTAAGGGTATAAAATAAAATTGAATAAAAGTAAAATTAAATAAAAATAAAATTAAATAATAATAATAAAATTAAATAAATATAAAATTAAATAAAATTAAATTAAAAATTAACTTCAAGATGAGAACGTGTTAAACGTTTGTAATTTCGAAGACGGTGTCGAACAGGAACGACGAAAATCGCGAAGAGAGGAGCTCTCAGGTTTCGATACTTCGAACGACGGTCCATGCATGATCGAGAGGACTGGAAACGTTTAGTACCGCGGGTCATCACTCTCAACGTTTCACTCGTTAAAAGTACAGAAACTACGATAGAGCCAACTATGTCGTATCCGTCGCTAAAAACCTACTTAACAAAGTCCTCGTAACTGCTCGAATAATTCAATACTTTTTCATCTGTATTTTTTTTTTTCATTTTTTTTGTGTATATATATATATATCCTTTTCCACGATTCAACGTCGGATTATAACTATAATTTATTTCTTCGCATCGTACTCGCAGACATACTCTCTCTCATTACTCATTCTCTCCTCGCTCTTTTTTTGTATAATATTTATATTATTTACACGCATCGATGTTCCTGTCGGCGCGATCGCGACTCGCATTCGTCTCTCCTTTTCGTTCTTTCGTTAACCGGTTCATGATCTGGTTCCATCCCGTTTAGTATTTTTATAAAAATCACTAATTAAACGCTAGTCCACGTGACTCGTCGCCATGTTTAGCTCCGATCCCATTCGCGCCTTGGCAAAAATGATTCGTTCGCGTTGCGCCATTATGGTTTCCCTCTACGCCACGGAATACAGTTTAAAAGCTAACGAAATATTATCTATAGCCTTAGTCGATTTATCGCGTCGACCTATTATGCGAGATCGATACTTTCCATCTTTGATTGTCCTTCAAAAATTGTGTGTATGTCGTTTGTTGTTTCTCTGTGGTTGTCGCGCAACGCAACAAAATGTATCCACGTTGTTTCGACAACGGGTACCAAGCGAATGGAATACCGATTATGGCTGTTTCTTTTTTTTGCACCGTTTCTACTCGCTTTTCTCTTTGAAATCGACTGGGAAGCTGCGTTGGAAGCCCGGAAAGAGACGAAAAGAAAAGACCGCTGGTAAATACGCGGATTACCGATGCCACCTCTAATTTCATTAACCCTAACGCGCATAATCAACCTAACTTTTCTTCGATAATATAACTGGTTAACTGATTTCGACGTGTACACATGTCCGTCAAAAAATTCGTTTCGATGCTGTTAACACGTATAAATTTTTAATCGAATAAAATTGAAAAAATTGTAATAAAGTTTGTGGAACAAAAGTGTCACTTTGCCACACTTCTTTTTACCTCCTGTAATTTATAATAGGAGCATTTTTCATATTACTTATTTCACAGAAAGAAGTTTGGATAGTATTACGCATTTAAATGTAATAGTCAGAAAAAAAAGTTATTTTCACATTTTCAATCTACAATGAATTCATTGTAGATTGAATCGCCTTTTTATAAAATAAGCAGTATATCATCCCTTTCTATATACAATAAGTATATTGTACCTTTAGAGGTATTATAGTACCTTTGGAGGTAGACGTTACAGTATCATATATGTATATATTTCAAATATTTCTGCATACATAAGAGATCAAATTGTAAGAAAAACCCCAAGGTACGTCCTCGATAATGTCTAGGTCAATGAAATTAGGGGTGGTAGCAATAATCCTTTAACTCGTTAACGGAATGCAGCCTCGCAAATGCGCTGCCACGAACACGCGCGCCTCTCGTTTACGAGCATATATATACACGTGACCGTAGTTACAAGAGATATATACACCTAATATTGCTGTTTGGCTTCCGTGAATGCCACCATACGCGGGATTAGGTCATGTTATTTTTTTCAACGTAACAAAGTAGAGAATCTTCGGGTCGCGAGTAGGGTGCTGTCCATGGGAGGGTTTCATTATCCGCTTCAGTCTCCTGCCATACGTGTCTCATTACCGCGAATGCGCCGATAAAAATCCCTAGCGCGATTCTATCGCCGATCTCACCTCACCACGGATCCGTTCGCGAATCGGTGCTGTCCACGAGATAAGTCGGGGCAACGAAAAATTAGATTCAATGCTACAATTTTCAATAAACTGTATGTAATTAATAACATTCGTAGCATCATGCAAGCGATGTTCGAACATAGTGACAATATTAGTAATTAATAATAAAAAAAATAATAATTGCAAAAAGATCGATCAAACTTTTTAACCAGAAAGTTTTACAGTTATTATTTGCCCACAATAAAAACGCTTTCGGGTGCAAAGGGTTGCAAGAACAGAAAGGGAACGCCGTACATAGATCTTTTGAGCTTTCGAGAATTTCGAAATGCGACGATCGCGGTATTTGCGAATGTTCGACATTCTTTGATCTCCAAAAACCGAAGGTCGTTTGAAAAAACCTAAACAGCGAAAACGTATAAAGCGTGGACGGGTAATGGACTGTAGAGGTTTCACTGTACCAAGTGTCCCATAATCGACAGAGTAGACAATGAACACAGAACAATCGGTACAGTGATCGCCTCATCGCCGAAACGCGTGTTACAGATTAGGCGATTGATTTCTGCAAGTGTTATGTCCATCATGAACAGCACCGATCCGAGAAAACGATTCGGTCCGATAACCGCGCTTCGAATCGCGTTCAAAACTCGGTACGGGGATCTCGGAAGATTGCCTCTGAGAACCGTTGTACCGTTCGCTGTATGCCGTTCATAAATCTATCACATCCGCGATATCTAACTGAGATCCCTTAAGATGCGTGTAAATCTACAATTACAGCGTATCTGTATGTGTACGCGCGCACGCGTATGTAGCTTTAGGTAGAATACGAGTATTCTGCTTAGTTTCATTTTTCTCGTTTAAACGTTCGATGTCTCGAAGAAGCCGTCGCAAGCAGTTAATTCGATATACTTGGTTTGTTTATCGCGTGATTTGGCCATGCACAAATATGCCAAGTTTAGTAGCCGAGGAGAACGCCCCCTCCCCCGTTTTCTCGACCGTCGTAATCTTCTTTGTCGTTCGCTTACGCTCGACGATAAGCTACTAAGTACTTTTTCAATTAGCTTAGGTACCGACGACCTTCGGACGCGGCTCGCCGAAGACCGTACGCGAAGCGAGTAGCGAAAATGCAGCGTGTACTTAAAACGTACGCGGTGAACTTAACGGATATTACGATTTATTTTGTTGATCGTTCGTCGACGTTTATCACTTCGTTGAAAAACAATGTTCGCCAAACAGTCTGCTCGAGCGCATCGGACAACTTCATCGACGAGAACCTATCCATCGTTGCTTCCAGATCGTTTCTCTGGACCTCTTCGCCGTTTCGCGAGTATCCCTCGAACTCGTACTGCCGAAGAATAAGCAGCAATTTTCTAAGGCAATCCTCTTCGCGAATAGCACGACTCCTCTCGTTCGAACGAGCAACCAGGAGGTCGACGAGACGCTACCGTCGTCCGGACATTCTGGAATTCGGCTTCTCGCCGTTCGACGCGCGTGTATCTCAGTCAGGATGTCAGAGACGACCGTCCGAAGCCGTAAGAACTTTCACAAGTACTCCCTGGTCCTGGGCGGTGCCCTCTTCCTGTCGGGCCTGTCGTTCCTGTCCGTGGTCGCGGTGCTCTGTTCCCTGTCGTCGGTGCACTCGAGCATCTGCGTGGTTTCGGTCGCTTCGGACGGGCTGATAGGCTGTGTGGCGAGCGGCGCTAACGGGGCGGCGCCCTTGTTCCGCGACTTGCTCCTGCGTTTCCTCAGGATCAACGATCCAAGGGCAGAGGAGTCGTCCCCGCGCGAGGTCGACGCCTGTGCGAGCCTCTCGAGCAGCTCCTTGTTCACGTCCCTGGTCGAACTCTTGTAATCCGACTCCTTCAGCCTATCCGACTGTTGCTGCGACTGATGATGATGATGGTGATGATGATGGTGTTCCTGAGACTTAGAGGTTCGCTCGGTGGTCGTGCCCTGTTCCCTGTAGCTTTCCGTGCACGTGGTCGATGTGGACGTGGTCGCTAGCGATACCTTCTGCTCCGTCGTTTGCGTGGCCTGCGAGCCCTGCTGGGATCCCGACGTACCCTGACCGGACTGATTCGATGACGGGCCACCGCCCCCGCTGTTCGAACTCTTCTGCTGTTGCGGCGTGCATACAGGCAGCCGGCTCATCAGCGTCTGCATCATGTCCTCGATCTTGGCCAGCCGTTGATTCACCCGTTGCACCTCCAGCTTCAGATCGACCTTTACCTCGAGCACCGCGGCGAGGATTTCGCGGTCGTGGCTGGGCTGCGTGGTGATCAGACCGTCGTCGTAGCTCTCCAGACGACGTAGCTGCAGCTGCTTCGAGTCGGTCACGGGCTGCTGTTGCTGTTGCTGCTGCTGCTGCTGCCCACTGTCTTTACCGCTCTCCGTGTCCGCGGGCTCCTCGATGGTGCCGCTCAGCTTGCCGAATTTCGGGAACACCTTGTTACCACCTGCACTCGAACCGGGACGAGCGTCCCTTGCACTCAGCGAACGTTTGAAGGTGTCCACGCCTGTTCCCGTTTCGCCTCCGGAGTCCAGACTCGAGCTTCCTGAAAGAAAGATCGTGTTAGCGTCGTGTAACCTTTTTTTAAGGAACGTGGATCAAGCTTGATCGATGTTACCTAACAGTCGTCCCCATTTTCCAGGTCGCGTTTTCACGGCAGTGGTCTCCTCCGCTGCGGAGAGTTTTCTAGTGTGCGACGATTCACCCTCTTTGCCCTCCTTGCCGTCTTTGCCGTCGCCTTTCTCCACGTCGGCTGTGTGCCTCTCCCTGCGGAACCTGTGTAGAAAAAAAAAATGTCGAGAGCGAGAACGCTCGTCTTTAGTATCGAAAGAGACTGCCTCGGGACTATTTACATTACGGGGTTAAAGGTCGGTTTCACTAGGCGGCTGATCAAGTAAGTAAGGGTATAATAATAAAATACATGGTGTATACAAGTCGTGGGGTTGTGGGAGTTGCTTTGCCGAAAGTTTCACCTTTGGCTCTGTGAAACGTTTCGTTTTTCCCTTTTCTCTGATCAGCGAGCATTCGTTCTGTGTCATTACAGTGTCGTTTCTTTTTTTTTGCATTTTTTACATTGGAGGTTTGCTTTTTTTGGCGTTTTTTTTTACATGGAGGTTTACTTTTTTTTGTAAGGATGAGGTGATTGTTTCTTTTTCTGTGGTTCTTGGTTCTAGCAAATGAGTCAAGTTCGTTCTACTGAGGCTTAGAAAAAGGGAGACAGCTCCAGCGGTGTTCACGAGCAACCTACTTTGGTGTGCCTACAGGATTCGAAAAAAAGTATTCTTAGTGGTGATAAAAATGCCGACAAAACATACGGGACAACCTGGCCTGTGTCGATGAACCCCGACTCGACGGGATTTATTCGCGTTCGACTCGTTATTTGCCTAACTCCTTGATCTCACTATACTCTAACGAACACGGTGCGTTTCTCTAAGGAAAATAGCAATATGGATGAAACGAGTGCTCGTGTAAATCGAGAATAACACATGGAAAGTGTTATTACAATGACTACACCCTTCGCTAACATAATTCAATACATGAACCATATACTACCATTTTATTTATCAGAATAGATCTTCGAGACTTTCAAAATTTATCACTTTATTCGTTTTTTTTCTATCCTTTCACGCTTTAAGCCCGTTTTGCTTGAGAATCAACCCTTTGCACTGGAAAACATATACCATTAATAATAATATTAATTATTACGATTGATCATTATTATTATTATTTATAACTTATGAGTTGTTTATTGTTTATATATATATATTTTTCCTCATTTCTCTTTACCGTCTTCGTACAATTTGTAATAAGAGCACTTGTCCTGTGTTCGTACACTCGTCATTGGTCAACTTTGATGATTTTAATAACATTATTTTTAAAACTAAATTCCGCTGTAAACCGAGTGAATCTAGAACTCCTCCGGTGTTCTCCCTCTATCGAAATGCACCGTGTTCGATGTGGAAAACGAGTTTCGAGCAAACAATCCGTACAAATCGAGGTCCACCGACGCGACGCAACGTTCGATGATACAGTCGTAAAATGGTAATGAGCTGCTTGATCAACTTTGAGAATGCCACGTCAACCTTCGAACCATAGCTAAAAAAAAAAGATGACAATTATATCGAAACGCCTCGTTCGTTTTTCAATTTCTAATGCAAAATCGATTAGGAATAAAATAACATTCTATTAGTATCTATCATGCACGTAACATGCCACACGATCGAGGCTTCTACGAAATCGTTATATCGCTGTTCCTTGGCAATCTGGCTGTTTTTCAAGCAGCTACTTGGCGTCGTTATATAATATACATATATATATGTATATATATGTACATATACACACATAAGTATGTATATACGTATAGAGAATACCGGGTGTTTCGAAAAGATCGTCCACCGTGAAAACGACGGATTCTTCGCAAGCTGAATAAATTTTTTCAATTTTTTCATATTACATAACAAATTGACGAAGTTAGAAAAAAAAATGTTTTACAGTAACCCGAGCCATTATGAATAAAATAAGAAAAAATTAAGCGACGTCTATTTTCGCAAAAATTGGCAAAAACTGAAAGTTTTTAACAAATTCGAAATCGACAAAATGATGACTTAAACCCCACCCCCCTAATTTCACATAGACTGTAACATATTTTTATTAAAACAAAATCGCACATGGTAATATCGTTCGCCATTTCGTGGTTCGCGTCTCCGTTGTCGAGTTTAGTCGAAAGTTCGGATCGCGAATTAACCAACAATATCACGCATTCGCCCTAAAACGGTGAATTCGCCGGTTTTCACGGTAAGCGAAGATTTTCGAGACATTCCGTATACTTAAGTACAGGTGAAAGAGAGAAATTTGAATCCTAGAGTGTGTACGTCACATGCATTCGGCGTTGCACAAAATTGTAAAAGGATCGGATGCTCGAGGCGCGGCGAGGACTCTGATACTTCTTTCGCTTCGGAAGAGTTTACCGTTTTAACGATTGGAGAAAAAAGAAAGAAGGAAAAAAAGAACGAAGGGACAAAAAAAGAGAACACGGCAGAGAATCGGTAAAAAGAAACAAAGAGTCCTCGAGTCCGCTCTGTACAATCCTGGTTTCGCTAAAAAAAATATATGTATGTATACATGTATATGTATACGTACGGATATATACATATACATATGGTGGGAGAAAGATGCGCATAACCCTCTAAAGCCGTATATCTTACAGCACTCTAGCATTCGTCAGAACTGCAGTGATCGTCAAAAATGGCAAAGTTTTTAATGGCACCGAGGTTTCAACGTGTACGCACCTGAATAAGATGCGACTTCCAGGCAAATTGAGCTCGATAACTCACGTGTTCGTGTGAAATTTAACATATATATCGTTCGGACACGCTATATGGTTAGCGATTTGAACATCAGTGAGTCAGCCGAGTGGTGGGTGCCGTTTTTCTCTATGCTTAAGCCTAAGTTACATCGGTAGAGTATGTTAGCGCTAGTACTATTTACAACCCAGGAATTGGCGTATCGACTCGCTCGTATTTTCAGTGATAGAATCATATTGATTCGCTTGGTCACGTATACTAATTAACTCAAAGAATACAAGCAATCGGCTGACGACGATCATCGATCGACATCAAGTTCGAAGGATTTACCGTGAGGATAAACGTACTTTTTACGTTTCGTTACAACCTTCTCACGCGCCAATTCCTGGGTGACGAACTGTATGTACATGTATAGGAGCGATAAACGCGTGTAGGACCGGTACACCGATTTACTGGAACAAAATATGGAGAAGCTAGCGGTAGAATATGCTAGCGCCAGTACATTGTGGAAGAAGAGTATACTTTCTATTTTCGCGCTTTCAGCTAGTATACTCTACCGACATAAACTTTTCTCACGACTCTAGTGTACCAGTGCTACTACACTCTACCATTTACTCTATCGGTGTAAAGTAAGCCTTAAATCTAGTACCAAGCATGGATCTAGGAATTATGGGGACAGAGGCGAAGACAAGGCGATCGATCGGTGTCCAGTTTCAATTTTCAAATTTGCAAATCAATTTGTGAATAAAATCATAACATTTTATTTTTCTTTGTTCGTATTAATATTGTAGTTGTAACAGTTAGATCTGACTGACGCACCAGAAAAATAAATTATATGGCAAGGGGTTAATATAGCAACTTGGAATAGGTATTTTTTTAACTGAGTACATAGCGTTGCACATATGATGTATAAACATAATGAAACAGCTAATAGCGATAATTGATAATAGAATAATAACAACTTTGAAAAAATTAATCAAACTTTTTAATCAAATGATGTTAGAGTTGTTATAAAGAGGTCAAATGAACCTCTTACAAATTTTCTACTTCAAGTGACAAAATTTGTCAAGACGGTTTTCTTAGCACCTGTACTGATTGTCGTAAACATAAAGAATCAATAAATGTATTCACTTATGTTTCACCGTTTGTTAATTTATTTTTCCATTTCATTATTTATTTCGAAATAATTGTGTATTATACGTCGGTAGTTGTAGCGTTAAAGTAGCAGAAAGAAATGGAGGAAATTTGGACATCGATTATTATTTTTCGCGTTGACTTTACTCTATCCCAATATTGTTCGATCCACGGTACCGATACATGCTCGATCGTTTACACGGTTATGGTAAATGGATTCCTACCAGGCTTGCGCGTACTACCGTGTGCTCTACCAATGTGAACTAGGCTTTACTAGGAGATGCCTTCATTGTACGCGACATTGTTAGCAATTTATGCGAGACCGTTTACGAAATAAAACGTAACAATTTACATTGACGGTAAGAGCAAAGATTCTAGTGAAAATTCGAGGCTCGATTTGCCTGGGGCTGTTTCAAAGACGTGCTAAAGTGAGAATTATTCGGTTTCTCTTTCAAGCGTGTGTACAGCGATTGCACATCCGTGTAATACCCTTCGAACGTTGCAATCTCTCGAGATGCACTTTATCGTTGCTCTCGTTGGAGCGAGTTTCAAACACGAGACGAGAATAACAAGTAGAGGAAGAAGAAGAACAGGAAGAAGAATTAGAAGAAGAAGAAGAAGAAGAAGAAGAAGAAGAAGTAGTAGTAGTAGTAGAAAAACGTTCGCGTCTACTCTCGACTTTCGAATACGCGTGGTTTGCATCGAATCACGATCGCACACGTTCCATAGTTACTTCGTAGTTTTGCTCGAGATCGGCAAAAAAAAGTAAAGGAAAACAAAAAAGACTCTCTCGAAATCGGATCTCTCTCGTGGTTTGAAATGGTTCGGCTAAATTCGCAGCTACGCATGTACAGAAATCGACGCGTCCAGTATTATATACACGTATACAATTATGATGTATAATATTCGTATGTATACTTACATACGTACAGGGTATTTCAATCGAGCAATAAAAATGTACACAGTGGATACTATACATTTTCTGTTTGCGAAGTGGTTCTTTACTACTACTATTTTTCAATATTCCAGATTTCTTTTGAATTATTTACTATTTTTTAATATCGATTTTTATTTTTGCTATGAAAAATGTATGCATTTTTTTATACAGCCTGTACACGAATGTAAATATACAGGGTATCTCGAAGTTAAACGAACAAACCTTTGCTCGTCGTTATGTTCTACGAGTGTAAATACGAAAACTGACTTTTTGTAAATGTAGATCTATCGAAAGGCAAATTTTTGAATGCTAATCGAAGATTTCATTAAGTGAATTTTAGTTAATTATTACGTGTTTTAAATAAAGAAGATCTTATAAGTTAGTTTCTATCCTCATTTTGTATAATATTCCCTGTTTCCTTCTATGTTCGCTCGCAGAACAAACTCGGTTTGAATCGTGTAACATCGAAACGCCCTGCGAAGAAGAAAAAACGAAATCACAGCTTGAGAGTTAATAATAATAATAATATAACGATATACAGTCGTACCCCGATTTACGTCCTCCGAATTTGCTTTTTCCCGCACTTATGAGAACCTTGAAATTTATACAGCTGAACATTCGGAAAATTTGGCAATTATTAAACTTAGAAATTTTTAAGTTTACACGTTCGATGCCCTAAACGGTGAAGAAATGTACTCTGAACACGTTCACGGTCGAGGAGACCGTCAAAGAAAGCCCACGTCGCGGATACACCGATATCCGTGCAAGATATTACGAAATTTCGTAGAAAATATTTTATGTATATTATGTACCGAATATCGCGTAAGTGCAAGGTACGACTGTGCAATAATAAATAACGTATGAGTAATAATCATAATGGGAAGAATCATAATCGAATCAATAAATGTAGTTAATATAATTAATCATAATAAAGTGTGTACGTAAGAAGTAGCAGAGATGGCAATAAAAAAGAATGAAGAAGATAAATAAATACGTAAGAAATGAAATTGCCTAAAACTGGGCCAGGGCGGCAGGACGTTCACGGTGAGCTCCTCGTCGGAATCCTGTTGGGATCGTCCGTTCGCGGCCCTAGTCGCGCCAATCTGGGCATCCCCGTCGGTCTTGAACCTTTACGGACAACAGGCCAGCCAAGCAACGATCAACAATCAACAATCAACAACAATTTACCAGAGATACGAAAGGAATTGTATGCTATTTGTGCCACGTGATCGCCTCGCTGACGTCACACACTTCCCGCTATCTCTTTCTCTCACTTTCTCTCCCCCTTTCTCTCTCTTTTTCTCACTCGCACTCTTTCCCATGCTCTTCCTTAGTTCCGCTTAAGCTAATAATCGACACGTAATTATTCAAACGTTAACCATCTCTTCGTAATTAACATTTGAAACGTGTTCGAGCACGTTGCACGCATACTCTTCTCGCTAAAATGGCCGCATCTGCGAAATTAATTTATCGTTATTCTTGTGCTCGTTTTTTGTCCGAGACGAATATGCGAGCGTATAAGAGAATTAAAATTTGATCAGCACCCGTCTCACTTTACTCAAGATATTCCATCTTTCATTTCAACCTCTCTCCATTTTCTCTCTCTCTCTCTTTCTCTCTCAAGTTTTCTTCTCACTGTGATATCTCGTTAGAAAGAAGTAAGGTTATGTGTATCGTCAGCTTGTGGATCTGTAAAGACACAGACCAGATGTTTTGTTTGGTCTTCCACGCAACACCGGAGAACCGAGGCTGGGCGATCGGTTAATCGTTTATGAAGTTGTATATTCGTTCGTGGATTCGTGAAATTTTTACGCTGTCATTTCCAGTATCGATTGAACCTGCGTTTTGTTTCAACCCCGCGTCAGATCCCAATATTTTCGCATCTTAAAACGGACAAAAATATCGATGTTCATAAAAATTCTCGGAACGAACGAATACACATTTATACACCTAAAAGAATTCGAATTAGCGATAAATTTAAGATCATTTCAACCAGTACGCTTCTGTGAAAAGATCGCGGCGCGATCGATTGATCGATAAGCTTCGTCTTTTATCGTAATAATTCGTTAGCAACAATTCATTACGTATAAATAATATCTTTTATTTGAATATTTTTTATCGCATATAAGAACGAAGACGTACTGAGAGAAACGTTTGTTAAAAAATGGAATGGATTCGACAACATCCATTCGAGGGTAACAGCCAACAAGTCTGTCCCTACCTCGAGAAGATTTTTCGCACCAGATGATCCTGTGCCTGATCCAATTGAGGTTCGTTTTTCCGTCTCTCGGCCAACTCTTTCTCTCGACGAACATCAGCCACTTTTCGAAATATTAGCTGTAAAGAATATTTCGAATCATTTCCATTATACACTTTCGTACAAAAATATGCTACCGTTAAAATCCATCACAGTTATCTATAACAGGGGCAGATCAAGTGCTCGAGCACTCATGACAATAGTTCACGGTCGCCGACAGACGTGGAACGTGCATAATCAGACATTGAAACAGTGAAAGCGATTCCGTTCCGTGAAAATTTCATATTAATAAATCGAGAAATGGAAAAATGAATTACCTATAAAAATGTACCGTGCCCTCGTGGGCGCAGTAACCTATCGATGACCTATAGCGACAACGTAATGGTAAACGGACAATTACATTTTATTTACGGGGTCCGGAACAATTATTTATGCCCTTAAGTATCGTCTCCGCTATTAATGTCTCACAGTGCATCAAACCCTCTATCGGTTTTTTCCACCCTATAGCATATAGATGAGCATTATTCGGTTGATTGTTAGATGTTAATTATCGCCCTGACGCGGGCTGAATTATTAATGGCGCTAAACGAGAAAATGTATATTTTAGCAACCTCTTTAAATCTCCAGCAAGTATAGCGTTGAAATCTCTTTTCCTTAATCCTGACAGAGAAAGTGATATCGACAGCAGTAATAATACTTCGGTTCGTTTTCCGTTTACATAAACATATCGCGTTCGATAGATCGCAGATAATTCGAACGATACAATTTTTTGACAGCGCTAAAAAAAAATGAAGCTTACATATTCGTTGTTTCCTTCTCGTGATCGAAAAGGTAGGTAGTAGGGATTTCTGCATGTATATAGGGGGATCGCGCATGCGCGCAACGAGCAGTCGATAGGCGCAACGTTAGCAGAGTAGCCGTTCCTCGGCTAACCTCAAAATATTTTATTTATCGTATCGGTTCGGAGAAGGTCGTGGACCGGTCCCCGACGAGTTCCGTCCCGGAACTTCGTCTCGGATGAGTCGTGGCAGGTTTTGAGGAAAAGTGCGCGGTTTAACGCGTACTTTTAGTGTTTTGATTCGTTTCGAATCGAGGTTATTTGCGAGACACACGAGGTATATGGATTGTCGTGTACAGTGCATCTCGCGTTCGAAAGGTTTGGGCCACTTTCTCCGTTGAAGTACGCGTATTTATTTTGACGTTACTTTCGTTCCACGAATTAATCGTGTTCTTTCAGATGGGTCACGGTTCCAGCCGTTCTGCTTCTTCCGCGAATATATTATCCGCGGACGAGCTGACCTTGGTAGAGAATTTATTTAAGTCCATGTCACGAAGTTCCGGGTCCATAAAACGCGAGGACATATTTAAACACTGGTCAACACACATAGACGATGTACTATTGCAATTCGTGGTAAGATTCCTCTGTCATGAGCCAGGAAAGAGGGTATCTGCTATAAATGGAGAGAATTTTGGACGACTGTACGTGTTTGCTGTTCGTGGTAGTCCAGAGGAGAGAACCAGCTTAATTTTTAATGGTTTCTCCGAAGAGGAACAGAAGCACGAAATACCCACTACCATGTTCCTTCAGTATGTTCAAGCAACTATTAATTCTTATTTGAGACTGCAGAAAAATTCTGGGAATGCACACTATTCAACTTGGAGCAGCATCGGTTGTACAGTGAATACCAGGAGAATAGGAATGCGCTCTAGAAGTTTGTGCGAAGATCTAGTCAAACACGGGGACTCTTTAACCACGGATCAAATTGAAAATTGGTTCTCGACTGCGGGTACATTCAAGATGATCCAATCGCACGTCTTCCAGTGCCTTTTCTTGGTCTCCCAGAAGAAAGGAGACAAGAACAGCGGCGCACGAATAAACGATTTGAATCTTCTACCGATTTGCAGAGGTTTAGAAAATATACCGCATTTCCCTAGTATTCTTGGACTGGGTGATGTTCTGTTCTTGAATCTGAGCTTACCTCACGAAGTTCGTAACGAATGGAGATTTTTGTTTTCCAGCCAAGTTCACGGAGAATCATTCTCTACCATGTTAGGAAGAATTACCATGCAAGGATCTACGATCGTGATACTTCAAGATACGGATGATCATGTATTCGGTGGATTCGCTTCGGATAGTTGGGCAATAGGGCCGAATTTCATAGGAAATCAAACTTGCTTTCTGTTCAAATTGGAACCAGAAATATTAACATTCTCGTCAACCGGTTACAACAGTCATTATCAGTATTTAAATCTGCATCAACAAACTATGCCTAACGGTATGCTGATGGGAGGACAACTAAATTATCCCGGTTTATGGTTGGACTGCGAGTACGGAACCGGTAAATCCAGCTTATCGTGTACGACCTTCCAAAATTATGTACAGCTCAGTGGCAAGGAGAACTTCAAGATCAAACATTGCGAGGTGTGGGGCGTCGGTCCAATCCCGGATGCGGAGGAAGACACGCGAGACTCGAGATCTGTTCTCGATCAAGATCCCACGTCGAAAATGTTATTGCAGATGTCTGGACGTAAGATGTACAGCGAAGATTTGAAGGAAGTAAAAGAGTAATCGGGAGATCGCGTGTATCCGTCAGGCTATTTCGAGTATAACAACAGCTTTCTAGGACAAGAGTCATTGTAAAACAGTGTCTGTAATACGATGAGATATAAATAATAACGATCGTCGTTTCACATTTCTATCTATAATTTCGTAGCTCGAATCGTCTCGTTAGGGCCAATAAATCGATTACGAACGCTGCGAACGATCGTGACCGAACACTAAAGTTAAATCGCGTTTTATATGCTCCCCGTTACACGTTCCTTCTCGTCCGTTTGGACCGTTAATTCGATGGAAAAGAAAGTTTCTCGATATCCTTTGTAAACGGCCTGTCACATCGTTCGTATCGACTCTACGACGCTAGTCTGCCGTGTACGCTATTGAAAAAAAAAAAATAAAAAAAAACACCATGTGGCGATATTGACAAAAGAAATGTAATATCGTGCAAGTTGTTGTGTCTTTCGAATGCCTATTATCTAGTGCCTGGTGAGTGATCAATCATTTTTAATCAGAATTCTTAATAATCTAATCGGACTCTATCGATGAGACGTGCAACATGGATCGTTACCATTGTTATATGTTTAAGACTGCGTGTGCGTATTTGTGTGCGTGCTCGTCACTCGTCTAGGAATTCGTGCGAACTCGCTGGCTTTGCTCGATGACACGAAACCAAAGAAACAGCATTGAACTGTCACGCGGTATGCTAAGAGTTCAATAAAGTATTGAAACCTTGATCAGACCTCTTTATTCTTTGCGTCGAGAAACGATTGTTCGAGAACGATACATTCAAAACGGGAAACGCGCGGTTCGTGCATCACCATGATATTCAAACTGTCAAGATACAAAGTATAGTAATCAACGGTATCCTTACCCGGTGACTCAGGTTGTAGGTTAAAACGAGGTTCCTGGCGAAAGAGTTTGCGAAAGCTTGATAAAAATCCAACACCTCCAACAGTCGATCCCTTTTGATAGTGTGAAGATCGCAGTAGGTCAAAGCTCGAACGTTTGCCGCACTTTGTCCCACGGACGGATTCGTCCAGAAGCTGTCACCGAACACGTCCCCCTTGCCAAGGATTGCCACAACCTCGTCGTCCTGTATCACTTCGAGACTTCCGGTCACAATGAAGCACAACGAGTCAATCGACTCGCCTGTGTGATAAAGCAAATCGCCGGGCGCACTGTGCGACATTGTAAAGTGCATCGCCAGTGCCCGCAGGCAACCGTCGGAGGCCAACCTGAGGGAAGAAATCGGATCAGGTTAAATGCGGCTGTCTGATCGATTAATAAAGTAAAAACCGAGTTCAGACTTGGCAAGCAGTTCGGCAAGCGTAGAGGTCGGTTAACTGAATTTTGCACAGATTCGTTTTTCATAGGTAGAGTTCGACACGAATTACGCACGAAAAATACAGCACTACAACGTGTGACAATACTTTATTCTTTACGCGAGTACATTGAACCGAAGTTTTTGATGGTTAAATTATAATTTTTCTTAACGATATGATCGTATACTTTAACTTTAATACGAATCGGCATGTTAAAAACAGCATCTGGTATATTTAGTTAAAGGAAAAGGTAACAATTCATACCTGACACTGACGTATCCAACACAAAGACTGTATATGCTGTCCGTACATCGTTAACACTGTTAGAAAACGTTGTGAAGGCAAAAAATAACTCGAAACAAAACATACGAAAACGGTCATTTAAATCGGACGGTGATCAAGCGAGTCGCTAGAGTGTGCCATTTATCGAATTACTTGCCCAGCTTGAACGAGCCCCAAAGCGACAGTCAGCTCACCTGAACGCTGGATGTTCGTTGAAGACTTTCCTGTTTAAGTGAACACAAATGTCCGCTTTCATGTCTTTCGGGCAGTAATTGAGTACCTTGTCGGTGTCTAGGCCCTTGGTCATCGCCCAGGTGCTCACCACGTAGTCCATCACTCGTTCGCTTAGGGCTTTCGGCACCTCGTGCAACTTCATGAATTCTCTCACGTTGTTCAGCATGTCGTGATACTTGGCGGTGGCGGATGTCATTTGTTGAATTATCGTGGTGACGTGACCGAAGATCGTGGCGTACAACAGAGCTACGGACAAATAGGTAAAATATTGTTGATCGGCGTTGCTGGACGAAAAGAGCTGTCTTAGAGCTGTCGATGTGTTCTATGTCTGCCAAAAAATTAGTGCACTTACCAGCGATGATCATCATGCAGATGGTGAAGATTTTCTCGTTGTCGGTTTCCGCGGCGACGTTCCCGAAGCCGACGGAGGTCATGCAGGTCATCGTGAAGTACAACGCGGTGACGTACATGGTCCTCCTGGACGGTCCAGCGACCAATTCTGGCGCAGTGCTGGTATTAGTCCACAAATAGCTGTAGGGTGACTGGGTGACGTTCGCCAGCTTCCACAGCCAGGAATATTGAACCCCGTTGTCGGCGTCCGACCTTCCTATCGAGTACCTTCAACGCAACGACACTTCTTATCTTGGTGGAATCGCGTGTACGGCTATAGCCACTAGGTTTAAGAATGAAGGATGACGGGGCACTATCGAGACGCGTGAGAATAAGCTCGGTTCATGCTTTCTCGTAAGCGCCCTTAACACTAGATCGCCGGGTTGCTATACACGGTGATTTTCATTGCTATACAAGGTGTTTCATCTAAGTTGACATTGTAAAAAATTTGGAACACGAATGATTTAAGAAAGGCAGACTAACACGTTTCATTTAGTTTTTCGAGCGGGTTGTCGAATGGCATTATTAATTTATTAATGCATGGGCGTCTTTAAGGTTATTTCAAGGTCATCTTGTCTTTTTTTTTATCATAAATACATATTTTTTATTTCGGAATGATATTCTAAGTGAAAAAAATGCATGTCCTTTGTTTGATACATTTTGTTGTAAGTTCAATTTTTCTTCCATTTGACTCCTTCCTACAAATACTAAAGGATACTTGTCAGATTCTTTTTCTTAACTCACACTCCGGGATTTTTTACAATATCAACTTAAATGGGACATCCTGTATGTCTGGAGAAGCACAAATAATTTTAAAAATAATTTTTAAAATAAATTAAAATAACTAAATTATGAAAAATAAATTAAAAACATAATTATATTAAAAATGATAATAAAATCAGCGGAGAATGTATTTTAAAAACTGAATATACGTGTAAGAATTGTTTCGAATAAAGTTTCGTAAAATAAAATTTTATTTTTTTTAACAAATCTTCACTTTTGATTTTCCAGCCAAAGTGACTCGTTTCAGGCCAAATAAGTATATACCCAACACCAGACAATCCAGCGTCAAAAGCGTTCCGTATTCGTCTCTTCGGGCTTTGTCCTTTGCTTCTCTTTTTCTTCGTGAAATCGTGAAAAATCGGGTTCTTTCTGTCAGAAAAAGATCGGGTTCTCTCCGTCCGCGAGAAAGATCATGATCAAATACTCGGACAAGTTTGCCAACTTAACGTGATAACGATCAAAGGGTCTGACGTTATTACGTTCGGTCGTCGCCCGTTCGACAAAAGGTGCAGCTTCTTTGGCGAGGAAAAGGGCGGAACGTTAGCATCGTCGAGACTTTCATCCTTAAAGACAGCGGTTGATCTCGAGCGCTACTTCATTCATGCCGCTTCGCGGGCAAGCAGCGAAAATAATTAAGAAGCGGCACCTAAAAGAACTAGACACCGGTTCAAAATGCAACGTTCCCTCGCGCTTTAACGGCCAGACGAGTTTATATTTCGCTGTTGATTCACGACCGGGTGTCCTCGTCGTTCTACGAAGCTGCGTCATGCTCGTTTCAATCGGCAGTGGATCTTCCTAATCGATTCGAACGGAACAAGATCGCAAAGCTATTCAGAAGCGGCATCGCGTGTACCAAGTACAGCCGGTCTACCCAAGAGTTGGCACGCGAGGAGATTGACCCATGCGTTACAATATGGTTTACACCACTTTCATAATTATGGTCATACGTACTCTACTTTCATTTTCGATTCGCACAAAATTTCACATTCATAACAAATTTTCAGTTGTTATAGCGCAAGGAGTTAAACATCTCGAAAGATATGGTGTATACGAAGGCCCTGCTACAATGTATCGCTACAGTGTGACGTTAAAAACCTATTCATCGCGTTAGACGTCAATTACGGTGTATTCACGGCGAGGATCATCATGCTTCTTACGTTTCGGTTAAACCTCTTGACGCGCCAACTCCTGGGTAATCGGATGTACGTGTGGGTGCGTGCATTCACGTGTACATGTGTGTGTGTGTGCGTGCGTATGTACGTTCCACGCGTCCGTTAACGGTGAATCGTAAGGATCGAATGACGTCGAGGAAGCCGTCAGTCCTGCCGCAGCCGTGTTACCTTTCAGTGTGTGGGCAGGGTAAAATCACCTTAAAGTGACGTACCAGACACAGGCCAGCCAGTGAGCAACCAACATGTAGAAACAGAGCAGAAGAATGAGCATCGCGGCTCCATACTCCAGATACCGGTCTAGTTTGCGAACTACCCGACCCAGACGAAGAAGACGCACCACCTTCAACGCCGAGAACAAACTACCTATGCCGTCCTCATCGTGGTCGAACGCGTTGAACACGTCGTATGGAAGGCAACTTAGAAGGTCGATGATGAACCATGATTTCAGGTAGTTCATTCTGATCACCTGCAACGAGAAACCATTATTAGAACAATCACATAGTCGCGATCCTTAACAGTAAAACTACCGACGTATAACTCACAATTATTTTGATGTTAACACTAGAACTACCAACCAGTAAAAATGACTGGTTTCGGGTTTGGCATATTTTATTACAAAATTTTATTGCCGTCCTTTTGTGAACATGTCTGTCATGTTTTATTGAGGTAATGAATGGTTGCATATGTTAGGTGATGAACCCTATTTATTTAACCACGGTATTTTCACTATTTATGTACGGAGAGGGACAAAATCGAATAAAGCAGTAATTTATCGACACTATGCTCGTAATAAATACTGGATATTAATGAATACTAAATTCGGCTGTTAATATTACAGCGTATTTCAGGAATTAACGAGTGTACATTCGTGCTTATCGTTATGATCTTAAAGCCTGAGCACTCGCGGTTCAAGTACGATAAATCTTTCTTATAATTTTGGTACAATTCAAAGAAATGTCTACAGCGAGGGACAAAAGTATTCGTACACTTGAAACGTAGAAATAAAAAGAATATTTCTTATATTATTAAGTATATGTATACATACATAGATGTAAATTATACATAACATTAGACACTAATTGTTTCCGCCATCACACCTATGTGTGAGTGGCTATTAAAGTTTAATAATATAGAAAATATTGTTTTCATTTCTATACTTCAAGTGTGCGATTACTCTTTTCCTTCACTGCATTTTTCCCGAAGGCAAGCATGCATTAACCAGGTAGTCCTCGTGTTAAGTATCATTCGGTATTGCTCACAGAGGGTGCCGCAAATGTTTATCTCGTTTATGGTTGTCTATAAATCGGGAAAAAGGATGGTGAAACTGGTTGTTGCAATTTGTTTACGATGAAATCGATAGATTCGTACCTTTGGGTCAGACACTACCTCGCCACCCGGACCAACGAACGTCGTATGAAAATTGAGGACAATGTCGATGAAGAATATGACGTCGACGATGCTGTCGACGACCAACAGGGACACATCCTCGCTGGTTTTGTTTTTGAAGGCGACGTTGTATGGCACCATGATGGCCGTGTAAAAGGTCAAACACAAAATGATCCAATCCCAGATTGCCTTGAACGCGCAGTAATGTAACAAAATGTGCGGCGGTGTCTTCGGTGCCTCTTGTCTGTATTGCGGCATAATGTCGCCGCTCAAAGACATCATCTGAAAACGGACGTCATCGGGTTATTCTCGATTTCAACGTCAATCCGACGAACGCGTTTAACCGATCTGCGTCAATTAATTGTCGCCGAGTTTATTCCCGTATACGTTCCCCTACGAATGGAACCTCTCGAACGCTCTCTCGAGTATATATCTATACACCTGCAAATTTCAATTATACTGAAAGTGAACGTTCAATCGTAATATACATATACATATACACATACGTATGTATTGAGGTATACATATACATTGACATTGATATACATATTGACATATATGTACATATATATACATATGCACACACATATACATATTCATTGACATTGACATTGATATTGACATATATGTACATACATATACTGTATACATGTACGTATTTTTGTTACAGTCGAATGCCCAATTTGAGTCGAATTGAAATTTGCACAGTCGAGGATGTGTAAATACGAAACAGTCTCGAGGTTGGAACTTTTTTTAGTCGCCGTCAGCCTGTGGTAAGCAATCAGTGACTGCCGTATATATACGGCAGCCGTCGCAAAAGAGTGAAAAACTCGATGTAAAAAGGCGATGATCGATATATCCAACTCACATGAGCTAAGTGCGATTGTTTGGTGGTGGTTGGTAACGCGGAGTCCTTCAGGGCGGGCAGATGGGAGCTGAACTGTGAGACAAGAACGGATCTGGACCTGGTGACCGATCTGGCTAGTTTGGCGAACTTCGAGAGGCCACCCTTGCTGTCGTCCGTGTCGATTGGCTGCTTCAGGGCAGTGATGTCCCGGAAGGTCAACAGGAACAGGACCACCAGGTCCCGTTCGTTTTTTATTGGCGCTATTTGCAGAAGCAGCCATAGCGGTGTTTCTGTGCATCAGTCGAAACCAGACGTTCTATCATTCACCGGGAAATATCTGTTCGACTCTAACCTAACCATCAGCTAATTGTTACGTGATCATCGACTTTGATTAGCCGTTCAGGTTACCATACAGTGGACTATCTACCGAGATCCATGCAGGAAGGGATTGCGACCATAATCTCGAAACGCAAACCAGATTTACACCGTCTTTCAAAATTGATTCTAAGTCCTCAAAAATCCTTCCTGCAAGGTGAACTAACCTTATCTATCGTGCTACGAGAACGCTAAAGCAATCGTTATCAGGCAAACGAGTAGCCCACAAAATGTGAAATATGGTTTGCAGTAATGGCGATACATAAACGCGTCGACAGAGTCAGTGAAATAAAGCAAAGCGATACAAGATTCCGTAGGAAGGTTGTTCACCGCGTTAGGGTGAACTCATGCCACCATGCGTGTATCGAGTGCAAAGGATAAAGAGAACTTCATATCGCGAGTGCTGAGATTCTTTGCAGCGGGGCAAGACTTTTGACATTAGCGAAAAATCGAAGCGGACAAATCAAAATCGGATCATGGTCGTATCGGTGATAAAGATCGAAAGAGATAATTGGTTGCAAGAAAATGTGTATGTCGCGTTCAGATAAAAAAAAAGAGTAAAGGGTCGTTCGACCCAGTGCCGGAGATGCTATCTCGATCGAGTATATTTCGTGTTATTTACATATTATTGGTTTTGGGATATCGGTTCGTTTCAAGAATCGAGCACCTATTTAAATACTTCCTTGTATCGTTCATATTTTTTTTTTTTTACAAGCTGTGAGTGACCTACGAACATGTACAAATGGGGGGTATGATGTTTACGAGTGTATTCAAAGTGACAAAGACACTGGTGATTACTCGGCCAACGCCTGCTCTCATAGTTAATCTTTTTATTCTCGATATCAACTTCGATAAAGACGAAACATACGAGTAAGATACATTGTGCTTGCATACGTGCTCGGCGAACACGGTTGGATCGATAAGGTATAGTATTATACGAAGCAATCAGCTGCTTTCCATAATCGACCTTTCGAATGAAATTCCGAAACCGCGAAAATTTCAAAGATTCCGAAACTGTGAATTTCTGAGAAAATTCGCGAATTCTCGGAATTTCTGAGAAAAACAAGATGGACGATTCGTGAACGAAGAACCACGCGTTGTTCGCCGAGCGGGAAATAGTACATCTGCAAGACAGCGTATATACGTGTGTATCTAGAGTACTTAATTAGGCATTGATTCGGGAAAAATTAACTGAAATCAAGAGTAGGTGGGAGGTCGAACAGTGTCCTCTCATTATGGCCGCCCCTTGGTCCAGGGATCGTTCGACGATCCTTGTAAGTGTGTCGTCTCTTGTTCAGGCTAAAGATGGGAGTGTATAATAATCGTATACAGTACCTTCAATTTGTACATTTACATATATTTATATATTTCTTAATATGTATAATATATACACAGAATCTTTCCAAATTGAACTACGTCGAATCTGTCCGTGTATCCCACAAATAAAAACGCGATCAATGAATCTATACAAAAACACATCTGTTTTTTCTTAAAAAAAAACTCTGGTTTTAAAATAAAAAAAAAATCTGTTCCTTAAATAAAAATCTGTTTTCTTCAGAACATTTTAAGACCGTTCCAATGTTCTTAACATTTTCTTAAATTTTATTTTGTTAGCAACGAATATCATGGGACAACTTCAAGAGGATACTTTTTATCCCGTTCTTATTCACTGATCACACAGACACAATCTCATAAGTTCGTCTGGAAACACCCTGTACATGTATGTATGTATACGTATATATATATATACGGTGTTTTGTATAGTTAGATTCGAGGGTGACTTACTGGTGGGTCTTTCGAGCACTCTTTTGCGAACCTGTGCTAGACATACCTCGTGGGGCACCTTTAAACAGAACGATCACACATATGTATTATTGGGCTCGATTGTCCGGCTAAATCTGCACGGTCTAAATAGAGGACTCGGGTGTTTCGTTGGATAAAATCACTCACGGATTACCCTCTAACAGTCTGTTCGATTAATAATCGTTGACCGATCGTTTACACCTGTACGAGTTATTAATTTCATCGCAAATGATCGTGAATCGATGCTTCGATGATGAAATACAGGTCGCTTCAAAAGAGATGCTCGCAATGAAAATCGAATATTTCTCGCAGCAAAAGAAAAGCTAATTTATATAAATATAACTGAAAGTTGCGAGATTATCCGAATTCCTGAAACATCGAATTCTCGCGTTGAGAATCTATACAGTCGTCTGTAACTCTCCTTTCGTCGTAGAAATTTTTCGATTTCTACCTCTTTTGAACCGTCCTCCACTTGAAATCTTCAGCCAAAAAAAAGTCGATAAAAAAACAGAGGATATGAGAGACTCGGAAGCATCGTGAGAGAAAAATAAATACGAGTATGAGACGAGCGTAGATCAAACGTATTTCCTGACGCTCGTTATGTTGATACACGAAGCGAGACTGAGGTGAGTATCAGGCGTAACACCAACGCGTGACATTAAAAAAAAAAAAAATACAAAAAAAGGAACAAAATCTGTAACACGAAACTCGAAAAGCCGAGAATCGATATTAGAAACGAAGACAGAGATATTTCGGTTTCGGTGGTTCGGATCAGCGACGTGCATGCACAACGATACATCGTCTCGTGCCTCGAGGCGTTCTGTCAGAGGTAATTTCGTCGAGAATAGACGATTTCCTGTTTTGCGTTCACGACATTCGTCAACGTGACACCTTTCAAAACAGCCTGAACAATTTCCATCTTTTCACACTGTGTACTTCCTCTTAACGCGTTCGTTTGCAACAATTCATAAGTAAGTTCCACCAATTAATTTCAACTGGAAAGTAACTAACTTCGATAACCTCTTTTTCTTTCTTATCCTCGTAACATTCTTACATATTAACCCTTTCGCTTCGAGGTATTGCTTATAGGTGGCATTCAACAAGATCTTACCTATGGGTACGAGCGCCGCCCACAGGCGGCATTATTAATTATATTAAACATTTTACCAGAAAGTTTTCTAAATATATATGTATAAATAATTACTGTAAATGTATGTTAGATTTTGGAAAAAATGCGAACCACTAAAAACTGGGACTCGAAGAACCTGGGACCTTCGGAATTGTAGACCGAGGCGCTATGCATTGAGCCAATGGCGTCCGTGTGATTAGGTTATTTTCGGGATTTGACTTTCGAGCGTGCAAGCCCGATTGATCCTTAGCCGTGTCCTGTCCGCTCCTTTAACTAATAAACGTCTCCAAATAAATACCTATAATTTTATTTGCCTCCTCGTATTAAAAATGTATACTTTACTTGTCATATTCGATTATTCGGCACAGTTATTTAAGACTTGACATAAGGTATAAACGTATTCAGCGACAGTATTTCGGTTGACTAGACTACCGAAGCGAAAGAGTTAATATAATATCTGAAATTCGAAGACGAGTTAATTTTGCGTCGAGTTCAGGATATTCGATCGACGTTAAATCGTGCCGTGAATCGAAGAACGAATCGTCGATCCAGACGATGAAAGAAGCCACGAAGAACACCGCACATTAATTAAGCTTTGTCCCATGCGTTGATTATCGCTGATGGTACTTACTGTTCTTCTTGTACAGCAGGATCTCGAATTGATCGTGAATCTGGCCCTCGAGGCATTCCTCGATCCTGGCGATCGTCTCTTTGTCCGTCAACTCCCCGTACATGAATCCGCAGCGGCAGGACTTTTGCATAACCTGTTCGGTACAATTGATATCGCGATATTATCACAATCCCCGCTAGGGTAATAGAAGAGATAATAGGAAAGCGGCGATATTACTCGAAATCGGCGTATAGCAGGAGGATCCGTTGCTTTTTTTTACGGGGCGTATCAACGATGGCGCGTACGACCGACACCAGAAACTAGATTAAAATTGGTCGGCCAGGTGCGCCACCCTCGTGTAACGTACAATTACATTAAACCGATTATATCTTCGTGGACACTCTCGGATAATCGGATCAATGGTGTGATATTCGCGAATGAAATTACATCGGGGTGGCAACGAAAAAATCATGGATTACGGTTAAAACAAATTTCGAAGGTATCTCGTAACATGCACGGTCCTATGTTCATTCTTTGTAACGCGATTTATAAAGTTCACGAGAATGTTTCGTTACCTCGGCACGATTATAGCCAGAGATTTTGCAAAAGCTTTCGTTGCAATAGACAATAGGGAAGTCGACGATCTGAGCGTTCGCCAGGAGAAAACTGCTGTCAGCTGTGAACAGAAAAACGAACGGAACAGATCATAAAAAGCAACACGGTGTTAGAAAACTGTTAAGTGATTAATTTTATGGCGCTATTTTAATAGAGATGCCCCGCCTCGTAGCGGGACCAGATGAAAAGAATTTGGCGGGAAATTCGAACGAATGCAACGGTGGCTGTCTCGAGATTCTCCGTTATTTTGCCTAGCCAGAAAGATAGAACAATTCTTTCTCTCGGTATTCAAATGTTTCTTTATTATTGAAGTCACGACACGTTTCCGTGTTGCTCCATTTGTTTGCCAAAACACCGAGGTTGCTTTATTCGCGACGGTCCAAGCTGCATCTCCTTCCCTCTTTCTTTTATTCCCCGCAACTCGCGGCACAGCATCTGCACGTCACGCGTTTAATAATAAAACGTTGTTTTAGAATCCGTGGTTCGTTGCCGGTGAGGAACACAGGATCAAAAGGTATTTCGTGCTTATCTATTATTTCGTCTATTTTCGTTCTTCTAAAATTATTAAGAACCGTATCGATCACGATTGAATTTTGTCATTTTTCATTGCTTTCGAGTTCGTAATATCGATTAGTTCAGTCGAGTCGAGTCGAGTCGAATCGAGCCGAATTAACCCGAGTCGAGTCGAGTCGAGTCGAGTCGAATCGGATCGTTGCTTCAAAAATTAAAAGTGTGTGCGCGTTTCGAAGAGAAAATTCGCAGCCTTCGAACTTTCCTGCATTTTCACGAACGTTTGCTATTTTTCCCGAAACGATGACGATAATCACGCGTATACGCGCGAGTTAACTCGTTTTCTATGCATGCCACGCGAACGTACCTCGCCATTTGCCAGTGTTTCCATGTTCGTGACCTCGGTCACTCGTTCGAAACAGGTCAAGGCCACGTACTACGGCTTTACGTGCACACTTCCGCTGATCCTTTTGACTATCCAGTCGAAATCGACGTATTCTACCTCTGGTTCGTGAACCGTCATGCGAGAGAGAGCCGAGCTACCTCGATTAGGAAATCTACGTAACGTCGTTAACGAGCGGGAGAATACATCGATTCTCATACATCGAAACTCGAACCTGGGAAGCATTCATCGATTTGCAGGGCACCTGTCATCCACACAGGTAAGTACAGTCTCTTCTTTTTTAATTAATCTATAAATTTTAATTAATCATTTCCTTCGAACACTTTGTTATTATTACACTGGTATTTTACTGGACTCTCGTTATATCGAGCGTATCACGATGGGACCGCGTTCGGAAACGTTTGCTTTCGTTTTCGTTGGTTCCTTAGTAAAAGAATAGCAGGAGCCAGTAAGGCGCGCGATTATAAACGCGATCGAGAAGAACACTTAAAAGTTGATCTTGACAGAACACGGGCGGAAGTGGAGACCTGTTTATCGCCAGGGGCTTGAAATGTTCTCTTACATCAGCCCGTTAATCTCATCCATATTCAAGAGGCACTCCGTTCTGCTGAATCGGATTTACCGTAGCTGTCTGGATAAACGCGTTAAAAGGTCCCATGCTTCCGGAACACGAAACACCGATCGGAATAGCGAACAATGGCAAGGACGAAATTCAGGAACGAAAGAAAGTCGTGCGTTGCAGCTACCGAAACGATCGAACGCTCATGCGCCAAACGAACTAATTGGCGATTTGAAACTAACGAAGACAAACAAAAGAAACAGTTTCTCGAACTTATTTCCGTGTCGATCGAATCAGCTGATTCTATTAAAGCTTTACAGAGAGTGGTAATCGTGCCAAGCCCCTCGAAGATTCTCCGTCTGTTTTCCAGTTCCTGTTGCATAGGCGTTGGCCGCATGTTCCGAGGATGCACAGCTCAGGGGCTCTTCGAGACGAACAGCCGCCATTCGAGTAGGCACACTCGATCAAAGTGCCTCTTGCTCGTAACCGTCTACTACCCCGACCACCTCCATCCTCTCTCAAGCTCGATCACCTTCTTACCTCGTCTCGCGATAGTAAATATACTCCATCAACCGCCATCTTCACGCCGTACGACTCGCCCTTAGCGAACCTTCCGTATTTGATTAGCATCACTTTATTAACCTTTTGCAATGCACTTTGTAGAATCTTCCATAATAATCGATCGACTTATAAACATTTATGTCCGTTTATCGTATATTATGTATCAACATCCATGTAGGTCGATACATCTCGATACATCTCGGAATATTCCAAATATTTTCAATGCAAGTTTACATCATCGATACAGCTCAATTTTGCGCGGGCAGTTTCTCTTTACGGCAGAGTACGGTAAGGGAATGAGCCAGCAGAGTGAGCCACTATAGTGACGTGTCGTAACATAGGGTGACATCCGCGCATCGACTAATTTATATCTGTAGTCAGTGTTCCGCGAAAGACGCATCGAAGAGGTTAAATCACATAATGGAGTTTACGTGTGCGATAGCCACGCACGATGAAACGTGTACGAGAACGTTTCATACCGGACTTTTCATCGGTCAACTTCCTTCTCATCTTTCTTTCCTAGTTGCAAACCAAAGTTCACTTCTCGACCTCTTTATTAACTAGTAAGACTATTGTAAAATCAGCGTTTGTCAGAATAAATATCTCTGTCTTGAAAATCAATGAATTACATCGATCGATCTACGTTCCGTGGAATTTATACGAGGACATCACAATGAGAGACGTGGTACGAAACGAGACGACTCGTGAATTCGATAGAATTCGAAGTAAATAGCTGGTAGAATAGCGAAGATCCATCTTTCTCGTTCCCTCCGTCATCCGTTAGGCAGCCAACGAGCCAAAATGCCTGACCCCGGTTTCGGTTAACCGGAGAAACGAGGCGAATGATTTTAAAGAGCCTACGGAAATCGATAATAGGTGGAGGTTGAATAACGAACAAGTGGTAAGCGGCAGATTGCTAATTGAGCGAATTCTAAGAGGCGAGCGTGCAGCTTGGAAACGTTTTGTTTCGCGATGGTTGCTCGATAAACGCGGCGGTATACGGGGGAAGAAAATAAGGTAACGGGGTTGTGTTTCACGAACAACCGGTTATTACGGCATTTATTCTAATTTCTGTGCGCCTATTAATACTCGCCCCGCTCGTTACACGAGGCGGCTTTGTCGTCCACGGGCAAATATTTCCTTCCGGCGAATGAGCAATAAGTCGCGATAACATTGGACATCGGCTTACGTTCCGCGCTCGTCTAATAGGCTGATTTACGTGCCGGTTAAACTACCTTCGGGAACGATCGGCCATCGTCGAATTGCGATTCGGGCCCTGCGCCCGGCGTTCTCGTTTCCCGATACTGGAAACTTCACGAAACTTCGCTCTCCCCCCGATTTAATTTCTGCTTAAAGCCGCGGCGCATCTTGATTACGAGCATTGACTACGACGCGTCGAAGAAAGACTTCGGTCGCCGTTATATTTATCGCGCGGCGTAATCGATAGTTGGTCTCTCGGGTAAACAGTGCAGCAGAGGAGGTGTGATCGTTATTTCGGTGGAGGAAGCATGGTTGCATGCCTGTACTTGAACCACATTCCGCCACGGAAAGTTCCACGTTTCGTACTCCGAAAGAGACTCGAAAATTCGTCTAACGGAACGGGGAAGCTGCTCCGATAGAAAATTTCTGTTTCTCGTGCTACTACGTCGACCCGTCGCTTCACTTGCTTAAATTGTACCATCGCAAATGGAGTCGCAAAGCAAAATATCGGGGTCGCGAAAATCTCGGGTACGCGAATTTAAAGAGACAAGCGCGTCTCTAAAACGTGTTTTTCCTTCATTAATTTTTTTATACTCGAAACAGATTTTGACTACACTTTATATGTATATGTGTATATGTAAAACTACATTTTATATGTATATTGTTTATCAATACTGGAGATGGGTAGAAAAATAATTCTCGCCAACATTTCTATTGTTGAAGACTTTATTTTACAGTGTGTTTCAGATGAATACAAATATCTGTCGAATATAGACGAATATGTATGAAATAATTAAAAATAAATCATTCGGGAAAATATATATTTTATATTTAAATCCGGTCGCGAAATAATCTCGATGATATAAAGGGGTCACGAATAAAAAAAAAAGTTTAAGAAGCGCACGTCTAGAACGCGTTTAGACCGATGCACACGAGCGACTTTTTCCGTGCAATCTCGCTGCGATCGTTGCTTACGTTTGTCGTTCGTTTTTCACTGGTTAAGTAAAGAGAGACACACGGACGCAGGGAAAAAGTCGCTCGTATTCTTGGGCGTGGTGTGCTAGTAGAATAGTCCGTTAATGTTCAGCTGGGAATCCAGTGGAAGGAGTTAAATATTAGTCAGACTGTGCAGGCAGGTCGATACAACATTAGATCGGTTCCGAATTAGCCCGGTTTTCTTTTTTCTCGAATGTTCCTTCGCCAACGTTCCCACGGTAACTATAACCCCAAAAGTTCCAGTAAATTCCGTGACGTGACCGGAATGGGCGATACGTGTCGTGCCTCGCGTATTCAATTTAATTTATCACTCGCTTCTGTGTTAAAGTATTTGTGGCCGATATTACTGATCGTAACGAGTGAATGCATTTTATCGGAGCCCAATGTGCCGTTGCGATTATCGGTGACCCGTTGATTCGGTGAACGAATTAAACTCCGTTTTCAATGTCTTCCGCCATTCTCCCTTTCTCTCTCTCTGCGTGTTCACCCGTTTCATTTCACGGTATCAAGAAGTAAGAGCGTCCAAGGGTAAATCAGAGCTTTCACGCGAAAGGGGAAAGATGTTCGGGACGGTTCGAAGCACTTTACTGGCCTCTTAAGTAGAAAAGTCCATTAAACATCGGACATCGTATGTGATATTCTACGTGTATACACGTGCCTCGGCTTGTTTCTACCGTCTTCCCGCAATATGAAATTTCACTTTCCTCTAACCATGTTACCGATAATAACAACAGGACTGAACCATGCGGGATTAAAACGCGTTAACGTGTCGCGTAACCGACGTTTGCGAGTGATACACATCGGTTCCGCCGGGTTCCACTTCGCGACGGTAAAATGGCGAACGTTTTACGAAACGTCGCGCTCTCAAGAAATGATGGGGCACTATATAACTTTCTAGTTCATTTCATAGAATCTTACAAACTACAGCGACGAATCGATAAAATCACGACGATTTAAAACCGTATATGTATTTAATTGCTGTAAAAAATCGTAAATCGAGAAAGACAAGGGAGAAACAACCGAAGAGCGTTAGGAAGGAGAAAACACGACGCATTACGCACCTGGCGACCGTGTTTACCGAGAGTAAGGTCAGCCGGCCCTGGCTGACTACTTAATCTTGATTCGCACGCGACAGAAGCCGGATCGCTGGGTCAAGGTGCATATGCACGCACCTGCAGGTGCGCCTTGACCACTCGGTTCGCGCCTCTGCACCTATGACCGTGGTCAATTCCAAGTTTCTTCCTTTTCGATCTTCGCGCGGCCGACTCGCACCTTTTGGCTCGTCGCAAAAAGAGAACGCAAAAAAAAATCCAATTACCAGCGGCCCACGCGATTCAGCGATTTCCAAGTAGAACCAGAAGACTTCGCTTTGCCGCTCGTAAATTACGGCTCGCGGATTATCACGGTTAATTGTCAACTCGACCTTCCACGGGGCGTGTAAGAAGTTCGAACCACTGGGACTATCTCGATCGTTTCGCGGATAATCTCGACGGACACACGAGACGTTTGCACGATCGAGTTGAACGCTGCTGTACTTACGAAACCTCGGCTTACACGAGCCTCTTTTCGCAGAAGTTTATTTTTTAAATATACGAACTATTCCCTTTAGTATTACGCGTCGCATCACCGCGACAGAAAACCACGAGGATCTTGGTCTTACGGGACGTAGAAACGCGACGCGTGGAATCATAACGTGTCGCTATTCAACGCGAGGCGATCTAAAGCGTTCAAATCGGCCACGTAAGAATTTATCCCGTAGAAGTCACACGCGCGGTATATGTTGCGTGTCTGTCTAAAGCATGGCGATATAGCGTGGGACAAACTAACGCGAGGCAATATAATACGTGGAAGTGTAACGCGTAACAAGCTAACACGGGCCGATATAACGCGTGGCAGTATAACGTGTGGTAATATAACACGCGATGATCCATTACGTAGCAATCGAACTCGTAGAAATCTCATTGATGGCAATATAACGCGTGCCAATCATACTTTGAAAAGCAAAGCGGAAACGTTCTGCCTAATCGAGTCGAAAAGTTTCGAGTGGTCGATCTTTATCGACGTATCTCGTATATCTCGTATCTCGATTAACGGTGGAGGGCTTCCAGATTTGTTTTTATCGTGCACGATCGAAAGTTTCAACGGTGTGTTTTCGAAGTAACCTGTACAGTTTTTTGCTTTCAATCATATCGCGTGTCAGTCGGCTGAACCGCGCCCGACATTATTGCGTATTCGTTCACTTTCGTGACAATCTAGCCGATCTCGAAGTTTCATACAACCACGGGGCTCGACCAATCATCATTATCGATGACCCATGGGATTTATCAAATCCTTAACGTCGATTAACCGTTGATAATCTCCAGCCTAGCCAGAGAATATCGGAAACGATTTCGTGACCGAAAATATCGCGTTTCGCGATTAAAGTTACAACGGCGGAAAATTTTATTCGCAATAATTTCAATCTGTACAACGGTACACGGTTAATTTTTGCTGTTTCCTCTAATTAAAAACTCCGAAGATAAGGTCGACAAGAATTCACGGGAACATAGGATCGAGCGAGGATGCAATTTCAGCGTTTTTTTTCTCCTTCGGCGAAACAGTCTTTTCGTTGATAATGTTGGTTATTCGGGCGCGTTCTCGAGCACACACATCGAGTATGTACAGGCACGTAGTGCAGCCGTTATTCGAGGAAATCGTCGGCCTTCCTAATAACGGAGATAGCGTCCTGTTGATTCGGTTATCTCGTTGTCATTCACCGGGGCTCGTTCCCGTATTCCGTATTCGTCGCGTTGAATATCGGCAATTTTCAATGATCGCTCGGTGAACGGCACAATGGCTGGCCGCGAACGAGTAAAGTCTATTAAATTCCGTCCGATCAATCCTGTGTTTTCGATTATTACTATGTTCTTCTTCCCCTCCTCGGATTCTCGGTATTTTTAATAAGCCAAATTCCTTACCGCTTATTTGCCGTCGAGTCGAAAAATCGCATTATTACTTTCCGAGATTTCAATCTCTATAACGATGATCGAATTTTCAGGATGTCGACGTTCATAGACATTCTTTCGAACGACTTGGCCGCGTCGTCAGCGTCGACGACTGTACTTCGAAAGAGTATATCGATCGTCGAGACGTCGCATCGATGAGAACGCAGTTTAACCTGTCACCGATGATTCGCTCGTGAGGATTCCTCGCGAGGATTACGCCGGAATAATGCTCGAACTTTTCGATCAATCGACATCGATACCAAACTTGATATCCCGCTTGTTTCTTCGACCTGAAATCAATCCGTTCTTCCCAGTTCGATCGTTTCGTTCAAACAGATTTTCTTTGCATTACACCATTACCCTCTCCGGTTCGACGTGCCACTATAGCGGCTTTCGCGAATGCCACCTTCGAGCAGCTCGTTAAATGTAAGTTGTTCATTAGTTTAATAAATATAAACGAAATATTAATCGGTATCCGTGTTTTCGCGATCTCGTACATAGTAATTATCCGGCGAAATAAAATTCGTTCGTTTCTCGTACAGACCATTCCGTTAGACCTAATATTTTCGAAAAGATATACCGGATTCGATCGATCGCGACAGTGATACGCGTCGACCCGCCTTTACGTTCGCCATTCCGAACGAAAAGCGAAACTGTACCGATTACGGGCACGATTCGACCGCGGGGATCGCGTGTCGTCGTGACCGGTCTCGTTTGAAAATTCGCCCCAAGGCTGATTTGAAATTCCGGTGACAAGCAGTCAGCTAGTACCAGCCGAACGTACGCAGTCCCATTTTTCTTCGCGGACGCCTTATTTATACGATTGCGTGGGGCACGGCCAACATAAAAAGGCAGTAACAAATGTGGGCCGGTGTTCCTGAAAGCTCGATCTAACTTTCGCTACGTTCCACGTGCACGCACCGCCATATTGATTCGTCGTTTCCTTCGCAATTTCTTGGCCGCGCTCTTTCCTTTATCGGCCACGCTTCGGATTTCGTGGCCTGATTTCCGCGAGGGTCGAGCACGCGGAAAATTTGGAGAATTTCTCGGCAACCGAACACGCGATCGTGGGTTCACGAACGCACAGGTACGCGAATATGTTTCCTCTTATCGTGCGTCTTTGTCACGACACGCTCGTACATCCTTATCGAGAGAATGTTGTTACAAATACTCCGGCCGTTCGACCGTATTACGAACTCATCGTTTCGATCGCGACGGTGCTCGGTTGTTAACGGGTATATATTAAATACCGTTTACCGGGGAAAAGTTCAAGGAGAACGCGGCAAAGGAGAGAAAAAAAAGAAATTCGCGGGAAGAGGAGAAGAAACGAGAGCGAAAGGGATAAAAGATTGCGGTATCGCGTGTATCGTTGTATATGAATTATACGAGCCCACGGAATAACGTTGCCGTTTCGGTACAACCTCTCAATACGGCCCGCTAATTAACCTCTCGCCTTTCTTTCGTCTTATTTACCGTACAATCGGATTGATCTGCAACAAAAGGAAGGAGCATCGTCTTTTCGACAGAGATAAGTCGACCGCTAAGTTCGTATCGCTACACGGAATCGGATCTGTCATATAAAATATCAAATTAAAATAAGTATAAAATCTAAAATATAAAATGTGTCTAACATTTCAACTCTCGACTGCCTAGAAAATTGTATGTTAAGGGATTAATACATTGTATTGTTATACAATATTACACTAAATATTATTCGATTTATTAAATGATAATAACTATAATCGACGAAACTGTGACTCGTCAATGTTTCGAACCGATTAAACGCGAGCTTCGCCGAGTCGAAGTTCGAACTTCGAAAACCGTCGAAAGCAGCGTATCTGGCAGCGAACATTATCTCGAGATCGTGCTAATTAGCGAACGGGATTCACCCTAGTTACTTTCGGCAGCACGGCGCGAACTTGGTCGAATCGAACGCCGATACCAGGCCCGAATCCTCGAAATCAAGGATTCGTACGTCACGCGCTTATTACGAATGTACCTGCGAAGGAGCGAGCACAATGCCGAACGAAAGCAATCTTCCTCGAAAGGGGCTCGATTCCCTCGTTTCTTTAAAATTGAATTTCATCGTCGGATATCGGCGTTCCTTGATCGACAAAGACCATCCCCCTACCAGAACAACTTCCTGCGGATGTGCCGATGCGAATGCACAACGAACAATAACGACAGCGGCGGGAAATTATGTCGTCGATGCCGGGCGCACAATGGCGGCCGCAACGAGAAGGGAATTAAGGTTGCCGAAAAAAAAAGAAAGAGAGGAAAGGAAAACGACGTTCCGCGAACACGTGTAAATAGAATATATTCGCGGGATGGGGGGGGGGGGGCACCGAGAAGTGGGACGTTCTGGAAATGGACCGTCTAAAAATAGAAAATACTTGCAAGTGGAATAATAAAAAGTCGCTCGGGGGTGAGTCCCGACAGTCGAAGGAAATCGGGGACGAAGAGACGTTGGGGAGGATGAGGAAATTATCGGCGTTTCTTTCGTGCGCTCTCTCGTCACGAGAGATCTTGACGCGGTCTTGGAACCTTTGAACAATCGTCGACTGATAACCGGCGCGGAGATAACCGACCGACCCTGTGCTGGAAACGAGCCCGCACGGAAATGCGCCTTAATTTCTTTTCGCCGCGGGTTACTTACACGTTCGTCCGGTTTTCGCCCACCCCGCAATAACGGGATTCTTTTTTTTAACGAATTACGAGATTACGTCGTTTATTTCTTGTTAACTGTCTCCGTTAAGTGTCTCCGAGCACTCGTACTGATTTGTTTTTCGTGTTCGAAAACGGGACGAATCTATCTTAAAATTTTGAACACGCGTGGCGGTCTATAGCTTGACTATCTGACGCGCGGCGATCTAACGCGTGGAAATCTAACGACTTGCGATGTATGCGTGGTGATCGAATACGTGGCAATATATCGCGAGGCAATGCAACGCGCGTCAGTATAGCGTGTGGCAACGGAGGTCATTACCATGTTTTGAATTACAAGTAAGGATCAAACAAGATTGTATAGCGAGACGCGCGAAGTCGACATGTACCGAGTGTACACGTAGCGAGTAAATTTTCGACTTTGATTGTCTCGTAAACAGAGACTCGGAGGACAAAATTTTATTCCTTTCTTCAGACTGAATTTCTCATGTGGAATCACTTCCTGACCGGTTGGTCATGAGTCGCTGGATACTCTGTACCCTCTGTGTACACCATTTATCGGACATCGTTCGATAAGAAAAACTGCACGACAAACTTTCGATCCCGTGGTATCCGTTATAAAAAGTTTAGCTACGATAAAATCATCCATTAAATTCGATCGCGCACGTCGATCGAAAGTGAAACATTCCTGGAAGCGAGTACAGAACGTGCGGTTACAAAAAGTTTCTCCGATGCTCCGGGTTTTCGTGTTTACGGGTGAGCGGCTGGCACAGACCACTGCTTCCGTTCTTCTTCCGTGATCTCTGTTCCCTTTTCTCATCCGCTTGCTGTCAATCGTACCCCTTTTCGACTAAAAATAGCGGCCCGCTGGCTTTCGAGGAAATTTATGTCAAGTCGGAGGGATGATCGCGACCCAACACGGCTCGACGACATCGACGACCTATTGTCTACCCTATCCCCGCTTGCGCCCTACTCCTTGCACTTTCTCCCCTTTCTTCATTTCCCTTTAACCGTTCTTCGACTTTCCCGGCTTCTCGTGTTGTCCTCCTCCTACTCCCGTTGTCACTTGGCGATTATCGCGCAATACGAGATCAGTTGATCGAACGGACAGAAAGAAACGATTCCCTTCGTTTACACTCTATTTCTATTTCGTCCCCGTTATGGAACAAGGTTACAACGTTCTCCGGGGATGCGTAGACCCGATGGTTACACGAATCGAGGATCATTTGCTAATTGATCTATTATGTAACGTCATTTCGCGACGCGTCTGACTGCAGGGAATCCCCGTCACAGAGGAGGAAACCAGCAGGGAATCGTGTTAATTGGAAACTCGAGTATCCCTCGAAAATAATATCGACAAATAAATAAGTAACGATCTAGGTGATCGTATCGGGCTCGGATGCTTCCGGTGGATGAATCCGATAGATTGCCGCTAAAAGCAGCGTGGCAATATAACGAGAGGTGATATAACGCGTGAGTCGCCAGCGTGTACTGATTTATCGCGTAGAAATCGCATCGATACATGGCAACTGTAAAACTTCCTAATTGGACAGTTTGATAAATTTTTTGCGAATCATTATTTCATTATTAATCAACGATATTGTCTGTTTCATTGTGTTAAAATATCGTGGATATAATACTGTAAATGTGGTTGAAAGTTAATTATTATTGTTGTTGCATTAAATCAAATGGCGAATGTGAGTCGTCCCTCGAGTGCAAAGGATTAATAACGCGCACATTAATTTTGTTTATTCGTTGTTAATTTCTGTGCCTTTTGACCCGTCCCGAAATTCGGAAGAGGCACACGTCGAAACTATCGACGAAGCTTATGGATTGTTCGGGGATTAATCGATCGACGAATGGTGGATCGGATCGCGTCGAAAGGACATTCGAATTCGGTTTCTGGCATCGACAGGCGACGTCGAAAGGTTAACAACCCTCGAAGCTGTCTAGCGAATGGTCGTACGCGGTGGGTCGAATTGACAGGACTCGTTCGAGAATCGATATCGGTATCGGCGTGTTGGCAAGCGAGACGAGAGGCGGGGCGTCACGGTTACGGGGCACCGTGTCTCGTGCAGCGCGAGTTATTCATCTTTTATTCGAGCTCGACCCGGCCACTCGGTCGCTTCTCTCACTCGGGCCGGCTTGTTTCTAAAAATAGTCGCGCATCGAATAACGAGCCGGCCCGTACAGCTAACGCTTCAAGTTTGCATTGTGAACGCGCACCGTAAGCCCCCCATGTAACCTAACGTTTGACCCAATGACCCAGCGAGTCGACCCGAGACCGGCCGAAAACGTCCGATCGTCTTTTATCGTTTCGGAAATGCTCGATAAGACATTCGGGAAATTTCTGCAGTTACTCCGTGTTTCCTGATCATTCTCGCGCGTTCCCGACGTTTCCCGGGTCACGCTTAACGATACCCGTTAACGAATTCGAGTGCGGAATTTTAATACGGAATTCGCGAGGAAAATTGCCGTGAACGCGAAACGCGATCCTAAAAAGCCGTATTTTTATCGGCGTCGAAGGCGTGGCGAGTATTCAACGGCGAAACAGTGGTACACAGACGGGTTTTTTTTATTTATCGAAAATCGACATCCTCCGCTCTGACAGACAAATGTCATCGGAACGGATCTCGGTGCCGACCGAAGAGCGAATTCAGTTTCTCCACTCGACTCGAAAATGCAAATTTGCGCGCGGACGCGAGCCTCCCCTTTTTGTCGGGTTTCGATATCCCGACCGTACGAATTTATCCGATTCTAACCGATCTCGGTAACCGAATGCTAGGTAACCAAGATTATCCAGACGCCCGAAAGCGTCGGTAATCGAAAGCGATTCGCGTAGACGCCGAGAACAAAACGGAATAAAGAAGAGCCGAAGGAGATGCGAGTAGAATTTCCGCAGGAATCCGGTGTTCGAGTTTCGTCCGGATTTTTGGCAAGACGTCGCGACGGAAACTGGTACAACGATGAATATTTTAAATAGGAATATCCTAAATAGGAAAGCGAGATACGGCCACGAAATGGCGAATCGCCACGACATATCGACGGAACGACGCAACGATGGCGTCGTTCGAACAGACGCACGATATCCCGTCCTATTTTCGAAACGCTTCCGGTGCTTGCGCGATTGTTTCGATGTCGGCCGTTGATCTTTTATTACGCGAAATCTTTTACGTTATCGGAAACCAGTGTTCTTCGTGCTTTCGACGCTTCAGCAGCTGCGTCTTTTCCGTTTGGAAAATGCATACGAGCAGAATAGGCGAACGGTAGACAGCTACGTTATGGGAAAACCGTGATGCAAATGTTTGCACGGACTAATTGACAAAGTGATATCCGTCGGTACCGCCTTCGCTCGTGACGACTTGTGTCCCGTAATTAACGGCGAACGTAATTAACGCCGTATTTATTTCCATTATCGAGGGGGCCGCTAATAAAACGTATCTCGATGTACGAAAATCGTGTTTCGACGAAACATCGAAATAGTTGATGAATTATTCGAAGCATCGGAAGACCGGATATAATTAATCTGTACTTTTTAATTGACCAATATGCTAACCTTTACTTTTTTCGAAACAAACGAAAATGGACTTACATCGTTTTCGAAATAAACGGTCCATATGTCACTAACATATTTTCACGACGATTTTCCGTTATAACGTTCTTTCGGACTTTATACGAAAAAAAATACAAAATTGGTGCCATTCGAGAACGCGGCAGTGGTTCTTTTCTCGAAGATCGCAGCCGCGTGAACGCGAACGAAAATCAGGGACACGGAACGAGTCGATGTCGATTAATTGGCCGGATATTTCATCGAAGCGCGATCCGGTTCTATCGTTGAAAGGAAATTTCCTGTCTCCCTGAACGACGTTAACGTTCAACGCGAGCTTAACTCGGCGTTCTTATCTTTCGCCGAGCCAACATAAGAAGCGAGACCTATCCACTCGTTCGTTTTTTGAACTCGTGTTTTTTTTTTTTATCGACTCCGTCCGCCGATTGTCTCCGGGCGTTCGATTAATCGTTCGACGATATTTCAATTCTCGCCGAGGGAACCCGAATTCGCTCCGCTTTTAATCGAAACTTCGCGTACACGTTTCGCGACGAACACAAACACGCGAGTTTCGAAACTCGGCTGCCTCGTTAAACAGCCGCAACGGCACCGCGGATGTCGTACGGCGATATAAAGCGAGAATCGAGAGTTTCGGTGAAACAGCCAATTCTCGACGAGAAGGAAACGTCGCGTTGTCGAAAGCGCCTCTCTTGCAATTTCCTTTATTCTTTCGCCTCGTCCTTTCTTTTCCTCCCCCGTTTTCTTTTCTCGTCCGGTTTTTTCGGCATAGACGTTCTCGCCGGCGACGAAAAACATACGCGGTACGGGACTACGGCTCTCCCACCCGCTAGTTAATTCGTTCGCGGCACCTTTGAATTGAGGACGTAACAACCTGTGCACAAGCACCGCCAGCGCGAGTGCGAACAAGAGAGCGAAAGTAGCACCGTTAACGCCGTGTTCTTCCAGCTTGCATTTAACAACACTGCAATTCATTAACATACCGCTTCACTAATTATTCGAGACTATTCAGCCATTCATTGTATATCGCCGGAATTCGCGTGTCTCGTAGTTGGCCGAATTGGAAAATCCTGTGATATTTTTGTGTAATTTTTTTAATGAAAATGCTAATCTATGGATAAATGAAAGATCAGTTGTATCAGAATCGTTGTTGTTATTCATTGTTACCTATTATTATTATTATTATTACACGTTTTATGTTATTTATTTATTAATTCTAAAGCTTCATAGTTTTTTAAAAAAAATCTAAAAATTTTGGCAAAAATTAGTGCATTTCTGCGGTCTTTTTTACTTTCACTATTGTTTAAACATATTTAAATGTTTACAATGTAATAACAATTTATATCGTTTTATTCAGAAAAGTTCACAGAATTCTCTCGTGTAAAAATCGACCGAATAGCCGCTATGGTAAAAGCCCAGAAAAAATTCCCAAAGTTGAAAATTTGCAATTTTTGTTAACATTAATTTTCTAAAAAACTGTACGTACCAGAGAAAAACGGATTTCAGATTCGTATTCAGCTGGAAAAAATCTATACAAATTTCATCGCGTCAGTCAAGGAAAATCGAAAAAAAAATCAAAATTTGTTGTACAGTGATATCGGAGAGATCCCTAAAAGGATCTATAGAGATGGCCTAACCGGTATCCGGAGTCGTAGAGCGATCCGAAGAGCGGTCTAGGGTCATATCTAGGGGTAACCAGCAACGTTTCGTCACGCACCCGGTTGATCTGTCCGTGATCGGGCTAGAAATCTATCACGGTCATCGAGAATAATCTCGTTACGCTCGGCAACTTTTATCTCTGCACGCTCGCCGCGGTTACATAAAGTTATTAGTTTGACCCAGTTCGCGGAGAGCAGCAGGAGACAGAGGAAGGAGAGAGTCGGCGCGAAAGAGCACGCACTAAAATGCCATGAATTCCCACAAAAGCGCTCTCAGGAATGAATCCCTGTCTTCGTCGCTACCCTTCCTCCGTCTCTGTCTGTCCATCCCTGTTGAATCCACCGGGAACTCGGCATTATACTCGTCCGATCCATCGATTGATCGGAAAACGAAACCAATCAAGGTACCGCCGCGTACGTACGCAGCGTTACCCAGGAATTGGCGCGCGAGGAAGTTGAAACGAAACATAACGTGGTATAGGTGACCACATGAACCAATAAGATCTTACCACTGAAAATACGAGCGAGTCGATACGCCAACTCCCGGGTTGTATCTTTGCAGGATGAGTCAGTATCTAACAGAAAGGTCTTCTCAGCCGTTTATCTACCTTATCCCTACTAGAAGTAGTGTCTAGCTGGGGGGGGGGGGGGGGTTGTTGTAATTAGCGTATGCCTTATACGGCGAGGAAGCATATCCGTTACCCACTTCGGTGGGCCGGATTTATAGAAACTCCTGGGTGCCGCGGTGTACATGGAAGTCCCCCCTTAATAAACGTTCGATCGTTGCCGACACGAGTAAATCCAGATTCGGTATCGTCGGCGATAGTTTCGTGCATGTAACGTGTATCGGAACTCACGTTGACTGCTGCTACGACGTATGATGTTCTCGAGGAATGTGTTTTGCGGGGCGACCAGGCCCCTGCGCCCCCCTGGCATCCTTTCTCCGTTGAATGATCCTGGATCCTGGTCGCTGCGGCTATCAGGACCTCGGCGAGCCTCTAGCTACGACTGCCTCCGGCTGTCCACCCGGCGTCATGTCAATTCCCGACCCCGTATTCCTCGTAGGCCTCTCGTTCGCTCTCGGGTCGGTTGGGGGGTTGCACACACGCACACACACACACGCGCGCGCGCGCGACACGTACGCCGCTAAACGAGCGACGCGATCCGGGGGCGGTTCGGCATCATGGATACGAGCACGGATCACCTGTTTCGTCTGGAACCGTTCCAAAGTAGCACGGGATACGGCACGATTGTCCCGGACACGTCCCGATCCCGTCGCGGCTGTTGCTTTTCGCTTTGCGACACTCTCGACTTATCCTTGGGGGACGGATCCGAAACTGGGGAGTCTGTGTCGTCACCGGAACGCGTTACAGTCCCAGGTTTCAAGGATTCGCTGTTGTTTCTCGGGTTATTCTTTGTGTGGGCAGATCCGAACCCGCGGGACCCTTTGAACACGCTGTGGTTCCCGGTTTCGAGGATTCGGCACGTGGCTCTTGTTGCGTCCTCCTCTCGAGGTATCCACCAAGGGCAGATTCGCACCTAGGGAGAGTCTCTGAACGCGTGGCGACCCTCAGTATGTATGATCAGGTTCGTAGCTGTTGCTTCTCATGTTGTAATACATTCTGCGGGCAGGTCCACACCCGCTGAGAGTCTCTCTCTTCACCTGAACCCGTTACGGCACCCGATTTCGAGAATCGAGTTCGCTCCTCTTGCTTTTTGCTTTGTGATACTCTCTGGTTACCTTCCGTGGGCAGATCCGCACCTTGTTAGAATCTCTCTCGCGTTGTAATACCGTCCAGTTACCCTCCGTGGACAGATCCGCAGCTGGGTTATAGCGTCTGTCGTCACCTGAGCCCGTTACACCCCCCGGTTTCGAGAATTCGATAGACGACTGTTTCTTCTGGCGTCGTAACACCGTCGTATGTACCCTCCGGGGGCAGATCCGCACCTGGGCAGAGTGTCTGTCGTCACCTGAACGCGCTACGGCCCCCGGTATCGAGGATGACGACCCCCACGAGCTCGGTGGCGCCGTATAGAGGGTATCCGTTGGAAAGTTGGTCCGAGACGACGGTCCTCGAGGTAGAAGGACGCCCCGACGAACCCGAAGGGGTGGAATTATCGAGGCACCGACCGCCTAGAGGTCGATGGGCTCGCGGAAGTGTCCTCGGCTGGTGGACGCGCGATCGATGACCCATCTAACCGCAGTCCTTCCAGGTGATGGCGCGCGTTATCGTTGGTAACCGACGGCAAGCAATTGGACGACTGCGCGCTACCTGCCACGTCGTTCTCCACATCCTCGGCGTCCTCCTCGGCGTCGGTGCAGCTGGTGCCCGCGGAGGAGGACATCCCTTAGACGGGGGAACGCGAACGGTGGATGAGACTCGGTCACATCGTCGGCGACGACACGCGGTTAACTGGGGACGGTGACGTGGCTGATGCGTAAGGCGTGGACCGATCGCGGAACCAACTCGAGGACGATCTTTGCGCGCGATTCCTCGCGATTCGATCGGCTCACCGATGACACACCCGCTGCGTCGGTGGCCCTCGCTCGACGATTACTGAAACAGACGGGGATTCTTAGTTTTATTCGTTCGTTCGCCTTCGCGATTATGGTATAAGGGGGATGCAACAATTTATCTTTTCTGGTATCTCGTTTAGAACCATTCGCAGCTACGATATTAACCCCTTGGCATACAATTTATTTTTCTGGTGCGTCAGTCTGAACTAACTTCTACAACTACAATATTAGTATGAACAAAGAAAATTAAAATGTTGTGCGTATTTTATATTCAATGATCCTTGATTATGCAAATTATAATTGTACATCGTCTTAACGTACGAACGAATTTATTATTTTTACAAAGTTGTATTACGTTCAAATTGAGAGTGCGTCACGAGTCAGACTCGTCAGGGTGTGGCAACGAGTCAAGAAATTTCATGATAATTTATTTTGTGACGAAGGGATCCACGTACGTTGGTGTCTACTGCGATTAGATTGTTCGAGGCTGGATGGTTCTCAGTTTGTACGATTATCGACGAGTTGGTCATACAACGGTACTTCAATGGTGCCCAAAATTGTACCGTTCTCGTTAAAAAATCGTCGGCGAGTCATCGATACGGAAAATCGATAGGCTCGAAAGTGTTGGGGGATATGGACGGTGGTGAACGACGTTCGAAATATCGCACGAAACGGCGAAGGAGAAGCGGGACGATCTCGAGTAATTAGCGTTAACAACGGGCGCAGGAGGACGCTCCATTGCGGACTCGATAACTCGAAGGTATCGCGGTAATTTTCATCAATTCGGCCGATTTAATTTTAGCATGGAATTTCCAGGCTCGCGATGCTCGGTATTCCTGGAGGAACGAGGGGGTAGGCGGGGATCCGATCGATTCGAGTGCTCGCACTCGAACGACTCTTTAATCTCGAGGATAACCGAGAAACAAACGTTACGTCATCGCGGGCGTCGATGAAATCCGCTACGCCATTGCTGGTCGAAGTTCAAAATTTATGCATTCGACGAGCGTAATCACGAAGATCGCGAATCTTCGATGAAATTGGTCTACTCAAAGGATCAAGAGTCGGGACACCCCCTTTTCGGGTTCAAGGATCAACCGGTTAAGCGAGAAATTTCATTGCAGAAATAAATTTATTAAAATTTTTAACATCACAGAATAAATGTTTCTATGATAAATGCGGAAAAATGCCTATTATATTTGCTTATTATAAATGAGGTAAAAAAATGCGGAAAATTTATTATTAATTGTGTTAATGGCGTCGTTAAACGTCTGAGTAACGTTTTGTAGTGCCGTGTATGAACATCGAACGAAATGAAACAGTGAACTGCGGAGTTTAGTTTCAACAGTGAACTTATTGAAATTATTAAGATTAACCAACGATGAGTATACGCGTCGACCACGAAATAGATGTTCCTGTTACAAAATTATAGCTGACAAATATATAAAATTTTCGAATAAAGAAAATTTCACTGTTTGGCGTTGGTGAACGATAAAAATTGCTATCGGGTGCAACGGGTTAACCGTCGACTCGTTATAGGTTAGACTCGTCGACGCGTCGTTAAGGGTAGATTTTCTATCGATTCCAAGTTGAAGAACGAATTACCACGATCCGGTGAATATCCTACCGCAAATCCCGATAAGAGCAATCGTTTGCTCGATCGACGAGAAACCGCGCAACTACAAAGAAAAAATCCCCAAACGAAACGCGATAGATAGCCGTGCTCGAGTTTAAACAAAAAAGGTAATTAACTACGTGAGATTTCATTTTTTAGATACCTCACTCGACGCCTCGGGTAACCCACCTAACCTAACCTAACCCGGACACACTGAATTCAATGAAACTTATGTCAGATATACATAGTTATCAAAGAAATATTCGACACGTATCGTTTTTTTTATCGGCAATCGTGCATTTTTAAGGGAGTTTGGGGTTGAAAGTATTTTTTTTTGTGCATCTCGATTCTAGAAGGTGTAGGAACATAATTTTTTCTGAATTGCATATTGTTGAGTGACTAATACAGGTGTAAGGAAATTTGGAAAGAATCATTTGTTTAAATAATATTTAAAACGTTCGATTTTTCTTGCAACGTTCATTTATATATAGATTATTTAAACAAATGAGATTCTTTCCATTATCACTACCTCAAAGTACTTGACTGCCTATTAAAAAAGAAATAAATGTCAAATATCTTTTCGACCACTATGTCTCACATAAGTTTAATTAAAATCGGTGTGTCTGGGTTACATATATTTCCTCGTAAGTTCGTAAACGTTTCTCGAATCGCCGTATCGTTCGATCATTTATCACTGATTAATTACTTAACAGCAATTACTATTTAACGCCGTTAACTCGATCTCCCCTACTTTCCCTCGGCTTACTTTTATCATCGTTCACGGATCGCCGTGAATTCGGAGGGTGCAACATCTATTATTTGTCGAACGACATGGAACAAAGGCGGAAAAATCGGTGTTCGCAGAAACCGACGAATCCCTACGGTCACGCGAATACGTAACTGTTCCCCAGGGATCCGTTCTCGAACTACGAGCCAAGAAAACGCTTTCGAATGAATCGAACACGCGCTCCTGAAGGTGCAGAGACTCTTCTTTATCCCGAGAAAGGGAGGAGCGTCGAACTCGTGTTCGGGTGTAATTATCCGGCGTTCATTTATCCATACCGCATCCCCTCCCTCTTGGAGAAAACTTTTAGTAACATACACTGCCGCTCCAAAATATGTGGACGCTTCCATGGCATAAAATAGACGGATAATGCACATTTATTTTGTAATTGAAAATAAAGTTAAAAAATAAATAGATGAACGGTAAAATACAAATTGGTGTATACATTGATTCTTTATCTTGATGGAAAGTAACAAGAATTTCAAAACATTCACCTTAAAATGATTTATTGAAATTATTAAAATAAAATTTATTAAAATTATAAACTTGTCGAATGCTCATTTTGACCGTTTCAGTAGGTTTAGTGGTAAGACTGATCGACAGTGTGCCTAATATGAGGGTTTGTAAATGCACTTTTTTGTACTTTTTTTTGACACAGATTCATAGAGATAGATGAAGGGGTGGTTCAGAGTGCAAAAGGTTAAAACTACGAACTTGTTATACAAGTATAGTGTAGTATAATATAGTATAGCATTGTATTTGTATAGTTATTTTGACCAGTTTGATAAATCAGTGTTAATAAGTGTTGTCACTCGATTTATCCGGAATTCAACAACGTTTTTCGAACGCGGTTTTATCGGCCTTTATCATCTCTGCTATTCTCGTTCGTTCGAAGGCACGCGAACGATAATATTAGAAATAACGAAACGAAATCGGGCTAGGTCCGATTCGCAGGAATTCTAATAGTTAATAGTTCGAAGGTCGGTCGAAAGTGGAGAAGTAGTTCGCTCGATCGATGCCAAGTGTTTTCGCGTTGTAAAGTACGAATCGCGAAATGCACCATCGGATCTCACACACGTTGTTCAACCCCTTGTACTCCGATTTATTCGGCAACCGCTATAACGATACAGTACAAAGCTGAAATAAAAACCTTGAATACAAAGCTCAAATACAAAACTCGAATAGAAAGCTCAAATACAAAACTGGAATAGATAGATTAAATACAAAGCTCTAATCAAATACAAAGCTCACAAATAAAAAGTTCGAACTCCCTTTTTTTAGAAAACCACGAGAATCTGACAACACAGTTAGTCGTTTCTTTCGAAATCATCGAACTCGCTTTCCACGAATCTTACGAACACGATGATCTTTATCCGCGATCGTTACACGCGATTGCTATGACCGGGGAAGTACGAAGGCATCGTGCTATTTCTACGAGCTTCTTTATCGGCTACGAGGGACCCACTCTGTCAGCATCGGTAACGTAGTGCCGTTTTCGCACCTTAGTATCTAATAAGGGAGCTCCATACGTCAGGGAGGTTGGGACCCTAAAAATATACCGAATCAGACCTTCGTCCATTCATTATCCCTTTGAGGCACCCGATTACGATGGAAATGGAAGCCCGTGTTACACGGAATACTTTTGACACGGGGAATATTTTTCCCTTTTTTTTCCTGATACAACGGAATATCGCTCCTTCTCGATTGTTTAATATAAAATGTTACTTGTCGAGGTGGGCGAAAATATATCTGTATTTCGTTAAAATGTATCTACATTATGTTTATATAATAATTACGAGATCGTATTTATTCCAAATATAAATTAATAATTTTATTTTATGCATTTTATTTATAAATTCATATAAATATGCCAATTAAAGATCTTATGTATCTTGAAGGAAAAGAGACGCACAAAATAGATAAAGAAACGGGTATTCAATCAAATGTATAGCAACAGCGCAAGGTGAGTAACAAGTATATTTTTAATTCATTATAAGTGGGCTAACAGATAAAAATGTATATATTCAAGCAATCTATTTATCAGAATTATTTATACGATACAAGAGAAACGCGAAGTCGAGCCACGCTCGACGCAGGAGTGATAAGGGTTAATACACCTTTCGACAAAAGTTATTGTCGTGATTTTCGTGTGGGATCCGAGAGGCGTTTTGACGCGGTGTCAGATATCGACTATCGATTTCGTAGAATTCGGAGACATCGTCAAGACGAGGCAAAGTTTCCCAAAAGTCCACTTGTTCAAGTTTCGCTCATCCGCCGATTTCGTTGACTTTCGAGATCTCGCGTATCCAACGATAAAAAGAAGACAACGAGAATAGAAGGAGAGAAAGAAAAAAGTGTAGTTGCCGATTTGAGAAAGAAATTATTAAATATACGATTTTACCGAGTAAAATACAAATACCAAATACCATTTGGATTTGAGAAAGAAATTATTGAATATACGATTTCACCAAGTAAAATAAAAATACCAAAGACGATTTGGATCTGAGAAATAAATTATTGAATATACGATTTCACCATGTAAAATACAAATACCATTCGAGTTTGACAAAAAAATGATCGAATACACTGTTCCACCGTGAAACGCACGGGAGCGAAAGGGTTAACGTTACTCGCGACAGGGGTGCGCTACGATTTTCCATTTTCCGATCGTTGTTTCCGTTGCTCGTCGTCGGTCGACACGAGGGCAAACTGGAGGCAAGACTTCCGGAAGATCAACTTGTCTCACGGATAAAAGAAGAGGGTGAGAGGAGGTGAAAGAGAGGAGGAGGATGGTGTGGGTGTTGGGTGGGAGCTTACGAGGGAGGAAGGAAAGAGGGCAAAGACCGTGTCGTTGGAAAGAGGTCACCCGGATTTCGAGCGGTCTACTCACCAGAAAGCAAGTCGTATCTTTAAGGTAGCCCATCATTTTTCGTGGGAGGAGTTTTTGGCACGGTTGCTATCCTTTTTTTCCCACCCACCCCTGTACTTCGGTTGATCGATCGGTGACTGTATGCATTCGACCGACTGTACGCAGACTACCAGGCACTACCACGCTAGATTTCATCGCGTTCGAGAGCTTTTTTACGACTACCAAAATCTACCAAAGCATCCAGGCTAAATCGACGTTATTATCCAAGCCGGCTAAAAGCTTCGTTAAATCTGCGGATATACGGAAGATGCCCGAACGAAATCTCGGGATACGTATGGGAAACGTGGAAGTACTTGTAAAGTACATATCTGTACATCGATCGTAAGATCGCTTATACATACGTGTATACATATGTGAAATATAAGATCACTTATTCGAGATTTAGAAGTATCTCTAAAGGTATTTAACCCAATCGTAGGGTTACTTAACCACCTATGTGACATCTACGGATACTCTTACAAGATCTAGGGACACCTATGCGAAATCTAGAGTTCCCTATATGTTACATGCACCGATCACAGACTCGCCTCGAGACGTGAAACGATTATCTAGGGATACTCATGCGAAGTCTAAGAATAGCGATAAAGTCCATACATCGATCATAGGATATATTGGGTTGTTCGGACAGTGGTTTCGTTTTTTCCCAACAGGTTATTGCAAATATTGCAAGCTCGAAACGCTATTCTCGGAATATTTTACTTTTTTTTAAAGTTGCTGTCGTTCAAGCATGAAGGAATAGTATCCGACGAAAATCGTCTCTCATTTTCATAAGAAAAACGAAATAACTTTCCGAACATCCTGATATTAAACGTTAGGATCGTCTCTCGAATCTATCGTCCTATCGTATAGTATTATACTCTATGCGTATAGCAAAATCTAGGAACAACTACGTAATTACCGTTCGAAATCCCGTCGACGGACAAATAGCATAAAATTCTAGTATTATAAATTCCGCAGCGTGCGTTCCGTTCGATTTATAGATCCATTCCGCGGCAGTAAGTTGACGGAATAGCTGTTTATCGAGGTCTATTCAGGATGAGAAGCATAAATTCGCCGGAGAACGGGTTCGGCTACTTTTCGCTACGATGCCGGAACGTTATCGATCGACGAACCTTCGATGTTCCTCGAAGGTGGACTACCTTTTCGGTTTCACCTTGCACCCACGATGGACGAAGACAAAGGGCAACGGAGATTGATGAGAGGATAACCAGCGTGGAGAAAAGGCGTCGGACGGAGATACGCCTAATGCTAGGAAGGGAAAGAACTAAAACGAGAAGGGGTGAAATCAGGCGAATCATAAAAGACCGCAGGGAAAAAATTTGTACAGGCTGTTCCAACGAACCGGAGCAACAACCGTGAATATTAATCACGAGCGAACAGAGTATAGGGTAAATCAAAATTATGCGAACGATCTTATAACATCGAAATAATTGTGCATAATATGTCGGTAGTTTTAGTGTTATAAATCTAGTATAAAGCAATTCTAGTACTATAGTACCAATCGAACTCGGATAAAAAGGAAAGGCTTAATATATAAACTACTCGTATCGCGGAAACCGTGAAGATGTAAAGATTGTTCTGTATGTTGAAATAGAAAACTCAAGGGCAGAAGACGTCAAACTAATTATTTTTACGACTCGATGTTCTCGAAAAGCAGGGCTTCGTATCGAAGATTCCTTTGAAAGATACCACACGACTGTGAACTATAAAATATCATTTCTACGTGCATTCGTAGATGTTGCACAAAGGTATATAGAAAGTTTAAAAAAGACTCAATAAATTCTGTTTTACCTCCATAATAGGGTACCTAAGATACCCCAATTAACTACTAAGGTACTTAGATGAGGCACAACAGTACCTAGATCAGGTACCACAGCACCTAGATCAGGCACCATAGCACTTAGATTTGGTACCATATCACTTAGAAAGCTGTGTTAAACAACTCGAGTTTCGGGTACCTGGTGAGAAGCGATTCCCGTATCGACGATTCTAACGAAATGGAACAAAGGGGACGATCTCGAGCAACGTTTAGGATGATTATGGCCGTTCGTTTCGTCGGTGACGCGAGTTTTGGACGTTTGCCAGGTTCAGCTAGTCCCGTCCTGTTTGCGAACCCAGTCACGGTAGCCCTTTTCGCTACTACGTGTTTCCCTTCTGTATAGGACCGCTTTTCTTTTACCTCGAATTTATCCTTCCTATTTCGCCGCCGGATACGGCTCTCCTCGCGATCTGTGACGCTTCTATCATTAACAACTTTCGCGTTACCCTCACGATATGTTACACGTCGCTACGTCAAAACATGGTTTGTCCCTTTAACCCTTGTCACTCCTGTTATCGAGCGTGGGTCAACGCCTCATTTCTCTTGAATCGTAAATAATTCGACTAAATAGATCGATTGAATACATATATATTTTCGTTTGTTTACCAGTTACGAGAAACTAAAAATATATTTGTTATTCAGTGAAAATCCGCTTCTTGATCTGCTTCGTAAAGCAATTAAGAAGTTGTAGGTAAATGAAATTAAGGAGTGCAAAGGGTTTAATTGTTTTAGAGAACGGTAATATTTTTCCGTGACACGATCCCGAAAGCGTTTATTATACGAACAGAAACGGCACGGCTCGGCTGCACGAACGATATAACCTCGAAACCGAACAAGTTCCAAGTTTACGCGCGCAATTTTTATGAGAACGCGTCAGCGCTTTCGAGCTTTCGCCTATTATTACAGATACTAAACAGAGCGATCCCGTTATCCGCGTATCGATCGCGTTCGCCTAACATCATTGATTCCGAGGAGCGATCTCGTTATCTACGAATCGAGCGCGAACGTCGAAGAATTTCGGAAAGAAGATCGGTTCCATCGTGATCGAGAAAATCGCGATCGAAAAAAGGAAATACCGCGTAAGAAAAATCGGGTAGCTCGCGCAAAATACCGCGAGACGGTACGCTATATCATTGTTTTCGCACCGGTCGCAAATCGTATTGGCCTCGATCCCATCGCGTAAGCCTTCCTCGATTATCTTAACTGGGAAACCCTAATAAATCTAACCTATTTCTCCTTTCTTTCAGAAAATCCCGGCGATTCGACAAGCCCCTCAACCGGCGACGCGATCACTTTTCCTACGAGCGCCGGACAAAAGGAAAACCAACGAATCTCCGCAACTCGACGCGAAATTTCACGCTCCTCCTTGACCTCTCCTCCGCGACCCAAATATTTTCTCTTCCGACAGTCCCGTTCCCTCTCGCCCACGCCGATCATCAAAGGAGCCTTCGATTAATCGCGATTCACCCACAAACATACGATTTGCCCGTTTTCTCGAGGACCAACACACAGAAATCGTATCCTCGATTCGACCGATCGACGACGCTTCTATCCGAGATCGCAACATCGATCGGTTATTTCGAGCATATTCGAACGTGTCACTCTAGATCAAGCATATCACCGTAGATCGGGATACGTTCGCGTGCCTTGACCTATCCAACGCACGGTGACCGGATAGCACCCGAAAGGTTAGCTTCGCGGATTGATCCACGCGTTCCACTTAACACACTCGATTTGGCTCGGCGATCGGATCGGTCGAACGAAAAATTCGACCTTGTTCCGCGAGACTCGTGCACCAGTACCCCGCTATTTAAGTCCATGGACGCGTTCGGAGCGGTCCACTCCCGAACTGATCCCGTTGGAATCGCGTGGCCGCTCGAACCTTCCAGGACCGTCCTCACCGGTGATCGCGGCGAATCGCGAAGATCGTATCGAACGGATGGAAAAAACGCGCGTCGTATAGCGCAGTAACGATAAACGGAGAGCGGAAAGTGGAATCCGGTGGCGCACCACGCGCTCGCGATCTTCGTCGGGCGCCCGGGATCGGATCCTCGTGCGGGATCGGCAATAGCGGGTTCTCGTTATAGAACGGATGGTGTCGTACCGAATTACGTCCTGGCGGCGTCTCGCGCGTTGCTCGACGTCGTTATCCGTGCCGTCGTAGCAGGGTGGTTCCGTCCATCGCGTTTCTGGATCGTATCGCCCCGAGGATCGATCGTGGTCGGGTGCACACGCGCTGACCGGTTGCGGTACGCGTTCGGAAAACGCGTCCCGGACACGTTTCGTCGTCGGGAGAGACACCCTCGACCCCGGATAATCAACCCGTCCGTTCGTGGGTATCCTCTTTTTTCAGCTGGACACGGAATCGTATGCACCGTCGCTGCTGCTACGTTGTCCTTGCCTCGACGAGACAGAAAGAGAGAGGGTAGGAGAGCGGAAGAGAGAGAGAAAGAGAGAGAGTGTGATAGAAGAGCGCGCGCGCGTGCCCCTTTCACCGTAGTGTACTCGCGCAGACGGAAACCGAGCGCCGACCGTACGGCTGGCTGACCGAGTGGCGACTGAGACTCACCCTCTGTGGCGGCGCTGACTACCCCCGAACCCGAACACCCCAACCCTCTCGCGTCTACCCTATCGCACCCCCCACTCCACGGAACGCGCCACCCTCTTCGCACCCCCCACCACTACCCCATCTTTTTTGCTATCCCTGCTTGCGTGACTATACGTCTGTTCTCCGATTCGGATATCCCTATGTTTGTTGGCCGAACCAGTTTTTCGCGATCTCTACTACCCCTTCTCGATTTAACCCTTTGCACTCGGGTAGTCACCTGAGTTTGCCATTCGATTTGATACAATTTTGAAATAAACAACTTCACGATGAATTTGTAGTATCGTATACGCTATGTTTAACTCTTTGCGGTCGTATGTTTGCTCTCAGTCACCGTAGCGGAAAACCATACTTAACACTAAAACTACCAAAGGGATCAAATGACCCTTTCACACATTCCCTACTTTAAACGACAAAATTTGTTAAGATGGTTTTCTTGACATCTGTGCCGATTGTCGTCAAGACAAAGAATCAATAAGTGCATTCATTTTTGTTTCATCGTATTTTCATTTCTTTTTCAACTTCAAAATAATTGTGAATTATACGTCGGTAATTTTAGTGTTAATCATAGCGAAACGGGCAATATCGGCGATCAATGATAAAGAAATAATAATTTAAAAAAAAAAAAATTGATGATACTTTCCAACTACAAAGTTTTCACCCTCAATTTCTTTTACCTACAGCTCCTTAATTAATTTACAAAGTAGACGAAGAAACGGGTTTTCAATAAAACGTGTTGCAATACTACAGGCTGCGTAACAAATTTATTTTGAATTTATTATAGTAATCAAATGAAAATATATTCACAAAATTTATCTGAATTATTTATACAATCCAGGAGAAACGCGACGTCGAGTCACGCTCGACACAGGAGCGACGAGGGTGTAACCCTTTGCTCTCGAAAGCATTTTTATCGTTGACAAATAGGAAATGTAAATCTTTCTGATTGAAACGAGTTGGACTACACTTTCGACTAAAACCGATCGACATAGGACAAGAGAAAATTCTTTAGCATAATCAGTACGCAATCGAGGTATGTTACCCGTTCGTCAAATTTCGACGATAATTCATCGATTCTCGGCCGAAACGAGCCTACTCGACTCGTAATGTGGCCACTTCGTAAATTACGATGGTCGATTATGGTTCGATCGCGTTTTCTTCGCTCGGTACGGTTAAATCGACAGAAGTAACGGAACTTCGTCTAATCCTCTTCGGTCTCGCGAAGGTTTCGCGAAGAGTAGCTTGTCAGCGGCAATTTCGCCGAACCGTGTATATCGTCGGTGAAGTAATTAAAGGGTGGTTCGTTAAAGCGATGAAAACACGTTTCACGGATAATGAGACGCCCCTGGCACTTTGTCGCTTCTCCACGCCGTTATGTCTGGAGGAATACGCTCGCGGGATTTTCGTACGTTGCTCGCCGAGACAAACAACCCAGGAGTTGGCGTATCGACTCGCTCGTATTTTCAGTGGTGAAATCATATTGGTTCGCGTTGTCACCCAATATGACTCAAAGAATATAAACAATCGGAAAGGTAAAGGTACCGGTAGTTGACCAGTTAAGAGAAATTTTCCACGGAAATAATGGTAACCATTTACTCTGTCAATAAATGGCGAGAGTCGATACTTGGATACGTTCTTAAACCTTCTAAATTATGCACCAAGACCATTTTTTAAAAAATGTTAAGTTATATAAATTCGAGAAATATATTTAAGAATTCGACAAATGCTCCAGTAGTTGACCATTCTTGAAAACGAACAGGCACGTTTACGCGATCTTTTCATTCTGAAGCAACTTTTCATTAATGTATGTAAAACCATTAAGATTTTGTAATCTTAAATAATTTTGCTGAATAATAATTAACGATAGTTCAATTTCCTTTTCGAGTTAATTTTATAAACAATTTTCGTAATATTCAATCCTTGTTTATTTTACGATCTACGATACATTTGCCAGAATTATTTATATTATATTATGCAAAGATTAGCGATAAGTTTATAGAAAAAGAATAATATCGACCGAAAGTAGCGATAGATTTGAAATCGTCGGGACTTTTTATCGAAAGTCTAGGAAGTATCGCGGCGTACAAATTATTTCCTCATAGGTAGTCCCATTAGCGATATTACTATACCACCGTTACTGATTACACCCGTAGCATCGCGATCTCGCCCTTGAAATTATGGGTAGCCGGCTGTCCAAGGGTTCGTTTAATCGAACGTTCATCGTACGCGAACTATACAGCCTGCTATGTAATTCTTATCCACTCATCGCGATTGACATTAACCCCTTACCCTGTAATATCGTGTCACGCTCGTTACACGCTAAAGTTAGAGCGCTGCCAACCGGACTCGTATTTTCAACCTCATTTCGGTGCAATTTTAACCCTTTACGGTCTACAACATTTTTGTTACTCGCGCGTGATACCTCGAAAACATTCTACCCGAATAGTTTCATCGATTTTTTGCAAATGAATCATCTTCTATCGTTAATCGCCACTTTTGCCCGTTTCGTTATGTTGCATGTTGCAACGCAAAATGTATATTTGTTACAAACGTATATTGCAAGTATATTGCAACACAAAAATATAATATAAAGAGCATAATTAATTAAGAGGGAACGACATTTTCTAGTCGCAGCTGCCTAGAAAATTGTAGGTTAAGGTTAAGAAGTACGCACGAAGAAGGTAGCTAGAGCAGGTCTCTATTCGTGTAGGATGCAGAGACAAAGCACGCTATTTCGGACACGGAATCGCTCGAGTTACCTTGTATGAACGCTCTTCGCGATGAATGTAATATAAGGGGAGTGTTTCTTCGGGAACGGGTACAAGAAGAGAAAGAATCCAAGAAGGAGAAGAAGAAGAAGAATCCAAGAGGAACATCATCGAAATATTTACATATATTTGAAAGAGAAAATCTATTAAGAGTAATAGGATTAATTTAAAATGAAGTCGTAATAAAGTCTTAAATTTAATTTAATTTTATAACAATAATAAGAACGATGAAGATGATAAAATAATTTTTGCCTCCATATACACAGGAATGGACCCAGTAAGTGAAAGTGTAATGCCGCTTATATGGCGGCATCGGATCGTTAAGAGTTAATACAGTAACCCTGATCCGTACGAAATACAACACTAACGTCCAGTATCCGGAAGAAGGAACGAAGGCGAAAGTCGAAGGTCAGGTTTCGTTAAGAAAGCCCGTCGAAGCGTACGGCAAAACGATAACTGCGACGCGGAGCAGGGTGCGCGCAGGTACAGCTTCAATTATCTTATAGCCAGGGGTGTAATTGAATTCGGGCTCGGTTCAGAAAGGCCCTTGTGACGCGCATTAGCCAGGACCAAACGAAATTACACATTCGCTTAACGATTTCTCGGCGAACTTGCTGTAAATGCACTCCGTTCCTACCGTCCTCCCTTCACCCACCCGCCCCACACATTTCGCGCTCCACGGAATTACGCGAACCTCCGTCGAGCTCGAAACTTTTCCGTCCGCGGATCTCCCGCGGGATTTCCTCTCGAAAGTTTGCCCGGTCATTCCAGAAGATTTCGTACTCGGATCACGAGCGTTTGCCTGATCTTTACGCCTTGCGAAGTTTCCCTTGTACCTTCGCGAACTTACGACGTCGCGGACGAGTAACGAGAAAAAAACGATGACGTACGCTGCCGCTCGAAAATATGTGCTTTCTTCGCGTCTTACGATCACCTAAAAGAGTTACGATGTCCTCGGTATAGATACCACGAACATGGTAGGTGTCCACGCACTTCCGCGCGACAGTCTGCCTTACGGAATATAGTAAAAATAAAGCCTTATCCGATATTTTGGCAAAGGAAAAAGTTGTTCAAAATACCCCTTTCCAGCTCCTATAGTATTTGTGGGACACCCTAAATTGTATGTAGCGACGAAATCGTAAACGTGTCAAATTGACTCGGTCAGACGATCTAGCATTAAATGTATTAATTCAGTCAAATTTTAATCGGACCCGTAATTTCTACTTACCTCCGTTATAATAATCTCACGATCAGCGCCTTCGTCGACGAGATATATACTAATTAAAGCCGGAAGAATACCGTCGACACCGAGATGTTTAATTCGTTGTTGCAACGAAATCGAATCCGCCGATTTGCGCTCGGCTGCGAGAAATCCTCGTATTTAAACGCGATAATTTGAAAAGCTAAATACGCTTTGGCAGTATGAAGAGCATAACCCGCGAAATAGAGGTGGAAGCGTAACGGAAAAAGGGATGAAAAACGATACAGTACGGTGGGTCGTTAACGAGCACGCCGACGTGCTTCTTGATGACAACGAAGGAAGCATTGATATTCCCGGCACGATCGTACACCGTGTTACTTAATATCTTCTTCTTTTTCTTCTTCTTCTTCATTTTTTCTTTCTCTCTCTCACACTCTCTCGTTTTCCAGGTTGCCGTAGAGTCGAGATTCCGCTCGTCATTTGGTATGCCATTAATTAATTTGGGCCTCGAGAGCCAGCCAGAAGCGAGCGACTCGCAATTAGTGTCAGAGAATCAGAATGCACGTGTCTGCCAACTGCTCCCGTAAATATTTCTCCTGGTACAACTCGGATACCGTGTTATCGCGCGTCTTTTGACACCCCACTAACCAGATTTTCTTCGGGATATTCGATCGTGTCGATATTCCCTATAGCGGTAATTTCATTTTCATATCTTTCGCCTCTTACGTTCGTGTCCACGTCCACGTTGTACTCGGTCAAATATAACGTCAATTCTAACCAACTGAAATATTACGCGTTACGGAGACATTTTACATATTGGATTGAAATAATATACATATATTACCAGAACATACTACTTGAAATAATATTATGAGCACATATTACATGTTACGAGGACATGTTACATATTGCTTGAAATATTATGTCTTACAAGAACATATTACTTTAAATATTACATATTATGAGAACATATTACATATTGGGTGAAATATTACATATATCCAGAACATGTCATACATTGCTTGAAGGATTACATATGATGAGTATATTGCTCGAAGTAATACATATTATGAGATCATATTACATGTTGGTTGAAATGCTACATATAACGAGAACATGTTTATACATTGCTTGAAGTACTACATATGACGAGAACGTAGAGAAATTTTGGTTAAGTCCGTGCGAAGATTAAAGGGACGTTCACGAGTGTCTTTTTTCGGATGGACGACGCAAGCAGAAAAAAAAGATACCCGGTTTCGGGAACGATTTCGTCTTCGAAACTGAATTTTTATGGGACCGCAACGAAGTTAATCGAGTCCAAGTTTGCGAACGCAATGCGGAAAAGCGGTAGCTGCGATCTGGTGGTGGTCGTGCGTGCACGCGCACGCAAAACGGAAACTCATGGATCGTGACCCGCGTCACGTGACCTTGATCCACTTTTTTTCCTACCCCTTCCGATACGCCGTTCCCTTCTTTTCAATGAACGCCAAAGGGAAACGGTAGTACATTCGGCTGCATCCTTCAGGACCGGGACCACCAGAATTTCACTTTCGATTTTCTGCCAACCGGATATACAGTGACGAACATAAGCATTCCCTTGGAAACGGCGATACCGATTATATTTGAACATATACTCTCTGCGAACATTTCTGTATTTAACACTGGAAGTATCGGCATTAAATGCATGCTTACTTCAGAACTAAGAATAAAGTACACAAATAAATAAATAAATATTGCAGCATATATAATATTGCAATGGCTCAATAAAACATGACAGACATTTTGACAAAAGGCAATAAAATTTTGTAATAAAAAATGCCCAACCCGAAACTAGTCCTTTCGACTGGTTGGCAATTCTAGTATTAATTTTCATCCGAGGTTTTCCATCTGGATTACAGCAAGGGACAAAAGTGTTTGTACGCTTGGCACATAAAAAAAATATAATATTTGGTATATTATTAATTTTAGGTGAATATACATGTATGCTGTCTGTAAACGTTTCTTTATTTAATTTCACAGCAAGAGACAAAAGTATTCGTACTAAATTCTGCTTAGACATTTGTGTGTGAATATTAAATGTGCGCTTTATGATTCCTGAAGTTATTTATTTAAAACAAATCAAACATAAGTACAAATATAAACATAAGAACAACAATCAGTTTATTTACATGTTACGGAGCTTAAAGACAAGCTTAACTGGTAGGTTTGTTTTCTTTGGATTCTTCTTTGTCAAGGAGGGCACTCGTGATACCCACTTTCTTCAACTCCTCTACAAGCTCTCCGTTCTTGTGCATTTCTAACATTATGTCGCATCCTCCCACAAACTCTCCGTTTATGAACACTTGCGGTATTGTAGGCCAATTGGAGAAATCCTTAATACCTGAATATTAATGATAATAACGTGTTAAAAGTTTTGCTTGTCCCTATAACTCATGAGATGGCATAATTGTTTTGTTACAGAGTTCGAGACAACAGAGGCTTTTATTTGGAACGATAATGACCTTGTCTCAACTGCTCATCTTCAAGGACATCGTGAGCATCGTAGTTCACATTGTGCATCCTTAGTATTTGTACAACGGCATTGCTGAAGCCGCACTTGGGACTGTCTGGGACACCCTTCATGAACACGACTACTTTGTTTTTCTGTATAAAACAATTAACGATACATAAAGTAACTAATAAACGATATAAACAATACGAATTTTTGTAAACGACCAACCAATTATCCCCATCGTTTAGAATAAGTGTAAATAACCAAATCACAAGGTAACATGTATATAATGTTTGTCGACCAAACGCGAACGACAAACAAGGTAATTACAATTAAATACATCGTGTTAATAAATTACAATGATTTCGCAAGACTGATTACCTTCACGAGGTTAGCAATCTTATCGACACTCGTCGATAAATATCTAATACGGTTACAAATTCTGAAGGAAAACATTTTTAAGAACAATGATGTTTAGGAACTCCTGGATATGATCGGAACTGTTTAAATGAAAACAATGAAATAGGTTAACCGGTAAACTCATCGACCACGACTGGACTACGCCATTTTGGATATCGACGTCCTTCTTAAACGTTAACGTCAGCGTCCTCTGGTGGCAAAATTTCAACAGAATCAAATAAAAAAACATTTTTCTGCATAATACGCGAGATTTACGGCTCAATCGCGACGATAAAATCATTAATAAAAAAATTGAAAAATTTATCATTTTGTGGACCTAAAAAAGCCTAGCCATCTAGCGGTGAACGGGTGAACTAACAAAGTATAAATAACCGATTTTCTCATAGATTAGTCACTTTTACGTATTTCTGAGACGCGTAACATGTTCTACAACCTCGCTAGAATTGAGAAAAAGCCATCACGATGCACTAAAATCATTAATAAAAAAATTGAAAAATTTATCACTTTATGGACCTAAAAAAGCCCGTCCATCTAGCGGTGAAAGGTGGGAACTAATGGAACTAAATTTTGGAAACGAAATTTTGCATTTATCCATGTCTCCGACTTACCAGCATCTCTAAAACGTTCTGAATTTAATAAACTCTTCATTCTGGAGCGTATCGTGGTCACTTAAGTTACAAAAAATCAATATGTAACAGACGAGTTCGAACGGTACTACAGTATGCGACTGCAAAAAAATGTACCGACAGCGTGATCGAGCGGCCGGGTATCAGGAGCTACCGGCGGTAACAGGATCGCAGAAAAGTAAAGGAGGTATCCGGAGGTAAGAGGTATTCCCGCGCACCCGGCGCGCATGCGCGGTATCTTCGCGTCGCTCCGTATATACGACTAACATAGCATACAAAAAAAGTTAATTACTCATTTCCTGGGCATAATTTACGAACTTTTACGATCGAAGAACGTTCAGTGATTCATTAGCTGCATTCTCGTACCACATTTGTTCACATTATTATCGACATTAATTAGTTATTAACGAATATCCTTCTGAAAGTCGGCGCGCTATTCAACACGCACGAGCTGGTACAGAATCATTAATTACTCGCTTTGCGAATAAAAATTGTGCACTTTTATGATCGAGGAATGTTCAATGACTCATTAGCTACTTTCCCATATCATGTTTGTTCAGATTGCTGTCGGAATTAATTAGTTATTAATGAAAATTCCACAAATGCCGCAACGGCATTTTCAGCAATTGGCGGGGGCGTGGCCACGCCTCTGGTTTACTGCGTGTGCCCGTGGGTGTGGCCACGCCTCTGGTACTATCATGGTGGTTGGGTGGTTCTGCTCTAAGCCGATTGCGCATGCGCGACAGTTGCTGAAAAAGCCGCGACAACATTTAGTGGAATTTTCATTAATAACTAATTAATTCCGATAACAATCCGAACAAATATCATATGGGATGGTGGCTAATGAACCGCTGAACATTCTTCAATCATAAAAGTGCATAAATTATATCAGGAATACGAGTAATTAATGATTGTTTGTCAGCTCATATGTAACGCATGCGACCGCGACTTGTAGCGGAACGTTTGTTAATATCTAATTAATTCCGGCAGCAATTCGAACAAACATGATATGGGAAAGTAGCTAATGAGTCATTCAACATTCCTCAATCATAAAAATGCACAATTTTTATTCGGAAAGCGAGTAATTAATGATTCTGTACCAGCTCGGACGTGTTGAATGGCACGGCGACTTTCAGAGGGATATTCGTTAATAACTAATTAATGTCGATAATGAGGTGAACAAATGTGATACGAGAAAGTAGCTAATGAATCACTGAACGTTCTTCGATCGTAAAAGTTCATAAATTATGCCTAGGTAATGAGTAATTAATTTTTTTTGTATCCCGTGTTAGTCGTATATACGGAGCGACGCGAAGCTACCGCGCATGCGCACCGGGTGCGCGCCGGGTGCGCGGGAATACCTCTTATCTCCGGATACCTCCTCTACTTTTCTGCGATCCTGTTACCGCCGGTAGCTCCTGATACCCGGCCGCTGGATGACGCTGTCGGTACTTTCTTTTGCAGTCGCATACTGTAGTACCGTTCGAACTCGTCTATTACATATTGATTTTTTTTAACTAAAGTGAGCATGATACGCTCCAGAATGAAGAGTTTATTAAATTCAGAACGTTTTAGAGACGCTGGTAAATCGGAAACATGGATAAATGCAAAATTTCGTTTACCAAATTTATTTCTATTAGTTCCAACCTTTCACCGCTAGATGGCTAGGCTTTTTTAGGTCCATAAAATGGTCAATTTTTCAATTTCGTTATTAATGTTTTTAGCGAATTTTGATGACTTTTTCCCCATTCTAGTGAGGTCGTAGAACATGTTACGCGTCTCAGAAATACGTAAAAGTGACTAATCGTGGAGAAAATCGGTATTTTATATTTTGTTAGTTCACTCGTTCACCGCTAGATGGCTAGGTTTTTTTTAGGTCCATGAAGTTTAATTTCCCAATACAAAGCTTCATACTTACCGTAAAGCCATTCCCCAGGCTCATGCGCGGTTGTCGATGACGTTGCAAGCTTCAACTTACCGTAAAAATACGCTGCTTCAATTAAAAAACTCCATTTTTAGTATCGAAAGTTCGTCGTTCGCCTCGGAGGTATCTTTGAAGGTACAATTTGCAAAACAGCGACAAGCGAAGCTTTACAACGATGCCAAAGAGAGCCCAATATTTTTAGCTTATTTAGCGAACGATCTCACGATACAAAGCATGATACTTCGCGATCGAAAATAAGCAGTTATCGGTCCGATTCTAAATATAAAGTCTCGAACGTAGGACCACATACACGAAGCGTTAATTCGATTTAAAAATATAATTTACGACGATTCGACGCATAAGGTAATTAAATTCTTAGCCCTACAGCGACATCTAATTTCGTAGAGTAACTTTCTACGCTGTCTGATTCTCGGTCGAATTTTAGAAACACAATGTGTAAGTGCGAAAATTATTTTCGTAAAATTTTTCGAACAATACTGCGACATAATTTAACCACGAGGTTAGTTCACGTAATTACATCGTGCAATGATTGGATAACCGTGTACATGCAAATTTCAGTAATTACATAAGATTAGAAATAGTGGTTAAATAAAAAAGACAACACGATTGCACGATCACGCCGATGTTTCCGAACACTTTTTTAATGCGCAACGTGATCTCTTATTCCGTCGTTTCGTTCGTACAAGAATGGCGTCGTAAGACACGCTAAGGATTTGTTACGAGGAAAAAATGTAATTCTCACACTCGGAACGTGGAAACAAAAACAACAATATTTTCTATCATTAAGTATATTTAAACATTTATATAGTTGTTATTGCACGTAACACTTACAACGACGAGTGAACATGACACGACGTCGACGGAACGCTTAAAAGAAATATTAAATAGAGGATGGTGTAATATAGAAGCTGACTTCGTTAAAAGTTTGGCGTTGTCGATGCCCAACGAATTATGCAAAGTTATTCGCCGGAAGGGTAATGCTACAAACTATTCGTTCAGAAAATTCTCGTTAAAATAATTATGACACTTACAATAATTAAGCGTTCGAATACTCTTTGCCTTTATTTTTGACTCGTTTGTCGTTGTAAATGTTACATATAATATAAAGTTGTATCATATGTTCAAATACGATTAATAATAAAAATATTGTTGTTTTTATTTCTATATTTTTAATGTACGAATACTTTTGTCCTTCGGTGTATATTTTTTCGTACGGTGTGTACATATTTTGGTCGTTTTCGGAAACATCATTCGGTCTAGCATTTCAACGGATTCATAAATGATACAGCTGTGTAACCCCATTTCACCGCAGTCGCTTCAAATTCGATCTACGTTCGTGGCCTACTTAGGAGGTCCGTATACGTAACGCAAAGAATCTTGACAGCGATATTTCATAGATTATCAGTAAAAATGGTCCGGCCAACCTCGACGAGATTCGTGCAATTTTTACATAAAAAAAACTGTACAACGACACATCGGCCTTCGCCGAGATACGATACGCGTTATATCGCATAATTCGTTATCGATATATCCTGCTGATCGATGAATAAACAAATAAATCAATAGAAGAACAAATATTTCGGAAACATGATGTAATGCAATCTTTTTTTGTACGTAGTAAGTTTTGATACACGAAGTATAAAACATAAAAATTGCAACTGGATTACAATTATTAATAAACGACGAAATGGTCATCTTATCAGAAAGATAGGGGAGTCGGCTTTGCGATAAACGATTGTCCAAAAGACGTCGGACAACGAGTTTAAATGGCTATGTCAAAATCAGAACTATCAGTGTTAAATACAATCTTACCTTTAACTTAGGAATAAATACTGGAACACCTTCTGCCATATTGTATAAGCATTATCTTAAAAATACATATGTAAATTATTAAAAGTTCCGTAACGTAAGCCATGAACGTTGAAACCAGTCATTTTGACTGGTGTTAAAATACGATTAAACCTCTTGCCATACTTTGTTGAGTCTGGGTCAAGACGCACTCGCAGTTCAAACGCGATAAATCTTACTTGAGTTTTGAATACGTTTGAATTCGAAGTTGACGTTCACTTACAATGGTCAAGCTGAATATAAAATTCACACATTTGAATTTTCTTTATTCGTCTCAATGTCATACAACAATAATAAATAATATTATATTAATTGTATGAATTATATATATTGTAACACTAATAATTACTTATATTTAATTACTTATATTACATATATTGAATTACTTACATTACTCACATTACACATCACATTATATTACATTCCGTTACTTACATTATTTACTTTAATTATATTTCACTAATAATTAATAAGTACTAAGTTTTAAACGACTCAACTGTCTGCAAAATTGTAGGTTAAGCGGTTGAAAGCGTGGGTACTGCCTCAACTCCGTTCAATTAAGAATATGAAAGTATACGTCGGAAAAATTATCGTCGAAACGAGGAAATTCTGTCATTGGGTGTCCGTTAACACTAGAAGTACCGGCATTTAATGCATACTTTTCAACTGAAAATAAAGTAGAAAAATACATAAATAAATATTGCAGCATCAAGTAACTTATACAATCATTCATTGGCTCAATAAAACAAGACATACATTTTGGCAAAAGGACGGCAATAAAATTTTGAAATAAAAAATGCCAAACCCGAAACCGGTCATTTTGACTGTTTTGTAGTTCTAGTGTTAAATCCGCGCTAGGTAGCCGCACCCACGCAATCGTTATTTCGACGCGATGATTTTCTTGCTGTGACGTAATGGTGAAAAATCGTTAGAGGGGGGAGAAGGTAAACTCGTTAACCGATAACACGTCGGCGGCGCGTGGTTGTCCTTTCGAAAGCTATGACGTCAGGTTGAAATCATGGTCAGCTGGTGAGTGATCGCCATGGAAACTCCGTGGCCGGTGTATCCAGCAGCGACGCCCGACGCCGAGCGCCCCGACGCCACGACCGTAGATACGCCCACGAGAGATTTTCACGTGCGAACTCGTATGACGCCGCGCGTCGCGCACACCGGCTTTAATATCGAAGTCGTTGCGATAGGTCGGGGATGAAAGCACGAAAATAGCAACAGGTAAAAATATTTAAAAATATTCGCTTTCAACGCGCCGTGCAAATCTCGGCACAATTACTTTTTTATTCGGCGAAAATTAAAATTAAAAAAAAAAAAGCGCGCGAGTCAGGAATCGAACAACAGGTGCGTCGATTTCGTCGTTACTCGACCATTTCTAACACTAGATTTACGGACGATTAATGACCATTTATATTTAAATGGGAATTAAGGTATAAAAACAAATAACTGATGAACGATACGTAAACTAACTCACACAATGATTCTCTATTTCGACGCAGGTTAATTAATATTTTGGCAGTAGCTTTTTACAAATTTTCGTAAATTAAAATAAGCAGTCTAACATCCGTCACTTTGACGGGTTCCGTAAATCTAGTGCTAATATCAACGATCGAGATTACCGTGTGTTCCTGTTCGAACGGCTGATTTTCAAACGTGATCTCCGCAGAGTGTACGGCACAGGACCTTGAAAAGCGTTCACCATTTTCTTAGAGGCAGGCGTTCTAGAGAATTGAGCGTCCACGTCGCGCTTGCTGTATCGCTCCGAGGTTATCTGCAACAAAAACAGAAATTCGCACGAAAGTATCGGTAGGTATATTTCTCGAAGCGAGAATTCACCGTACGAAAATCGCGAGCGGCGACGATATAATTTCTATACCGCGAAAACTAAACACGTACCCGTGACGCGAGCTTAGCCGTAACCAGTTAACGCGTTTCCGTTGGCGGAACGAAGACGCCGATACGCGGTTTCCTATTCACGGAGAAACTGGAAACTCCCGTTGTACGAGGCTACACGAAAAACTGTAACGCGTCGTTTCATCGGCAAGCTGGCAACGCCGACGAAACTTTTCGCTTACTTCGTTGCGTAGCGAGTCCCGTGAAACGGTTATCTCGTCGCGTCGCGATTGGGGGGGGGGGGGGAGGGGCAACCAGAAGCAACAGTTACGTTACAAGTAACGAAACTGCTTGTCCACCATACATTGACTTTTTCTACTTTATTATCAGTTTTGAAGTAAGCATGCATTTAATGCCGGTACTTTCTGTGTTAAAATTGAAATTAGAGTGAAAAAATAAATACCTACTGCAGCGTCACCTAACATGTACAACCATTCGTTACCTCAAGAACATGACATTTTGACAAATGGGCGACAAAGTTTTGTAACATAAAATGTCGGTTCCGAAACTGCTCATTTTGACCGGTTGGTAGTTGACCGTACTATACGTTACGTATATATTTAGCGCACAAATTATTTGATATTATTTACTATCGTTCGCGACGCGACTCGAACTCGCCTCAATTATCCTCGCGAGGTATTCGGGTGGGAGAGGTTATCGGCACTGGCGAGCGTCCGAAGAAGCTAAATGCTCGAACGAAAAGGAGCACGTTGGTCGACGCGACGCAGGAGAAAACGATTCGCGAATGGAGAAACACGAGCGTGCGGTGGCACGCGCGACGAGGAAGGAGAAATCTTACGCTTTACGCCGCGATTCCTTTCGAGGTCGAATGAGAAGGAAACAGAAGACAGACCGGTCGGTCAGCCGTTTGGGCGCGTACGTAACGGACGGAGGCACGCGACCAACGGAAATATAAGAACTTATCGCGTAATCCGCCGTGCCCTCTGTCGATAACGAGTCCTACGAAAAGAAGCGAAACGATCTACCCTCTAAGACCAACGTACTTACGGCCCGCGTAATATTTCTGTTACCCGTGAACAATTTTGCGGTATTACCACTTCTAATAATTAGCACTGCCATATCAATCGTACGTGGGTGACACTCAAATTTCCATACAGATTTAACTGTCGTATTATTAAAAATTCGTTCACTTGTCTAACTATAAATACTCGCATCAGTTACTTTGAACTGTGAAGAACAAATATAACAAAGTATCGTGCATATATTTGGTAAGGTATGTTCAAAATGAAAACTAACTAATGCAATTTTCAATTGGTTCCCTGTGGCAGTCAACGTATTAACTTTACAATTATAGAATTATTATGGCAATTTGTTGTATCAATTTACTTACAATTATTCATAGACAAATTTCATAATAAATTTTGTTCGTGTACTTAAAGGAATAACTGTTTTGCTTAACATTTTTTAATTTTAATATTTCGTCCGGCCCGTGAAAACGGATGTCCATGCTTGCTCTTGGGACCGAAGATAAACTGCAGACAGCGCGAATCGTAGGCTGAATCGAGCGTTTACGGGATGCTTAGGGAATCGGAACGTAGGAAAAGCCTACGGGGACTCGGAACGTAAAACCGAAGACACACGTGTGGGGAAAATCGTGGAAAACGATTGTCGGATTTGTCGCGTTGGGAAAGAACGGTGAACGCGTTATCGAACGGTGATCGATTTCGAAAATCGCGGCAGACACGGTCGAGGAAAACAATGCGAAACGGCGACGGTGGTTCGGTTCGGCTGGAAAGAGGAAGGAACGTAATGAAATACCGTCGAGGAAAAGAATAAACGGAAGGGGGGATAGAAGGAAGAGAAAGAGAGAGTGTAGCGCGAGCGAGGTGGAGGGGGGAGAGAGTGGCACGCGACTCGTTCGGCGGCGAAAGAGAGAGAGGAGACGATAGAGAGGATAACGGCGCGAAAGGGGGAAGTAAATCGAGTGGCTCGTCGAGCGCCGGGCGGTGGGGTGTTTCATGGTAGAAGGGCCACGAAATAAGGGGGACGAGGACAAACGAGGAGGGGGCGGGTTCGCTCCGGTCCGCTTGGTGGCGCGAGCGCGAGTCATCAGGGCCGTATGCCGGAGAGCACGCGACACGCGTTCCGGGAGCCATGGCTTCGCGCGTGACCTTAACCCTTAACCGCTATGGTTAATAAAAGTCACGAACCATGTAAACGCGAACGTGTCGCGTTTTGCTTAGACGATACGCATCGATGAACGTGACAAACGTTTTATAAGCGATTCAAAATCAAATTTCCGAGTAACGAATTCGATTCGAACTTCGTGTATAATTTCCACGAAATAATCTGATGCGGTATGTGTGGAGAGAGCTTTCAGAGACGAATCGAAGGTGAAGTTTATCAAAAAGCGAAAAAAGCTCATTTATTTCAACGTAATCGATTATAATTATTCGTGAATTTGGTCGCGATCGAGATCCGTGTATCCTAACCAGTAACCCGGGTGAGCCGATACCTGAAAGAGAAACGGGAACGACGGAGTCCTCGCGAAGGACAGGGAAAGAGAAACGCGGCGCAAAAACGGAACGCAGAATCGAGTCTGGGGAATAGAGTGGGAAAGGATACGAACGGAGCGGGAAACGAGTTGGAAACCGAGAGAGGAACTGAAACAGAGAGCGAAAGAGGATTCGCGAGTGCCCCGCGGACTACTCTGCATTAACGTTCGCAGACTACAAAGCATTACGGAGAAAGATAACAAGACGCGTATAATACGCTGCGACGGTTCGACGAAAAATAATCGGACGTCGAATCGCGTTAATCGAGTATTTATTTAAATATGGTTCGTTGAGACTGAAGTCAGTGAATAAGGAACATCTAGGAATTCAAAAATACACTTACGTCTCGTAACGCGCGCATGCGCACGTGGTTTGCTTTGATTGGACTTTAAACCTGACTTAATATCATCTACGCAACTCTGCTTGTATTGAAATTTTAAGCAACTTCTTTTCGCGTAACTAGTTTCGAATGATGACTAACAGGTTGTAATAGCAATGCGTCGCGTTTATTAACGAAGGGCGAGGGGATTCACCGAAAAGAACGCCGTCATCGCTTATAGTCGACTCGGTTCCAGGATGATCGCGCTTCCGCTAATCGAGTACCGTAGATCCAAACGACTAAACAACGCGTTACGTTCTACTTCGGTCAGTCCTATTTACCTCGACGATGTCCGCTACGCCGAGCTCGAACTGACCGTTTAACTCTTCGAACGAACGTATGCTGCTTCTCTGGACAAAAGCGCGCCTCGCGCGATCATCGCGTTCGATTCGTTGCCCCGAAATTAATTACCTTTCCTTTACGCGTCCCTCTCGATTATATCACAATTTTTACCGCACCCCATATACCGTAAGCTCGACGAGAAAAACGGACGCGAAGAGAGGAGGAGAGATCGTGGCAAAGAGAAAGAGAAAGAGGGAGAAAGTATCGTTAGAGAGAAAGGGGTGCGAATAGTTGGCACGGTGCGGCGCGGCAAAGACGAATGCGATGGCGAACGCGGTGACGAGAGGTGCGAGAGGGGGAAACAAGAGGGGACCGAAGAAGGAGGGTGGGGCGGAGGGGGACAGACGTTCTACCGTTGCTCGGTGCGAGCAAGCTTGGTTCGGAGAGCAGTGGTGGGGGGCGGATCGGCGGCGGGGCGCGAGCGTAGTGGGTGGCAGCGAAGCACGGAGCGATAGGGGAAATCAGTCGCGGTTCGAGTACCGCCACGCACGCACGTGAGCGGGTCTGCTCTCTGATAATCCGCAACGAACACGGTCTTGTCCGTTCCACGGAACCGTTCGAAACGACGAATACGTCGAACACGCGTTCTTGGAATTAATCGAAGCGAGCCCCGGTATTCTCCCAACGGCGCTCGTGCCACAGCGCGCGCCATCCGGACCAATCAGGGATTACCGATGTAAACACGGAGAGTCGAATTCGAAACGGAAAAGAGTCCGCAAGCGAGACGCGTTCTCGCGATCAAGAAACTCTGCCCCGTTGCTTCCTCCTCTCTCTGTCGCTCTTTTTATTCCTTCTCTCTATCTTACTCTCCATCCCCACTCTTCCGCCTTGAGAGTAGCGGCGAGCGCGACGAAAGGACGTTCGAGATAATCCTCGAGCGAGCGTTTGTTCGAGGGGAAAGTCCGAGACTTTGATCGTCGCAGTACTCGATCGTCGCGTCGTCCGACGAGATTTCCGCGAGGTTGTAACGTCGCCATCGGTTTTCCGGTGATATTATCGTTCGAAACGCGGACGATCGCGCGGGAGGTGAAGTGACGAGATAGCTATTTGAACGTGCTAACGAAGACATCGCGCTACCAACAATCTGGGAACGGAACGATAACGGAGACGGAGAAGGAGACAGAGGGCAAGCTGGAGCAGAGGTCCAAGATGCTCGACTTCGAACAACAGGCGAATCAGGCACAAGCCCTGGCCTCGCTGGACGAGGACTGGCACCTGCTCGAGGGTGAGCGCACGACCTTCGTCATTTTTTATCTCTGTCTCGCGTTCTCGACGCGAACTTGCGACAGTGGCGTCGACGTTATCGCTGCGCACCTGCCGAAACTATCATCCAAGAATAGGACGGTGCACTTTCTACATCTTCTTTTTCTTTCTTTTTTTTTCGTACCACGTATTACGTACGCGACACGAAGAACATTGTCTTCGTATCTCTCGAAACGAAATGAAACTTCGATGGCGAATACATAGTTTCGACTCGTTAATCGCAAGGACGTTCCCCGTACCGGACAAACGCGTATCGTGTTTACGTGCTCGATACCCGATTCGCTTTCGCTCGTTAAGAAAATAGCCGAGCCTCCAGACAAAGATAACAAAAGTTCGCCTCGAAAGTAAACGTTTAAACCCAAGCGGACCGTATTTTTTATTTTTTCCCTTCGTCGGTAACTTATCGAATCGTGACGAAATAACTCGGAGAACCGACCGAATGACCATCGACAATAAAGCCCGACTCGTAATACAGTCGTAACCTATAAACCATAAACGTCAGCGACGCGACGCGTCGTTGCCTTTCTTCCACGCTAGCTTTAACGCGTTTTTACGATTATGCGTGTGAAACGCTCACGGTCCCCAGTGGACCCCGTTAAAAAGACGTTCGAACACTCGAAAACGTTTATTTGTGTTGGTGACCGGTAGTATACTCAAGAACGTAGTTCTTTTTACTCGGTCAAAAGGGAGTGTAAGGATAGATCTCTGAGTATACCCTAATCATTTTTCTGAGCTCCTTCCGAGCTCTCGTTCGAGAGTTTTGGATATTTCAGTAGTGGCCGGTTGTTCTCTGTATATCATCGGCGACTGTGAAACGAACATGGATGGGCGACACAACATTTGGTCATTCTAACGTCCCTTTTTATCGAACAGCTGCTTCACGGACCAACCTCACACTTTGCGGCTGTTTTTCTGAGCGCGCGAGCACAGCGTCTCGAACATCATACGTAGCGATTTCTTAATAACCAACGAGGAAAAGTAATTATCGCGGCACAGAACCTCGACGCCACTGATTGTAACCGAACCTGCTGCGTGTCAAGGTATCGTTTCATCCTATACGTACAGCTCGCTACTCTCCGAGCGTGTATCACAATAATTTGTTGCATGTTCACGTTGTATTTATTCGATTAATACCATCGAATTGAAAAAACGTTCGAGTAAAAGGAATGCGAAAAATAGAATTTCTCGATTGAGACAGATATTTACTTGTGCGTATTCGATAGAAATTAATCGCGTATCTGGAGGAAACTAGTTAGAGAATATTCGTCGCGCCCTTTGAGCGGTTCTCGCGATAGTTCGATCGATTGACTTTTAAATTTGTTTCGGAAAATTGGTTACGCTGATCGGGAATGCACGGCTACAAACTTTGTATGGTCGCTTTGATAATTGTCCTAAAATCTACACGTTTAATATCGGGTTCACGAACAAAAATGACACCTCTTACATTTCCCAATTTAAATCGCAGAAATTATTTGTAATGAAAATCAATAAATTTTGACATTTAATAAATTATTTAATATATTATTTATTAAACATGTCTGTAAAATTTTTTTCGAAATATATTAAACATAATTTATTACTTTGTTTCTAACGTAAAGGTAACGCTGGTAAAGCTAGCGTGATATTCTTGCGAATCGACGGGGACAGGGAGTAATTTGACGAAAATTGTTTCGAATATGTAACTGAATATTTTGAAAGCAGACTGAACGGCACGGGACGGTGTGACGCGGCGTGCCACGGAAAACGTACAACTCGCACCTGTTTCGTTCACGGCACATAAAATGTTTGCGGGAGCAATATCGTGTTTGGCGATGCCAACTTCACCTGGCCGTGGTCCGGAATGCGTACGGTATATTTTTCTAGAGGTCTCTGTAAATCGTTTCGCGAAATGCGAGTTGATCCATGTAATTACCGTACAATTTTACGTTCTATTCAAATAATAATACTCAAAATAACCAATGATCCCAGTATCGGGATTACTAGCGTAACTTCTGGAAAGGGGGTTTAAGGTGATTCCGAATAACTTTGCGAAAATGGGGACTGGGGCTCGTTTTTTTAATTAACATCGAAACAATTGAATTATTAACAATTATTTAGATTATCAACGTGAGTAGTATAAGCAGTAAACAAAAAACAAACACTGGAAGTTTTTCAATTTATATATAATATTGATATAGATTATCGATCCTAACCTATTTGAGTGGACGAGCCTGTCGTTGGACAATCGTCCGCGTAAACTTGCACAGAGAAAACGTCGAGTTCGATATACAATTTAGTACGCACCTTAGAGAAAATCTTGTAGTCTCGGATCTCGATAATATTCCGCGAAATCACAGCGATTGGCGTTTTCTTTCCGAAAAAGACGGGATACCTTCGGGATAACGTTGACCGTGAAGAACGTCGATTAATCCGAGCGATACGATGCGCGACACTCGCGGACATCACATTACGACGCGCCACTATAGTGGCTCACTCTAGTGACTCATTCGCTCATCGTACTCAATCGTGCGGAGAAACAGCCCGCGCAAAATTCAACCGTGCCTGAGAGGTTAACCTCTTAACCTACAACTACGGGCATAGCCCGTAATATGATGATCGGGCCAAAAATGAATAGCACTTGCATTGCCCGTTTTGTCGCAGTTTGAAATTTGCCCCACCGCAAATAGTACAGACTAAACAATCTGCTAAAACCAAATTATAAAGAACGAGTACAATTATCACGCAACGGCATCAAAGTTAGGACACAACGTGGGAGTGTAAGAAGTGCAAAGTTTCCTTACATGTACCAGAATGTTTCGAATTGTATCACACCATCGAAAATTATTAATCTTTTCTTACTGATTTATGTATACATAAATACCTTTCTATAAATAAACTTTTTGGAAAGTAAATCGTAGGTTAAGGGGTTAAGGGGCAGAACGCGGAGAAATTGAAGCTTATCGAAACGAGAGGGGAAACAATGGAGGAGTGGGAGGAGAGTAAGCGGTAGGCATTCTCGACTTTTCACCGAGTCTCGCTTCTGCGCGAGGGGTTCTCCGTTTTCATGAATATCTAACGGTCCCATAAGCTACGCTCTACACTCGCAGCAGTCCACGGCTAAAGATTCTCTCGTCGGACGAAGAAGCGTATCTCCGCGCCACGCCGCGCCATGGGATCGCTCCGTCCTCGACTAAACGCGGTCGACTCTTTCGCACGAACAACCTCGCGTGTGCCTTCCTTCGTATTTATCCTTCGTCGATAAGGAGAAGATTTGTCCTCGTATTTTTTTACTTTCACATTGTTAACCGGTGATGGCCGCTCGATTCCTTCTCCGCGTGTCGCAAGTTTCGGTGGCTATAGGGGCCTCGAATTAGGAAATCGTCGAAGGTGGACGCGAATCGGAAGGCCGTTTATTTTCATCGTTCAGTGGCGTAGTTCAGCCAGGAACTAGGGTGGAACTGCACTTTTTCCGCGTAACGTGCTCATATAGACTTCTAATATTTATTTGCTGAATAAGTACAAGGAGTTCGTCGTAAACTGTTTTATTGAAACGGTTTACAGAAGTAACAGGAAAGCTGTTCTTCGCTGCAGATTAACTGTCGACTGACTGCACGCAATAACGAAGACCGAGACAGGGGATGTAGGAGACGACACAAACAGATACAATTTCATAGTTATACCGTTAACATTAAATTTACGAAACCCGTTAATATGACGGATTTTACATTTCTCATCTTCTAGAAGTTTTTGTGTAAGCCAGTTTACGTATTATCCATTATTTATTTACTTTTATAGTTCAATCTCAATTCGAATATAAGTAATCATGAAACGTGCGTAAAATCTAGAGTTAAAATAATCGATGAAGGGAAAGCAGTGAACGTAGTTGCAGAAATATAGAGCGAATAAAGGAGGGACGAATTTTTCGACGGGGTCATCGATTCGCGGAGGCATTGGCCGAATTGTCGAGTCAGGGACACGAAAACATTTACTGGTGCGTTCTCGATCGTGGATGCTGGTTCGTCTCAAGGACCTCCACGGGAGTTCGTTCACGCCTCGATCCACGATACTTATCTTCTACCCAACGCGTGTTCTTTTCCCTCGTTCGGTATCGGTATCTTTCCAGAAAACCTAGTTCTCCATTTAGACTAGTATCGACGCGTCGCTCTCGCTTTTAACACGTTCGTCGGCACGTCACTCAAATACATATGGTTTCAACCTTTTCTTCGAGTTAAACAGGATTTTAAATTGAAGCGTTCAAAGCAATTTAATGGAACAAGCCATGAAGTATAAACAAAACATAGATAAAACAAAAATACTGAAATACAAATATAAACATAAATAGAAACATAAATAGAAACATAAATAGAAACATAAATAGAAACATAAATAAAAACATAAATAGAAACATAAATAAAAACATAAGTACAAATATAAATAAAAATATAAATATAAACATGAACGTAAATATGGATTTGGGCCCAGCAAGAAATTTAGCCGAATCATGCTAAGCGACGAACGTGTTAAACCTACCAAAGTGATCAAAATGACCATTTAACAAATTTGTAATGTTATGTTAGAAAGTATGTTAAGGTGTCTTTTTTGAAATTCATATTGATTTTCACCAAGATAAGGAATTAATGTGTACATTAATCTCATCTACATTAATTTCATCGTTCGTTTATTCATTTGTCAAATACTTTTTTAACTTCAAAATAAAGCTTCATTATACGCTGGTAGGTTTAGTGTTAAATCGAAAGTACAGTCGGCAAATAAGCGAGTATATCTATCAGTCGATCCTCGTTCAAACAGTTTTCGATACGATACGCATCGTGGTTCTTAACCGTGTGCCTTAGGGAGCCAGGGTTTTCGTGCAATAAGTACACGTCGATTGTTGCCGTTCGAGATCTCCATTCGCGCAAACGATATAGCGAAGTTAGAAACAAAAGCGAGGCACGAGGCCCCGATCGTCCTTCCCGCCACTGGAAAATTGTGTTTATACCATTTGTGCCGTTGAATTTTCATCGCGTGCCAAGATTTTAAAATGCATCCGTTCCAACGGTGAACCTATACACTCTCTTTCTCTCTCTGTTTCGTTCGTCGACCGAAACGTTTTGATGAAAAAAATGCAAACGTGTAGGAAGAGAGGGCCGGGAGGTGGGGGCGAAGCAAGTACACACAGAGAGAAAGAGACGTAACACTGGAGGACGGGGGGGGGGGGGGGGGGGGGGAGCAGCTTCGACACAGCAGCACTGCGGCAGAAAACTGGTCCAGGTGCAAGCTCGATACTCCCGTAGCGCGTGATTCGCGTTGAATATTCGTCAGGTTAGAAAATTCCTTGTATCCCGTCTACGAGATTCTGCCGCGCGATGCTATTTTTTTTATCTTCGCCCCTTCCGACGTTTGCCACTTGCCCGCTAAAAAAAAACACCAACACAAATGTTTTGTTACTCGAGATCGACTCGGATCCAATGGATCTCGCGATCGGGCGAAGTTAAACGACTCGAGGAGGTTTCGGAGCGTACGTGCTCGATCGCCTAAAGAAGATAACTTCGCGTTGCATCGGTGTCCGAGCGAAGGTAGCCTAATCGTAACGGTTTTATTCGAGTAACTGTACCGCGGCTGGTCGAATGACATCATAACTGGATCTCGCGAATCTAATTTCCATCCAGTACGCCGGGACCTCGTCTTCGGACATTTCTGGCCGAACCGTATGTACGTAGGTACAGCGAGCTGCATAATCGATATCTCGGCGTGGCCAAATGCCTTATAACATGGGTTATTGATTTGCAACTCCGCCTCTGACGGCGTGTACGCGCGCATAACACCGGCATAATAAACGCGGCCCATCCAACGCGGTGCCGCGCGTTAACGTGTCCATCCAAACAACGATAACTCGTCAACGATATCTCGGTTTCCAGTTAACCATCTAGTACTATCTTCCGGATCTTATGAACCGGCGTTTTCTTTCGAGAAAACTTACTACAAGATTCGGATCTTGTCTTCCGAAACGGACAGCTTATGTGTTTTATCGAAATAAAGAATAATTGTGCACGTTACAGTAGTTACTCGTTCAATTCTCGGTCGTGTTTTAAATTGGAAAGTAAGCGCGCATATGTATATCGCCGGTAGTTAACGAAACTGAGCCTACGTTCCGATCCGGTCACCCAATTCCCTAGATTCTACAGTCTAACATAGGTATCCCGACGCATACCTCGGATTCTAAAGCTTCCACTAGGCATCCAAATAAGTTTCCCGATAGGGTAACCAAATTCTCTGGTAAATTAAAGAAGCGCGATTTATCGTCACGTATAGTGGGATTATTTTCCTGTACGAATGTATCGTCGCGACCGAGATGGTTTTGTTACCGACTCGCTCTTTCTCGAACGCGAACAACATCGTTTTTTCGTGTAGCGTAAAAAAGCGTGGCATGAGAGAGTACGAACGTGCGAGACTCCGTCGAACGCATGCGACTCTGCATTTAAATATTAAGAAACTGCGAAACAATCGTGTTAAAATTTCGTGTTATTTTAAGCGTGCTACTCGAATCTTTTTACCATTCAACGTAGACAAACGACGAATCGTATAAACACGGTAAAAATTTTCGGACATTTTTGTAGTCGATGACGCTACGCACTGAGCCACTGCCATCCACCCTATTAAGTTACTTTCCTAACTGCTTTTAAACCTTTCGAGCGTGAAAGGCCTCACCCTTAAACGAGTTCTATCCGACCCTTACAATTAATAAACGCCTGCATAACTCTTTCATTTAATAAATCCTTTTCTTTTACATTAACCCGTTACGATACATCGCTATAACGCGGATATCATCGTATGATACGACGTGCCACTATAGCGACTTCACCGTAGTAAGTCATTCGCTCACCGCACTCCGCCATGCAGATAAACGGTCAAACAGGTTAAATACGTTGTTTTCCCTCCAAATATCGTGTAAGATGGTTTTCGTTTATATCAAGACTGTACCGTACCGTAAACCTATAAAACCAACACGTGATTATTTTTGAATTTGACGTTTGCCCCCCCCCGCCACTCGGCAGTCGAAGATCAAGAGGTGGGGAGGAGGAGGGGGGGGGGGGGGGTATTAGCGGTTGCAACATGGTGGGGATACGAGTTAAATGGGCAGTATACAGAGGGAATTCCTGCTTTCGATGACTCAAGGTCGGATCCTTGACAGTCACAAATGACGTTCATCCATTTTTACCAGGAATTCGTGGAGAGATCGAGCCTTTAACGCGCGTACTTTACGCCGATCGTGTGATCACGTTTTTCTTTTGTTCGACGATACTTCCATTTTTACTCGCGAATAAGATAACTGGCCTCGGTTATCACCTCGTTTCGACGATTTATTAGTCCGACGCAAAATCCTCCCCACTCTGCGTACGTTCGACGAGTGTTTACGTGCCGCGTTATTATATCGAGACGGACCCAGTGTGCGTATCGATTACTACGCTCAATGATAAGTCGTCTCGTTAACGCGACCTCGACCCGTAATTTATTACATATTCGTAATTAATGGTAACGATGGCCGGTCGCGTTCGATCATCGATCTCTTCGAAGTCGTAGAGTTTTTCTACCGGCTTCTGGGCGTTTAAGGCTGTTTCATTGTTCGATGCACCATTCGCGATCGTGCGTTATCGAAATTTCCGCTTACGTTTTTTCCCGTTCCGCGAGTTTCCCGCAACACGGTTTTTTTTCGATAATCGTATCTAAATCGCTTGGAATCGAAAGAAAACATTCTGCTATCTCGTTTACGAACAAAGATCGATCGAATCGAACGGGGACGTAAATTTTGCATTACGAATAATTTCTTTCTTTTCTTTATTATGCTCGAGACGTCTGGCACGAAAGCAGGAGACTGTTTGTAATGCGTCTCGACAGGAACATTTTTTTTTAACGTCGGAACTACCAATCAGTCAAAATGACCAGTCTTGGGTTTGACAATTCATGTAAAAAAAAAAATTTGCGTCGAGTTTATTCGCATAAAATGCTGTTAGTCAAAAAAGTTCTTATGAAAAAAAGTGACTACCATATATATGCGGCACTGTTCGCGAAAGGGTTAATGTCGGTATTTCCAGTGTTAAAGCATCGTTCCAGGAACGATATTCGTTTGGTGTTACGTTCATTTACATCGAAGATACGCGTTTGGGCAATATCGTGCTCCGATAGTTTTTGAATTTGCCTCCCCCACCGTTTCGTGCGATGACCCAGCAGTTTGCACCGGCCATAGCCGGTAAATACAGAACTATCTCTCTCTCGAAAGAATCGCTTTTGCAACGATATCCCGTACTCCGTCGTTCAGTGAAAACTTCCGTGGATCAAAAATGTTTTAAAAGCTTGGTCCGAGATAATTGCCAGCCGTAACGAACGACGAGCACAATGCGCGACGTCGGAAACGAACCTGTGTGTTAGTCTCGTTCGTAACGCCTGTAAAATTCTTTCGTTCCCCTAACACTAGTCTGTGTTTTGCGTACCTTTTTGTCCCCTTTCGTTCTCGCTGCTTTTGATCGTCGTCGTGACGCGACACGAGGCAACCATCTTTCGTTTTTTTGAAGCTGAAGGCAAATGTTTAGGATTTATTTTACAAATCGTTTTTACCGTTTTTCCAGGATTTTCGTACACCCGGTAAATATGAATACATAGGTAAAATCAGTTGATCGACGACCAAATTTTTCAGAAATATTCGAATACTCCACGTAGAAACTCGTCGAGATATTGGAAGAAGTCGAGAGAGGAACACGGTTCGAAAGGGTATCATTAGCGGTTGGTTATCGATACCTGTAGAGGACGAAATGGTTCGAGTGCGGATTGTTTGGCACAACGTACGTTACGATCTTTAATTTTCGAGCCGTAATACGACAGATACCGTAGCGAACGTAAACTATAGATCGTAGAGCGTAGATTGCAGAGCGTAGACGACTGTACTTAGGTAAAGCACAGCCGTAGCCGTAAACTGGCGGAGAGCGTCGCGCCCCCTCCGTGATATCGATTGCGACATCGTGCGTCGTCGTCAAACTTCGGCGACGATCGCGATCGCGTTCACGTCCCGTTCTTAGGACACCGACAGGTGCGTAGGATCGGGTCAGGGGCCCGGTCTCGCTTCGATTCACGGGCAAGCTGTAACCGTGTCACGGCTACCATCGAAATTCTATCGATTCAGCTAATTACGCGTTTCTTATCCGCGTTACACTTTACGTATCTCGAAGTAGTTTAGGTGTTGGGACACTTTGCCCGACACGATGCACGAACAACGCCGTCGTTTCGACCTCGAACTAAAACGTTACACAGTAGCCGAGTTGTACATTGTGTCTGCATGCGTAACGAAGCGTACGCGGATAAAAAGGAATTTATTATTCCGAAACGACGCGGATCAATTCTGTCTGTGGCAAAATAATAGTGAGTCAGGCTTCGCGCACATTCCTGTGCAACAACGTATCATGAAAGGAGCGGCGGGGGGAGTAGTCCTTCTCTGGTCAGGACTTATTTAGCGTCGCGGCATCGCGTCGCACGCTTGCACACCGTACACTGTACACTGCATAGACTTTTAGCGTTAGTTATACGCCTTTCACTGAGACCGTGTCCCCTCCTGCCGTTGCCATTCTTCTAATTAGATGGACCGTCGTTCCGTCACGTTCGCGCCTCACCGACAATTAACGTAAGATAGCCAGTCACGAAATTGGATCGGTCACGAATAAACTGTCTTGCGGGCTGACGTTTTTTAGCTAGCGAAATCGTTGATCGATGAAAAAGCAAATAATTGCATAATCGGTGGAAAAATTTTAACAATCGCGCGCATAAATCGACAGCACAATTACGACGCTGAAAAATTGTCGACAGATGTCGACATTGTTGAATCTGATCGTTCCGACTACAAATAGTTTCACGGTAGATATCGTGTTGTAAATGAATTTTTCGGCGTCGATATTTAATTTTATCGAATAGAGTAAGGGCTATATCGTGTCGCCATTTTGCTAAGTAGTTTTCCCGTTTAAGCGAATGAGCTTTTCGACTCTGCCGCGTACTGTTTTCTTATTTTGGAAAAGAACAGAAAGCCAGACAATGGCCAGCCACACCGGTTATCGGCCGAGAAGCTGTTAAAAAGATCTCGAGCGCTATTACGCGAGAGAAGGATGCAGAATAGAACCGGTGTGCAAAGAGGATTTTCCCGAGCGAAGATTATTTAAATCCGGCATTGAAAGCGGTTTCAATGGAGACACCGATACGCCCGTGTCACCGCCACCCTTCTTCACCTATTCTATCTACCCTTCTTACCTCACCCACGCGTCTTCTTCTTAAGAACAACAACCGAAACAAGTCAAGGTCATCCCCGTTGTCGTCCTTGCCTTCTTAGTTGTTTCTCTCGAAAACAGAACTGCTCCTTACATTAACGATCACTTTTTTTCGCGTAAAACCGTGGTGTGGTTGTACCACTCGTTTTCGCGCCCTTGCGTGCGTCTGTCGTAGAGACGAGGTTACTGTACGCACAATAGATGATCGCAAAATGGCGACGCGATTGACAATCGAAGATCGACGTGCACTAGCATGCGCGCGCATCCTTAAGCTCGAAAACGAGCGCCTTTATGATCACCGGATCGGGGCTACGTGTTTCCGTTGCCACAACAGACCTAACGTTCAGCCTCGTTTCTTTTTGCCCGCGTTGTTCCCGTGTTATTCAAATTCCACCATTATTTGATCGTCCCAATCGAACATCGTGAACTCTCGAATCTTATTAGCGCGCGAGAAGCCGTGTTCGTTTTATCTTCACGCGTTTCGACTCGATTTTCTGCCTCTCTTTTAAACGAACGCATTTGGGATTTTCTCGAGCACCACCATCGTCCGGCATGCGATACAGAGTGATAAGGGAATTTACGATTTCAAACGTAATTCGTCGCGACACACGGCGCACCTATCCGTGTTTGCTCGTTCGTATCTAAAGCATCGTAACATCGCGTCGCATTGGTACGCTCGACGATGTCGCTTTTAATTCGGTATAAGAAAGTGGGTTTCTGGGTCATAGTGGCGCGATACGCGGACCAACCGATCTACTGCGCCACAGGCAAACGGCTTCCTTCGCACGCCTCGTGAAGAAACGACTTTCTTCGCAAGCGGTACTGTATCGTATTCTCGTATTCGTCACAATCACATTCTCGGAATATACATTTCATTATCTATAATTTGTAATCTCGCATCGCGAACGAGAACGTTTCCCAGGAATGATCATTGTTATAATCGCAACGAGAAGAAAAAGGGGATACGTATTAATTTGAAATTAGTTGCGCGCGCGTGCGCCGAGGCACATAGCCGAGTTCCACGCGCGCGTAACGGTAATAAAATTCGTAGGTTAGGATGATCACTGGAAAATATAATAGGTAGCGCGTGTGTTTCGAAGAACCGCACGGTGGGGACATTTTTATCGAGAGTGAAAGTCTCGTAGCCGTAGTTTCGATGAGGCAACGTTAACTCGTGTGTTTCCCGGCGAAGGAATGCGAGCGCGCGCGTGCGTCGATCGTGTTTTAAGTATCGTCCGCATTCGGTCTTACGTAAATCCGACGCAACGTTATTATGTAGGTCTTACAAGTGCGCCAAAAGGAACATCCAGTAATTCTTTATACGCTGTAAAACAATAATCAAAATTATGTCTTATAACGAACGAATGATTAAACCGATGATACGAAATTTTCGATAACGACAAGTAGGAAACGGAACGAGAAACGACGTTTCACGAAAGAATCGTTAGCTGTCGCGGTTAGTAGAAATAGGAGTGAGTAACAGGGAAATTCCCTAGGGGGAAGGGAGAGCAAGAGCGAGAACTAGTACGACCCACTTACGTTGTTGATAGACAATAAAACAGGCTTCCGTTGGCGGCTTGCTCTCAACGAAGGTTAATCGGTAATTAAAACTCGATTTACCGTCCGCGTTTCCACCGAATATCGATGAGTCTCGATCTTCGTTTTCCCCGAGTCGCTTGTTCGCTTCTTGCCACTCGCTTCGATTTCTAGTCTCAATTCAAACGGTGCAATAATCTTGCCTGTTTCGTTGATGCGTGGATAACGGGAGAGTTTAACCAAACATACGAATTTTATAGAAACAATATTCTCGTCGGAACTGTACCGATTGTTCTAAGTAACGGTCAGCCGGTGGTGTGCTGGTTTCTTATCCGACGAAAAGCTACGTTACGGTCGAGCGTTACGGCTCGGACTCTCCTCACGCTCTCCCCACATTAGACACTCCTGAAGTTCTCTCCAGGCTCTCCCTACACTTTCCATAGATTATTATCCTTAATCGTTAACCGAGAGAGGCTACCTCGCATCCGTGGTACGCGTTTCGCATCAGTTAGGATGCTTGATAGAAACACTCGGCGAATGAGTCGGCAGGTTAACTTCTCCCGACGAAAAACAACTAGGCGCCGAGTAGTTGCGAGATCGCAGAGGGCGCTTCGTGTTCCCTTCTCGCGTTGATTTATGACCCGTTACCGAGGACCAGTTTCCGAGGGAAGTTATCGTCCCGTTTAATCGCGCGTACTCCTTGCCCGAACAACTCGAACCACGATATTTCGCGAAGCAACGATTTAACGACGGATTCTAAACTGGCCAAATATATAAAACAATCTCGCGGTAACTCGTCATTCATTTTAACCGTACTCGGCTACATACGTACGACAAATACCAGCGTGTTGTATGTCGTATCGTATCGAATCGATCGGTCGTTTTAAGCCGTGACACGAAGCGTATTAATAGAACTCATAGAGGGGTAAAAGAAACGTTTCCTGGCAATTTCTCCGCTTTGCTGGCACGGTTATTCACGGCCGACATTCATAGGCAAATGGGGACGAGTCCGTCCATTCGGCTCGGTCTCGTTCGAAATTCGCCTCTCTTAGAAGAGACGCTTTACGATTTCATTCAATTAAGCCGGTCTATCTTGGCAGATGTAGATTACAAGTGTATCGTGTCCCGGGTGTATTTCGCGACACGGTCGAGGCCCACCTGACCGCGTCATAGCCACCGCTTTACGTATGTCGGTCTGGCACGCGAATCTCGTACCTCCACCTTATGCTCCCCCCTCCAACTGCCTCCTCCTTCCTACGGAAAGCGAAGGGGAAGCCCCTTCTTAGGCGGATCACGCGTACCAACGCGTAGTCGATTACTTGTAGACTGCTGGCTACATCGCGTGGCAAGTACTTAACGCTTTTCGGTGCATCCTTTGGCTAAAAATAACTCTAGAACCGTAAAGGGAGTACGCTTTCTTCCGACTTTCGGGGATAGCGGAAATAACCTAGACCGTACTGTCCTTCTCGGTTTCCGGACATTCTTTACGCGAATGAAACACGTAAGTACTTACATACGCATGGTTTCAACGCTAAAACTATTGACGTATAATGCACGATTCCGTTTAACGCTTACAATCGCTGTAAACGGATACACGTTGTTGATTAATTGTAAAAATAAAATCATCCCTGTATATAAGTACATCAATAAGCCACGTATCAATGTATTTCTAACCCTTTGCGGACGAGTGGCGACGCTCACACGCCATTTGATACAGTGCAACAATTTTTAATAAATAATAATAATTTTTAACTACATTTGTAGTATTATACACGTGAAGTTTGAATACAGTGAAATCAACAATATTGACAATTATTAATAAAAATATGCTTATTTCGAAAAAATTGATCAAGCTTTTTTACCAGAAAGTTTTACAGTCGCTATTTGCTATTGGTAAAAATACTTACGACCGCAAAAGGGTTAAAAACTGGCCGTAGACCGACGCCTACAATTTTGTCTCTTATTGTCGTTAAATTTTATCGCGTGTAATAGGAAATTTGTAAAACGGTGACTCGATCGCTTTCGTAGTTTCAGCGTTGAAGCATACGCTGGCCGAAGAAGATCCGCCGCTTAGCAGCGCCACATCGAGCATCGAAAGAACGAAGCGGTAGTTCGAACGCGCGTAATACTTAGCACTGATCGATCCTGAGAGAACTGAGGCGTCCCTCGATCACGACTAGCTTTCGATTCAAACGATACCCGTGTACGTGTAGCTACACTAACGCGCGTATAACGTGCCATCTGCTCGAGCGCGCGAGACGCTGCCGAGGTAGGGGAACTCCAAAGATAGCGTTGCAATTGCTTCCGAACCCCTTTGAATACCCTTCCCACGTTTATTCCTGACTGTCACACGGAATTCGAAATTGGGTTACAGTTCAGAGTTTCGAACGACCAACCAGCCGAGATTTTATCACGCCGGCAAGAAAGCGAAATGCGATTTATTCGACGTTAACGGAATTTTATATATTATCCGCTTCGAGTGTACGCGATTCCGAGATTCCCAGTTTCTGAGAACCAAAATAGAACGTGGACAGGAAAGCGTAGCCGAAAAACTCTATTTCGGATGATACGTCTATATTTATTAAAAAATTCTAATTCTCCGTATGCTGATAATGTATTATCGTTCCTGATAATATATCTGATAATATATTATCATAATTATGCATTTATAATAATAATAATAATTTATGACTTTATTTATACTTCATAATATTTTACATGATAAATTAGCTAACCAATTCATACTAAAAAATCATAATATTGAAATTATTCGAACTTCCATACCAATAATAATTTTATTATTTATTTCTTTTCCATCATTACACATGACGCACGTAACTGTTGAAATGCGACAAATTTCTGAACATACTTTTTCTGTCTTAATACTAGAATGATAATTACATCGTTCAGTGTGATACAGTTTATAAGATAATTGGTTAATTGATTAGAGCAATTGCGTTTTGATTATACGTGTATAATCGCTGGAATATAATTTTCGATACGTGTAACGTAACCTTATTACGCGGAAGATTCGAGATAGGCGTAAAAAGATCGGAAAGTGGAGAGGTTTTCGAGACACCTTGTGTGCCGAGTCGCTAGGAGGGCGCGGGGAGAAAGCTCGGGCGTGCAGGTGGGGCAGAGAGAGGGAGAGGGAGAGAGAGAACGCGGGCAAAAAGGAAGAACGAGTTCCGCGCGAGCGGAACGAAAACGAAGCTACGACTCTCTGTGGTCCCCCCACTCTTTCTACTCCCTCTCCCCCATGGCACGCTGTTTTCTCTCTTCAGCCTCGTTTGTCTCTCTCTGTTCATCCAGTGCAGCAACCCTGCAGAAGGACAGGAGCATCGACCAATACGGCCGTCGCGGGGAGAGTCGAACGAAGACGAACGCCGCGACTAACGCGTGGCACATTTTCGAGTTAAATTCTCGAACCGTACGCGATTTTTATTTCCGACCTATGTTTCGTTTTTATTTTTTTTCGTCGTCAAATTCCGTTTCGCGAAGACAGGGTACGATGACACTTTTCTCGCGATCTTTGCACCGCGATGATACGCCTTATCGTTCGTGCTCTTCTCTCGAGTTCATCGATATCCTGCTTGGCTCAGCTCTTTGCCGAGAAGCGTAACGGTCGGCCTGGGAGTTTGACGAAACTTTCGAGGAAAATCGCTGGGCGAAAGGATCGCTGCCATAGATTTTCTAAATTCTCCCTAATTTTTCTGCGATAACGTTGTAGATAATTTGCGATAATTCTGGGTCATTTGCATAACTCTGAACACTCGCACAATCAAGGTTAATTTACTCTATCTCCTGAAAACCCTTAACATTGAATTTGCGCGCTTCCGATTTTCAGCTACTTTTACATTACGAATAAATATGTAAGGAATGAAACACAATGTATTTGATACGGTTATTTAAAAAATTAACATAGAGTTAAAAAAAAGAATGTAAATTTATAAATGTAAACATCTAAATTTCTATAATAAATCTTCGAATAATTTCTGCAATTCGAAATTAAGAATAATTTCAAGTACCGTATGCTTAGCGTTAGTGAAACCTGCAGCCAGTAGTCCGGTCGGTATCGCATACTAAATGCTGGAAAAGAAAACGACACGATCGGGACAACTGCGTACGTTTCAAAATAATAACTGCCGCGGTGAAAAAAAAAACGGTAGAGAGATTCGCGTTAGAAGACGTTTTAACCTCGTTCGTCGGGAGAAAACGATTTGTAATAAGCTGTTCTCGGAACGCATAGAGCACGGATGTCGTTGCAGTTCTTTCCGCATGGTGGCTCTTCGAGGAAGCGTTTTATTTGAAGTTGCTGGCACCGAGTCGAAATTTGTCTCGTTTCTTTAGTCAGCTTTATCCGATAAACAGCCTCGAATTAACGACCTCCATTCGTCCAGACTATCGATTAGTGTTTTGGCATGTCTCAAGGCCAGCGAAGGATACGACGCGACATTTTAAAGGGTCCCCGCAAGTTATGGGGTGATAGAAGCCTACGAAGGTTAAAGTACCTAATAAGTTTTCGAAGGACGAGGGTGAAAAACATTTTTCAAACAGTCTCGAGTAATACCTCTTTACAAATTCTTGCGATCACGAATCTTCCTGTAAAGAGAGTTCTTTTTTTTCGACCGTACGAGGATATCTGCACGAAATTCTAGGGATACGAAACAAGCCAGCTCTAGACGCGCAGCGATAGATGGATTTTATCGGGAATCGTAGAAGCTCGTTCCAAAATCCTATTCGTCACGTTTCCGTACGTCGAAATGTGGCCAATGAGACGAGCGCGCATGCGCGCGGGCGCGCGCACCGACTCGAGGGACATTTCGGTGTCTATTAACGCATTGTTGACCGGCCACGAGTTAACCCGTGTTTTTGTGCCCAAACGTTGTAGATCGATCACCGGTTAACTCGTGTTTGCACTTACATTAGTTAGCTCGATCGTGTTCGCTTTGTTCTAAAACACTACTCTTCTCGATATTTGGATTTTTGTAACATTCCTATTACCAGAAAAGACTCCATTAATTGTACCAGCAAGATTATTAAAACTTATGCAGAAGGCGTTTAATTTGAATTGATCGTAAATTCAGTACGAATAAAGGGTACCGAAGTTTATTTAGGTCGTTTCACTTTCGTATTCATTTACGAGATAATAGCCAGCAAGGCGAGGTAGCTCAGCATAGAATCGCCGGTCAACAACGTATAAGAATAAGCGGCAGAACAAGAGAAATACACCGTAAACGAAGTATCGTGTCGGAGACATCGGACTTCTGGGTCTTCTTTGTACTACCGACCAGGTAGAGATCACGTTAAAGGTTTTCGAGAAACGACTTCCAATTCGACGGGTCGTACACATTCGAGACAGAAACGCGTCGCAAGAAAAATTGTCCGGTTCGTACGATTCCGAAGGGGACAGATTTTCTTTCGCGGCTCCGCTAGAGAGATTGAGCAACCACTTTCTGTAGAAAGTATGCTCCGAATAAACGAGATATACGCGCGCATAACCGGTCGTTAGTAAGACCAGGAAAGTTTCGTTTGTACGCGTGTAACGCTAGTTGAAAAAAAAGTCCCGAGTAGAGAATATTGTAACGACGTTATCGACAGATCGAATTGTCGTCGGACATTTCGATATTATCGATAACGGCAAGTCGTCGCGGCGAAAAGAGCAGAGACGTCGCGATGCGATGAGACGAGGAGAGACGCGCGTAACGGAAGTCGGCGCGAGAGAGACGGCGCGTCGAGAGAGTGAGCGAAGTAGATTTAAAAGTAAGCGAGAGAGAGACACACGAAGCCGACAGCCGAACAAGAGCGAAGGAGCACGAACGAACGAGAGCGAAACGCGAAACCGAGACGGCGATAGACGACAAAAGCGAAACGAAGATTAACAGAGAGCAAATCGTGTAAGAGTAAGAGTTAGTCGAGACTAGAGGGGAAGAAAGATAAAGGATGTAAGGGTGGAAGGGATAGAAGAAAGGTTGCGAAGTGTCGAGAGGGGCAAGCAGCAGGTAAGAAAGGAACGACCAGCTGTTTCCTCGTGTGACGTCACGCAGGTGCCCGCCGCTCGGAACGACTCGGCTCGACTCGGCTAGCCTCGGCTCGACTGGGGGAACGGGACGGAAGGTGGACAGGTGGACAATGCTCTTAACCCTCTGCTCCTATCTGGATCCTGTTTTCCATCGTGCTGCTTTCGCGTACGACATTCATTTTTTCTCCCCTGTGTACGCGCGCGTATCTCTTTCTTGGTCTAGGGGTCAGCAAACTTTTCTAGAAACGATCAGGATTGGATTCCTGAAGGACATCGTCCGACGAGATATATTAAATTCTAATTGAAACTCTTGCGCTAGTTAATTAACACTAAAACTACCAAAGGAGTGAGATGACCCTTCTACAAATTTCCTAATTCAAATGACGAAATTTGTTAAGGTGGTTTTCTTGACATCCACGTTGATGGTTATCAATTTATCATCGATTGTCATTTTTAACGTGAAAATAATTGTGAATTATACATCAGTAGTTTTAGTGTTAACCCTTTGCACTCCACTGAATCCCTTTTATACCGAATCCGAATAAAGTAATTGAAGAATATCCTGTTCGTTATATACATTTTATATATGTTCTTATTCCTACGTATATATTTTTGTTATATATTGTTATTCCTACATATAAATATTTTGTATATATTCTCATTCTTAATATTCAATCATATTCAATCATATTCAAAATACTTCTAAGATACGAACATTCTCTGTCTGTCCAACATTACAACAGTAATCACAAGCACTGTGTTTGACGCATTCGTCGATGAAATTATAAGTTAGGGGTTCAAGGGTACGAAGAGATTTATACGAAAGGAAACCACCTACGGAGGGTCGTAGTAGTTTGGTAACCGTCTAGGGAGGAAAACGATAGACGAATCTTGACTACCAGCAGAAACTCGGTGAAAGATTGTAACCTAAGGTTCTCCAAGAGAGGCTGACCTAGAAAAGGTGTAGCATCGATCGCGAAAGACGGAAGGTTCGGCGGTAGAACATAAAATAGCGGGTGATAAGGGCGCGAGAAAACTTCGGGAATATCCCCCAAAACGCGTAAAGTGTCGATTGCGAGATCGAGCCTCGTTCAGTGACATCCTAATCGCGAGTTTTCTACGCACGTGGTCACTTAGGAAAAGTGGGAAGGGGAAAGATAGCGCGTGTGTAAGTGCTACGACATATTTCGTCGAAGAAGCCGATCCACTAAGTAAGGTTTTTAATAGTTCGATGTACGAAATACGATCTTGTTGCGAACGTAGGAATCCTGGTGAATTATATTTTTAATTACATTCGATTTCTATTTAAATAATGTTTGATATGCGCGCATCTCTTGTATTTAATTACGTTCGATGCGTGTGCTTTTTATATGTATAAAAATGCGGAAAAATATTTTTGTTATTGTCGGGAATCGAACCCGGGTCCTCGGATTCGTAGTCAACGACGCTATCCACTCATCCATTGTCGTCCACACTGTTTGTTGTTTCCATGACTCCTTTTAACCGTAAATCCGGAGCTCGATATCGAAAACGATAACGAACAAAATTTGGGCATCGGAGTTTCCCTTTTGCGGGCCAGCGTTTACTATCGCGAGAAGCACACGCAATCTTCGGCACATCCTTTTCCGCGATTACACTCACCGATCATCGCGTCGATAACGGAGTTTACGGAATCTGGCCAGGCTATCTTTCTCGGCTTCCGCAACGTCCGTCTTTCGCAAAACGAGGAATTTGTTAATCTTCCGTTACGTTGACACCGATCGTACGCGTTCTTTGTTCGGACCACAACTTTGTTGCTCCCCGATAAATACATATAGAACGAAGTATAGAACGAAATATACAACGCAGTATTAAAATGGAGAGGGCAACGAAGTATTAAAATGAAATAGTTAGCGAAGTATTAAGATGAAGTAGTCAAGGATGTATTAAAATGAAGTAGTCAACGAACTATTAAAATGAAGTAGTCAACAAAGTATTAAAATAAAGTAGTCAACGAAGTATCAAAGCGAAGAACAAATCGAAGAAATCAATGAAGTATGAAATGTACAATACTACGAAGCATAAAACAGAGAATACTACGACGTATAAAAACGGAGAGGACAACGAAGAAGAAAACGGGAAAAGAGAACGCGAAGCAGGAGGGGGAGGAGGAGAACGGTATCGAGGATCCCATCGGAACGAACAAGTACGAACGCGAAGCCATCGGCGGCGAAATCGGCTCGCGGCGAAAAATAGCGCATTTAATTATAGGTCAAACGCGAGATTCCACGGCAGCAGCTGTTTAAATAGCAACGCACTCCGCCACTCGACGGAAACGCTCGTCGTCGTTTCCCGAAACGGGACTCCGAACATTTTCGAACTTTCTGGCCGCATATCGATAATCCCGAACTTGCAGCGCTATCGAAATGATAGTTCGAACACGCTCACCGTACCGATATCATTCTTGCCTCGTTTTTAACCCTTTACCGTGCTTTCGCGCGATTTCACACTCAATAAACTGAATTCAAAGCTTGTGTACCATTCGATTTCGTGTTTTAGGCTCAACTATGATTCGTGTAGTTAGGATCCGCTGAATATAAAATACATTTTATATCATTTATATATATAAATATGCATGCGCGCGCGCGCGCGTGTGTGTGTGTGTGTGTGTGTATATTGTATATACTGGGTGGTTCATTTATTTTGAGACAGGTTAATATCTTTTAAACAACATATTTTTGACAAAAGTGTTTCAGACAAAAGTTGTCGTGTGTCAGGGAGCAAATTGGATGGTATGAATGGATTTTTTCAGTGAGTGCTCCTTAAGGTCATGTGATGGTCAACTTTATTTTTTTCAATGGAACCCCGCATTTTGTATTATACTATCATATTCTCCGATAGAAAATAGGTAACTTTTGTCGGAAACCTTTTTTCCTAGGGTTTCTACTTCCTGAGATAAGGTACTAAATATTTATGAAGATACGATACGTAAATAAAAACACGTATAAGGAGCACTGTATTTATAATCGCTTTATAATATCCAATAAGGATTATTTATTATTTAATGTGTTCAAAGTGTTGCCACCAACTTCAACAGCCTGATGAAAATTTGCTTATCAAGGTCCCCAACACACTAGATATATATTTCAAGTGAATTTCAAATATAACCCCAGTTTATTCCAAATATAGACCAAGTATAGCCCAAATACAACATAAATATAACCCAAATATTATCCAAGTATAACCCGAACATAGTGCAAATATACCGTAAATATATATTTGTAAAGGTGAAATTGTAAGGTGGAAAAAAGCGCGAACTATCCCGAACAGGTGTCCCGTTTATTCATCCGTTCGTAAGATGGTGGACGGTGAACCGATTGCGCAACCGTGGCCGCCTTAACGATACTCGGATGGGATCCTATCGTTTCGTTCAAAACAATGATCGGGCCGATTGGCTAACCGTACAATTACGCTTTTGTAACGTGCCCGTTAGAACGCGACTTTCACTTCGTTCCGTGGAAGGAAAACTGTATCTGGCCGTACACCGCTGCTCAAGAATATGTGGACACTTTCTTCACCCTTGTAACCACCTGAAAAAGTTACGATGTCTTTGGCAAATTCGATTACCTCGTATGTGTTTCAGTTCGTGCGTGGTCGGTGAACCGATCAATATTTTATTTTAATAATAATTCATTGAATATCTTATCGACAATGATAAAATATAATTATATCGTCTTTTGATTGTTTCATTATTTCATTATTTTTTGGATTTGGGACACCGTCTTCCAGCTTGTCCGTCTATGTGATCCAACAGTTTTTCTATGGGATGCAAATCGGGCGATTGGGCCGGCCATGCCATTATTTTCAATTCAGAGTTCCCTTGTAAGTGCTGTAACGCACTTAAACGCGAAGTTGTTCGACTAGCTGGTGATATTTTTGGTCAATAAAAATATACATTGTATATCACGAGTTTCACAAACACGGTAGGTGTCCATACACTTTCGAGCGACAGTGTATGTCGCGAATCGGACATCTTGATTTCTATTTCGACCGATGTGCCAACTTTATCGACAAGGTCGCCCGTCGAGTTTCGGTTTCTTTCGACGGTTTCCTTCCGCGTTCGAACGAACACGATACCAGAATCTCTCGGTCACGTTCACCAAAGCTGGACAAAAGAATGCGAACGGGCCACGCAATTACCAGCAAGCAAAGTCGTCCACTGTTCATTGGGGCCGGTGTTGGAACAACGAGTGTACCTCATTCGGATCCGCAGGAAAGTCATTGAAAAGGAGGAAGGTAAATTAGGAATAGAAGGAAGGTAAAGGATGAAAACGAGGAAGGTATACGAGGAAGAGAAGATAGAGAAAGAAATAAAGGAAGCAAAGGTGGAAACAAACAATGTGACAGAATATTTGTGCTATATGTGGACAATGAGACAGACTATTTGTACTGCACATATGTGGATAATATAAAAGACTACTCGTCCTATACATATGTGAACAATGTAATGAACTACTTGTGTTATATATAGACGATGTAACAAATCATTTGTATCATATGTGGAAAATGTAACAGACTATTTGTGCTATATGTAGGCCATATCTGGGTAATATAACAGACCATTAGTGCTATATCTCGACAATGCAAAAGACTATTTGTCTTATATCTCAGTCGAACACACTCCCAATAATTTTCCCATAATCGTTAAATCGACCTACGAGTTCCAAGAAAAATTCGGGTTAGTAACGCGAGGGGATGGTGAACGAAGGTGCAGTAACGAATTAAAAAAGACAAAGCATAGCGTTCGCGTATATCTTCGCGTTCGGTGGCAACGAAAACGTTGTAACAGCGGGCAAACGGCAAAAGCATCGATTCGGATAACGCGGAGTGTTGCCATAGTTGGCTTCGAATTCCCTAAGTAGGCAGGTATGCGCGTGACTAACAGTGTCTCGGCTGTGGCGGCGGCCAACAACGGTTGCCTCACTCTTCGGTGTCGGCCTTCTCTAACCCCCTCCCCGTTCTTCTCTTGCGATTAGCTGTCCGACCTAACCGAAGGAGGATTACTCATCCGAGCACATTGTTTTCATTGTCCGCGAGTTACGATGCCCGTGGTCGATAGGATCACCCAGGGAACGACGAACCCCGACGCTTTTGGAGTATCCGGATATTTTTCGGTCGGTTTTTCGAACGATTCCGGGGGAATTTTGGAAATTTACAATCCTCGAAAGCTACCGGTTCCGCTCGGTTTTTAAAACGATTCGGGTGAACTCGAAGCACAGTGTATTGTAGGATACGGAAAAATTTTCGAACTCAACGGGACTCGAGAACCCGCGCCCCTCAGATTACGAGTCGGCGACGCTACGCACTTAGCCATTGGCGTCCATCCAATGTATCTTCTTCCCGTAATCCTTTTGAAATTTATATTATAGATGTTACGCTGGTCGGAATTAATTTTTCGTTGAACGAACAGTAATACATAATATCTGAGAGTATGAAGGAAAAGCAATATTTATTAATTCTTTAATAAATACCGAACAATCTTTACTCTTGACATCTTCAAAGTGCCGCGATGAGTAAGTAGTTTACATATATTTTTTATAATATATATTTTGTTTATATGTTTACGTATGATTATGATGAATGTATATGCTTTAAACTGCATCTCCGATTGATAAAAGCACGGTATTAGTTAGCGAATAAGTCCCTTAGCAGTTTATGTTCTTTCGTAGGTGAAAACTGATATATCATAAAATGGAGGTTAAAAAGAATTTAAAGTACAATATAAGATTAGTACGATTCTTTGCTATGGTGGCTGAGAGCGGAGATACGACTGGAACGGTAAAAAAGATTCGGTGGTTGAGGGTAGATATACGACCGCAAAGGGTTAAATGATCGTTCTACCGAATCGTCAATTTCATTTTCTAATCCATCGATCTATCCGATCGTCTCGATATCGAGAGTCCTCGAAAGTTATTTTCGTTTACTGTTTCTGTGAATAATCGATTTAAATAAATTCGTAATGGCGATAGCGCGTAACCATCGCGTTGGTCAACGCGTTGGATGGACGAACCGGTGAGAATCTGGAGGAAAGAGGTTTTTCGACAAAGCGATTGGTAGAATAGGAAGGATGGTACATCGAGCACCGGAGCTACCCATGCTGATCGATCTTCCGGCATGGCGCGACTAACCGTGAAAAGCTGTCGGCGCCAGCAGCACCGTCGCCGTCGCCGTCGTCCCCGACGTTCCCCGACGTCCCCCGACGTCCACGTCTTCATCCTCCTCGTCAACGTTGCCGTTACCCGTTCTACCAAGCCTCTAGTGGCGTCCGATAACGAGCATGTTTTACGCACCGCACCAAAATAATCCGATTACCGGACTAAACTGGGCCGCAAAAAGGCGCCTTCGAAATTCTCGAATAAAAGAACCCCGAAACCTCTTGTTGTACAATTTTGTTTGTTTGTCAGGTGCGTCCGAACGAACTATTCGTGTCTACGATATCGGAACGAGTAACGAACGTTTCGTCGCACTTGTACAACGAATTTTTAAATAAAAACACTTTCTATGTTATTAAATATGTTTAAACATGTATACCTATATATTATACATAACACTTGCAACAACAAACAAGTCAAAAATATGACGCTATAGATTTTGCTAAAAGATTTTAGCTATTCAACCTATTCTATTAAATAAAATGGCGAACGTGAGATGCCATTGGAGTGCAAAGGGTTAATTGCCACTGTTTCATTGTTTATACATTTGTGCATATACAATATGTACAACACTGTAAATTTAGTTAAAAAGAAACACCCACTTCTAATCGACGAATTAAACGTCGCGAATCACGTATCGAGCGCGAAGGATTAAAATCGATATAGAAAAGCACGATCATTCGCAAACGCGATTTACGTTCGAAGCGTAACGTGCGTCACGAGTATCGATGTTGTAAGCCAAGAGGTTGATTTCGATCGATTCGCGAACACCAACGTGCTCGGACAACGCGGATTTAATATTGTTCAAAGGTGGTTTTCGTGGCGCGTGTTTGAACTATCAGGGATATATAAAAGGTTGAAGGGAATAGCAGGTGGGCGCGAAAAGAACCCACGACCGATATCTTCGGAACGCCTGTTTATCGATTTGCCGGGTGAGACCCTGTATACATCGTAGAATCCCTGTTGCTGCTTCGGCTCGCGTTTATACGCCATTCTAATATCAATCGAGAACAATTATCTACACCGAGATTCTTCGTAACGCGACGAGTATCGAGTGCACGAGGGGCCCGCGAAAACTGAAAATCGATTTTCTCGAAAAGAAATCCTTTGCGCGACAAATTTTTATCGTATATTTTCTACTTACCTTTTCACGAAAAATCACCCACTTTTCGACCCTGCCACTGGTTACTGATCACCCTGCAAACACAAGAAATATTAATTTTATAAAATTACGAAGGAATTTGGTTAGAATCTCGATAACCATATTTCGTCGCGTGTTCCTAACCTCCGACGCGCGGCTGAATTTCGCGCGAAAAATACATTACCGAAACGTATAACGGACAATGCTGTTCTTTACGCGACTACATCCGATATATTTATTTAAACGAAAAAATAATAATTCACACCTGATACTGACGTATCGAACGCAAGGGTATTTTGTCTGCATATTGTTAACACCGTTATAACGCGTTGCGAAGAAAAAGACTAGAGCGAAACAAAACATGAGAAAACGGTCGTTTAAGTCAAACGGTGATGAAGCGAATGACTAGAGTGTGCCACTATAATGGCGCGTCGTGATACAAGATAACATCCGCGAAAGTCACCAGAGTGTACCACTGTAGTGGCGCGCCGAGCCAGAGAGGTTAATGATTTCGATCGCCGAAAGTTTGCCGACCTCTACGTTCGTCACAGTTTCGTGACCGATAATCGAAAGACCCATTTAAATTTCGAGTCGTAGGAAAATTAGCGCAGGGACACGCGAGATCGTTAAAAGAGGTCGTGAGCGAGAGAGAAAGAGGAGAGGCCCGTTGACCGGTTCAAAATAAAACAAACTAGCAAACAGGCAGGTTGGCTTTCGAGAGTGCACGGTTCTCGAAAGTCCGGGCCGTTCTATCGGGGCGAGGAAGGGAGGTTAGTAACCGTGGCAGAAAATAGGGGTTGGCACATAGAGAGCAACGGGAGGTTCCATCGAGAATCGTCAAAGCAACCCCTACGATCACCGATCGAGCCAGCTCGAGGGTGCACCTCCGTTTACCTCCTCTCTATTCCAAATAATAATTTCCCACGCGTTATTAACTACCAACGAGCCAAAATTACTGCCTTTCGCTTTGATTTCGCGAAATCTTGCCGTTTAACGGAATTTCGACGATATCGCGTATTGGAAATAAATATTTCGTATGGCAAACAAATATTTCGCATCGTCGAAATTGAATGCGCATTTTGTACATTAATTTATTTTCTGCTCGATAATCGCGTATTTAATCGTACATTAAACTTAAATCGATATTATTCTGTAATTGACTGGTGGGCCACGAATTAAAAATATGTTTATTTTTATATATTATTTATATCGCAGAAATTAGCACTAACCTCTTGACGTACAGCTTATGAATGCACTTAACTACTAGCCGTGATATCGAAACGAATAAAGAAGGTTAAGGTTATGGTAGTTTCGTGTTCGTCGATCTTAGACTATGCAAAGTGTAGTCAGAGATATAACATGATGCATATGGAAATTTCTAGCAAAGCACTTATACCGCGAGCGCGGGAAATTCGGCAAAGTATGAAAAGAGGTTAAGAAGTGTTATTATATTTTTTATCTATAATCTATAACATGGATCTATATTTCTATTAAAACATATAATTACATTTTTTATTAAAATATACAAAAATCAAAGTTTCAATCACTGCAGATGTTAAAAGCGTGTCTTCCACATTAGCATCCGCGTCGATAAAAAATATTATTCCGGTACTTTAACGAATTTTGTATCGAATAAAAATTCTTCGTTTTACCTTACATTGTCCTTCCATAAAATTGACGACAGGAGCGTTAGGTGCGTGTTCGATGTGCAGCCATCGTCGATTCCGATCCCGCGAGCGATTTTTCGAACGAATATCTCGCGGTCTAGAGCGGGAAAGGGTTAAAAGGACGATCGGTTGACGGCGCGAGTATTTCCTGAGCAGGATGTGCGTCGAGAATTTCGAAACGCGAGGAAAATCGATCGCGCCGCCTCCTACTCGGTTAAACCGGCCGTCGACGTATTGCTGGTGTACGATGACGAGAACGCGACCGCGTGCCGTTCGCGTTCGTTCTCGAGAGAGAAGAAAAACACGGACAAATAGAGGCAAAGAGCGGCGGCAACAGCAGGGAAGAAGGGAATCTATAAGCGGGCGAAGAGAGCGGGAGGCGGCGCGGCGCGGCGCGGCGGCAAAGCGCGAAAGGGAGAAGCAGCGCGAATCGATGAATACGAGGGAGAGAACGAGGAACGTCCGGCGAAAGAGCGAGCGGGAACAAAGAGTAAATGTAATCTAACGAGTGGGAGCGAGAGAGAAACAAAGCGAACGAGAGGAGCGTAAGCTTGTCGTCGCTCGAGCGTGGAACAAGGGACGAGTTACAGGGCAAAAAGAAGACGGGACGAATTATCGAACGCGACGGAGAAACTGAGACGGAGGATGCGAACGCGGGAAAAGGGTGGACGGCGCGCCGCTTAAGAGTAACGAACACGGAAGAATAACGAATAAAGCTCGATGGAAGCGTCGAAAAAGAATAAATTCGTGCGAGTACGGCAACGAACGAGAAACGGTGCCGCGCGACGATCGTGCGACAAGAACGGCGAACCGGAACAAAGCGCTCTCTCTCTCACTCTCTCTCCTCGCTAAGAACGGAGAAAGAGCAGAAACGGAGATAGAGACGAAGTTGAAGCGGATCAGCGTGAACCATGGACTCGTCTTTCCTCTCTTCGTTCCTCTCTCTTCATTCCTCTGAATTCTGCCTACAAACTCGATTCATACGTACATCGGCTACGTATCGCTGCATAAGTACGTGTATCGTACGCGCATAACGTCGCTCTCCTGCGTGCATACATTCCGTGTTCTTCCATGCATTCTGGATTCGTCCGAAAACTTCGCCCCGTTTCGGGGCTCTTCGCGAACGTTCGATTCGAAGCACGCGATCGTACGGCGTCGTTTCTATTATACACGATTCATTTGTTTGTATCGATATTTACAATCCCATACGAATTCGATTTGTTTTTCGCGCGTTTTGTTCCTAACCTGCAGCAGGTACCCAATATTGTAGTGCAGGAATAGGGACAAATATTTTGTCGGGACTCGGAACACAGGACTTCAGGTTTATAGTTGTCGACGCTACGCGCTCGGCCACCGGCGTCCGCCCCATTTTGTTGTCTCGTGACTCCTCTTAACCTTTTGGACATGCTACGCCATAGTGTCTTTCCGTCGATATCATCAATTTGAACGGTACGTTACTACAGTGGCTTCGAGTATGTTTCTTCGATGTCGTTACATGAATATGTATCAAGGAATCATAATTTATTCATTCGGAACCCTGTTCCCGCGTAATGTCGCGGTGGAAATCGTCGTAAACGGTTTTTGTCTGCGGTCAGGCGCGCTGACCCAGGGATACAGTGTTGCGGACAAGCGTGTTGTATCTAAAAGGTTAACATTCGGTCTGTAGACGCCGCCATTCCGACAGTACGCGAATGACGCGATCGGCCGTTTTAATTCTCGTTCGCGACGACAAGCAACGACACAGATACGCGGCAGCTATTGTTTCCGTGCTGCGTCGGGTAAGTGGCGCGACCCGAGGGGATCCCCGCCAATTATTTCGTCCGAGAACCAGCCAATTAACTACATATTAGGTTTTCATTGAAAAACCAAATACAAAAATTAATCTCGATGTCGGTAGTTTAGTTCGACGAAGGGAGACGCTATATCTTTCAGTGTATTCTCCCGTCAGATTCTCGACGTTCTGTTTATATAAAGATGCGATAGGGCCTCGCATGAGCACAAGGGAGACGTTAGTCACCGACGCCTTAGATAATCGGCTCTCGATGTTCCTCTTTTGTGTACGCCTTTTTGTTCGCTTCTCTCGTGAGAATGCGGGCGAAAGGGTGCCTCTTTCAGAGTATACGAAGGTAAAGGAATATTTCGGAAAATGTAACCTGTACATTTTTTTTTTCGTCATTTAATAAACTCGTTTTCAACGTTGCCTTATTACGTTAATGGAAAGCAGCCAATTGGTTTAATATAACAATTTTCAATAAATAAGTTTTTATTGAATGTATAGCATTAAACAGGTGATGTTTGTAACACGGAGAAACGGTCAATACTGGCGATTGACAATGAAATATAATAGTTTACAAAATGTTCATGGAATTTTCAACTATAAAGCTTTGCAAGTATTATTTGTAACAATAAAAAGGTTTTCGAGTACAAAGGAGCAACGAAACGGTCGGGTAAAATTTTTTCGAGAGATTCTTATTTCGACGCTCTTTCGAGCGCTGTTAGACGCGGGCTAGTCCTCTGACCCTTCCCGCTCGCGCTCAAGGGTTCTTCCGCTCTATGTATCGATATTCTCGTTCATCGATCTTAGCGTGCTCGTGTCACGAGGATCTCCGATGTTCGCCGAACTTCCGATTAGTACAGGATGTTTTAGTCCTGACCATTAAATAAATATTCAAAGAGCGCGTATTGATTTCGTTCGTATATGCGAACGGCCCTCCTTCGAAGCCGCGAAAAGAAAGCATTCGGTGATTTCTCTCCGTTTTACGATCGACTCTCGTCGAGTTTCTCGTCGCGTTTTCGAACCGTATTCTCGAAGATGGCTAGCGATAGAGACGGTCGATCGGCAGGAATTAAAATATCGAGCGTTTCGAATAGGAGAGCTCGGCTCGAGAGTCGAGAGAGAGCAAGAGAGAGAGAGAAAGAGAGGGCCGCGGACGAAGACGAACGATTCGATGGGTAGCAGGGTACGGAGCGTAAGAGAGGAATGGTCGAGTGTGCGTTTCGTCCTCGTCGCGCTCCCGTATCGCGTTTCTTTCTTTTTCCCGTCGTCGTCGCCGCCCGAAACAAGGACGGAGGCTTTTGTTCTGGTTCGCGTACCGGATAATCCCTGTTTAAACGATTTCAGTTGATGCTCTCGCGCGACGCCGGCAATCGAACGCGTATTCGGCCGAATAGACAGCTGTTGCGCGATGCGCTCGTAATTTGGTGAATGGCCGTCAACGTTTACGTTCGCCTCGGAGGAACGATGCGAGCGGTGCGCCGCGTTAAGAGCGGAGAGGGGTGTGGAGGACGACGTCGAAAGGAAGAGGAGAGGAAGCCGTGAGTCAGGACTCGTTTAGAAGCTGCTCGGGGATCGTGTCCCTTCTCATAATTGAACAGACACGAGCCACCAAACTTCCCGAGCCATACGGAGGAAAATCGTGCCTATTTCTGGCCTCTTTCGCTCCGGATTCGACATCAGCTCGCGATTACCAGCCTGTTTGTCCTCGACGTCGAATCCTCGCTACGATTCTCGTTCTCCTATTTATTTTTACTCTTGCCACTCTATACTCTTCACAGACCTTCCTTCTCTCTATCGCGTTGAACACATCGATGGTTATTAAAAATTGTCGCATTAACGCTAGATTTACCAAACCCGTAAAAATGACTTAGAGTTCTTATTTTCAAGTACGAAAATTATTAAGAAGCTTATGTCAAGGTGCATGACGAGCCTCGTCGAGATAAAGAATCGTTCTATAAACTGATATATGTATTATCCATTATTTCCTTATTTTTATAGTTCATCTTCAATATAGACATAAGTGGTCATTAAACGTCCGTAAATCTAATGTTAAATCGAATGGCGAGCGAGAGTCGCCGCACAAGTGCAAAGGGTTTAAATATTGTCAATCTCTGTATGCGTACAGAGATTCTTCTACATAAAGGTCGTCCGACGACTTCGGGGGAAACGTCGAGATTTAGACACGAAGCGTCGGATATTTTCCTACTGGATTATAATACGCGCAGGAACCTACCGGTGAGGTTATTCCTACAAAGAAATTACAGCCGACGGTAAAAAGGAACTTCGTTACGTTGCTCTGTGCTCGAAAGGCCGAACTGCCTCCAACTTTGATTTTCGTGCTTGTCCTCGACGAACCGGCTACCGAGCGAGAAAAATCCCGACGGTGCTCGCCAAGGACAGTGGAAGAAGCAGAAGACGTGGAAGGTGTATCGCGGTAACGACGAAATACTAATGGCGAGGATAGAGAACGCGGACTGCGAACGGGAGGAGGTATCCGAAACGAGAAATGTTAGGCGGAGGGGTAACGGGCTCTAGCCTCTGCTACTAGGGGAAAGGAGCGAACGTGCCAAGGGGAAAACAACTCGGAACTCGTGTCGCAGCGGTACTCGTTTTTTTCTCGACAGTGTCGAAAAGGTATCTCGTTACCGCGAAATCGAATAACCGCGATACACGGTGGGTATCCCGGACTCGAATTTCTCTATTTCCAAATGACTGGTTATCATTCGAAATAAGAAAAAGGGCGAACGGAATTCGGACGAGTTCATCGAACGGCCCTTCCGTCCTGGTTCGATTTAGAAAATCGCTTCCTCCTCTCGTAGCTTTTCGGGTAAATTCAAGTTGGTACTTGTTTGTCGCTCGGTCGAGCAGTTTCGCTTTCTCGAGTTCGTTGAACCGAACGGGGAACATCGGAGACCGACGTAATTAAAAAGTTTCAGTAACATGACGATAGTTCGAAGTCGAAGTCGAGTCGAACGTCTCTTTTAATCATTTTGTTTCCATAAACGACTTAAAATCGAAATGGCACATAACGGAGTTAATTTCCAATCCGATTCGCGTCACGATAGGATCGTACGCTTCTCCTGCACCCACGCCTGTCATTACTCGAGCACGAAACTCGAGGGAAAAGGCTTTCCCCCCGCGGCGCCCTCCTTATCGCGGTGCTTGGTCACGTGCTGCGCAACACGGATGCGCGCGAGTCACAACGTCGTTGACCGTTCAGAGTATCAGATCGAACCGATACGCGTACTTTTCGCGTTAATTTCGCGATTAATTTGCGACCTGACGTTATCCGATTGCGTTAAAGTGTCGTCTAACCCGTTACGAAAGATTAGACAGGCGCGATCTTGTCGATCGACAACCTGCGATAGCAGGTGACGCGTGATCGAACAGAACGACGAAATTTTCGTTCAACAATCGATCGATACCGTCGAACAATTGCCCGAGTAATAAAAGCGACCGAACAAAGCAGCTGGACGAAAGAAAACCAAACAATGTCGATATCGACTCCAAGCAAGTACCTACCTGGTTTCGAGGCAAACGAATACCGCTAGGTACCAACAAGTACGAACTCGGTGCGTCTATTTTGCACCGTACTGCGCATCGTTTCTCCTCCTTGCACCTCCCTCCTGCACCCCCGTCCATCCCCAACTGCCCGCCCCCGTCCCCGTCCTACCGCGATCGACCCTCCTCGTTCTACCGAAGGATAACTTTCGTTCGAACTGACTAAAACGTTACGTTACGGCATAACTCGAGACAAAGGGCTCGTGCAACGAAATTTCCTCCCGTAATGTTCCGTTCTAAACGGAGTCCCTTAACGTCGGAGTCATATCCTCGAAGAGCGACGTTTCTCCGAAATAAACACCTTCCCTCGAATTTTCAAATAACTCGATCTAGATTCTCTCTCTGTACCGCTGTTCGTTTGCTCGACGCGACCAGTATTTTCACGGGAATGCCTTTCGGAGCGAATGGAGAGAGTGTGGGTGGGGGGTCATTCTCCGGTTTCTCCGAAAAATTCACCGATAATTGTTTTCGAGAAGGGCTAACCAGGCATTCGTAGGCTACCTGCTTTTCTTTCGCCGTTTCAACGGGTGCAGCGTGGCAATTTTAAACGAAATATCGATTAGCCGCAGTTTCGGGATTCGGTGTCTCGTAATTGTTTCCATACAGCGTGTCTATCGCATATTGCCCTTAATCGCGCGCAATTTACGTGGGGGCACGCCGCGGAATTGTATCCAGAAACGGAAAATCGTAAATTATCGTAAATTTATCAAGATCGACTGTGAAGCGTCTTCCCTCCGTCGCGACGTGTGGCGTCGATACGTATTATATAATTAACGATCGATAAGTTTGATGCTTCGCTTGATGGTTAACATTTTTTCTCGGATTAGTTAATCACGTATTCATTATCGTAATGAAAATTGATGCGGGTGGTAATACGTCGGAAATCGAATCGAAACACGAACGATTAACTGTCGTGAAATAATTTTTCGTTGCGTGGAATTGTCGGGGCCTCCAGATCCGAAAGTTTAAGAGGTGTACGAAAATAACATACATGGGGCGGACGCCAGTGGCTCAGTGCGTTGCGTCTCCGAGTACAAATCCGAAGGGTCCAGGTTCGAGTCCCGGCAAAGGCAAAAAATATTTTCTCTCTTCCTGAAATTTGAAACTGAACAAAATTTTCCCTCGATTACTCCGAACCGAATTTCTATGCTATCAATTTTTCAGTGGACGAGTATCTTAAAAAAAAAATAAAACGATTGTGCGATGTCTCTCCGCGCAAGGGCTCCCTTAACACTAGCACTACCAACCAGTCAAAATGACTGGTTTCGGGTTTGGCATTTTTTATTACAAAATTTTATTGCCGTCCTTTTGTCAAAATGTCTGTCATGATTTATGGAGCTAATTAATGGTTGTATATGTTAGGTGATGCTGCAATATTTATTTATTTATTTTCCTACTTTATTTTCAGTTTTGAAGTAAGCATGCATTTAATGCCGGTACTTCTAGTGTTAAGACCTAGCAAGAATACACACAGGATGTATCCCCGGATCGCCGCGAAAGTCTTTTCAACCCCTTGTCGTTCTTCCCCTTCCCGTTGGCTTCCTGTCGGCTCGCATGCTTCGCGCGCATCTTCAACTTATCGCTCGATTCTCGTTAGATCAAAATGCTGTCGCCGATACGCGATTAAACGACGGTAACAAAGTCCGTCGTCGATAAACTGACGAATCATCGAATCCGAACGGATAAACAAATAAAAACAAATTTACATTGTAAATATTTACCGTGTGCGATTCTTGTGCATTTATTTTTATCGGATCATTGAGATTCTTAGGAAGGCGACGGCATCGAGCAGCAACGTGTTCGCGGGAGTTTAGTTTAAACAGCAAAACGTTGTAATCCGGTAAAGGCCAATCGTTTTACTCGCTCTCGTTCGAGAGCGTGACGCGACACGACACGACGCCACGGGACGCATTGAACGCCGAACTCGTATAACACCCTTGTCACTTTCTCGAATATTTATCCGCGAAGTATCGCTGGATCGATTCGATTTTAAACTTTACAATATTTTGTCGCGGCCAGACACTGTTTACACGCGATGAAGGAACACGGGGCACGTCGCAGGTTGAATGGTCATGGAGAAGTTTCAAAATCACTAACATGAGCAAGAACAAGCCGTGGTATTAGTCCGAGCGATGTACGAGTGCGCGCAAGGTCGACGCATCGAAGTAATCGTAGAAAGCGAGGTAGAAAAAAATCTTACGACGAAAAAAAAACGTAACGTCGTAAACGATTCGAGAAAAAGGATACGGTTAACCTTCCGATTCTCCGATCACCTTTTTTCGCCTTTTTTCTTTGCCACGTAGAAGTTACGTACATGAGAGCTGGCCACGGTATTTCACCGCGGATGTTCGCGCAAAAGCTCACGGCTCATTATCATATCGGATTACGGTACTTGCACGCGCGTACATCTACTAAATTCTGCGTATGCCATCGGGTATAATGTACCCTTCCTATCTACCATTAAATCAAGCGCAAACTACCTCCTACCGGTTGTACAGTTCATTCGGTATTTGTCTACCGTGTATTTGTAGTGGTAATACAGCTGGTGCTATCGATTATCGATAAACTATCGATATCTTATTGTTTAACCATATATATCGGTACTGGTTGCGTTTGCTTAAACTTCGAATCTAACCTGATCCGAATTTATCCGTCGGTATAGGTCAAGCGAGGTTAGGTTAGAAATTTAAGCGAACAGATTCAAACGATAAAATATCCAGCAACGCTGTTAACGATATCACGATGACATCATCGATACGATCGGTTTGTCCGCACGACGTTATCGATGGTAGAATTTCTTGTTACCACTCGATCGGTGAAAACCAACGAACAAAAAGTTTTCGATAGAAATAAACGCGCTGTAAACGTAAAATAAATCTGATCTCGCCACTTGATATTCGGCCGATTTTATTCGACCCCCGGGCCCTTTGCCTCGCCCGAAACTCGCACCTGTTCAGCGGGGATCAAAAGCGGCCTGTACTATTCCGTGAGAAAAACAGACCGCTTTATTGTTCACGCAGCGACCGGATTTTTCGGCTACGTGCGTATTCGTGGCGATGCCGATGGAGGAAAATTCGCGGCATACGTATACAACGAACCGAAGGACGCGTACTTACGTCGTACGGGTTTAAGCAAGAGATAAGTACAAAGAGAGGGAGCCGGTAACGGAGAGGAAACGAGGAATCGCGGAGGGCTACGGTGCAGCGCTGGTTGATAGGCTGACAGCTCGGTGGCAGAGGGCAAAAGAGGAGGGGGCGGCGGCGGGGCCGCGGAGGGGAACGAAGAGAGGAGTCGGAGTCGAACTCGGACTCGGAACTCGTGTCGTAGCGGTACGAGGTTCGGTCGGGTATCTCCGCGTCGTGGGCCACACGCTCGGCCGGTGTCGGCTCGCGTACGCGCTCGGCCGCTCGCCGCTCAGTCGTGCTCCGTCCTTGTACGAGTACGAACAGAGGTTTAAAGAGCTGCTTCGCTCGAAAGCTAATGAACACGGTGTTGCCTTCTACAGTGTGTACGTGTACGTGTATCTTTGCTTCGTCGAACGTTTATCGCGACACACGCACGCGAATTCACGAGATAACCCTAAGGTCGTAGAGAGGAAACGGTGTATCGAAACGTTATCCGCGACCGATACGCGGACCAACAGTGCACGGTGAAAACCTGTGTCGAAGGGACGCCGAGTCTAACGTGCTCCGATTAACTTCGTTCCGTTAGTCAGCCGAGTGCGTGGTAAGCCCAAGAGCCAGTGGCTGCGAGAGCAGGAAGGAAGAACAAAGAAGCCACGTCCTCTGCCAGTCGGTGGAAGCGAGCCTCGCGAACATTGTCCCCTCCGAGAAGGCTCTTCTCTCCGTGTCTCTTTTCGCCCTTTTCTAGTCCCGAAGTTCTATCGTCGTCTACGTATCTCCCGGTGCTTCCATCGACGCGACACGACGCGTGGACAGCAACGAGAAGTTGATTTCGTCTCCAGGTAAAGAGATTTTCTATGACGTCAAGTCGAGAATGATGTCAAGTCGAGCAACCGCCGTAACTCCGTGCACGCGTGTTGCCTATTCGTATCTCGCGACTCCCCCTACCATCGACGTCTCTCGGTTCTTTCCCCCTTGTTCGAGTACCGCGTCGCGCGTGACAATCTTGCGACAGGAGTAGCGATATTACGCGCTACGTATATGACGCGGCATTTATCATCGCCGGGAGAACGTAATCCGGGAAAATACGTTTGATCGATAATTTTTTTGCGCGGCCGTCCCGTAGAGGATTGATGAACCGTGAGTTCGCTCCTTCAAGTGGCTCAGCCACGGGATATGAACGGTGTACGCGTTTTCGTTCGCGTTGACGCGATATCGTCGAACGTCGAAACGATGCGGGCCTAAGGTTACGATTGGACGATAATTTTTTCGATTTATCGCGAACAACGATTAGAACGAACCGCATTGCAACGCAATTATTCCTACGTAATACAACTTTTGTTTTGTAACGTTCCGTTTTAAAACGCAGATTCGATTCGATTTCCCCTTGTAGCGAAACTGTTCGGAAGAAATTGTCCGTTCGCCTTAAACGAACGCAGATTAAGCTTCAATCTGTTTTCGTAATGTGTTGTACCGACGCTTTGATATATCGTTATGCCGTATCTAAATAGTCCACAGTCTTCGATTTATCGCGTTCAACGGCTGTTTAGAGAACGCTGTTAAGTGGATTGCTTAGCCACTATCGATTTTCTACACTCGATAGTAGTAACGTATGATCTTGGCCGTCTGGTACCTTGTTTCGTTTTTTAGCAAAGATTTTTGGCTCATGACAGATAAACGATAATCGTTTTATCTCGGTTACAATTGTAAAGATTCTTATCTATTTATTCGCGTAAATAATCATGAATATGGACATCGATACATTTTGTGTGAAGTGCAAAGGTAGTCAAATGAATTGGAATATGTACATACCTTGGATGATCTTTTTCGGATATCAGCGTACAACTGGACGGTTAATGTGATGGAAAATAGTTTCGATACGATTTTTGTCGCGCCGTTGCGGTTTTTTCTCTGTCCTTCCTCGTCTTTGACACCTAATATTATGCGCACAGATTCACCAACGACGAACGGAATAACACGTTCGAGCTAAAATATCGAGTTATTATCGCAGGAACCGCGTTAACCTCTACTTCTCGACCGGTAACAAAGGCCACTGATACCACCGGCCGTCTCCGAATCTATTTCGCGTTACATAAACTGTATACAATTTCACGTTAACCAATTGCGTAGTCCGTTCGATCGTACAAAGCTTATATCGTTTTTTTACACTTCATGCACACTATATTCTTACGATTGGATCGTGTGCTCTGTCTTCGCTTACGTTCAAGGACAATTTAGGCGTAACCGATCGATTTTTTAGTCGTAATCTACCGAACGTAGTTTCAACTTGCGAAACATGGCTACGAGAAAATGGCGGTGTCACTATCGATCGTTAACGAATTATGAGCGTCTTATCGATATTCAACAAAATCGTATCGATTTCGATATATCGAACATTCCTATCCGTCTTAACGATATCTGGATATTATCATCGATGACGTTTTCTGTACCTGGTATTGCATGACAAAACGGAAACGAATGTCCTATATAATTTTTTGTTTCTCTTTTTCTTAAATTAAGGCAATTTAGCTAATCGAGTATACATCCGTTTTAGTAGACGGATCAAGGCAATATTAGTACTTCCTTCTACCGTAGCTAATCCGTATATGTTCTACGCGTGAATGTACTAAACGGACTTTCTAAACTCAACTTATATTACCAGACACACTTGAATAGAGTAATTTTTCGAACAGTTCATTCATTTTCATTTCACACTATTATTTCACTTTGAGCGCGAATCTCTTGCTAGCCCGGGTGCCGATCGAACGTAGATTGACATTCGAATAAATCGTTTACGTCGTGAATTAGTTGGTATTTAAATTTGACGGGTAGATGGCGCACGGACCGAACTCGCTGATGATCGATTCGGCAAATCGGTCGAGTGTTGTTTACTTGGCCACGCGCGCACACCGTGGTGGTAAACGATACACGCGTCGAAAGATTCCGAAACTCATCGCGTTAAAGCGAATGTACGGGAAAGGGTTCATAACTATTTGCGTCTTGAAGAGCGTATAACCGGGCCACTTTAGTAGGACCATCGCAATCGCAGTTTCTCTTTGTTAGCGCGCGAGCACGCATGCGCGTGCGCGTCGGCTCGACGCGTCGATGTGGACTCTAAACAAAGGTATTATCGCGCATACCAGATCTGCGTTGAATTACAAAGTGACTTACGAAAGGGCATCCACTTCGGTATCTCTTGTAAGCGGTTGCAAAAGAAGAAGTCGAGAACAATGGACCCGAGTCTCCTAATTAACGTTACGAAAAAACTCGTTTTGACGGAATGCTACATAACCTCTCGCCTGATAACTCGTCCGAGCGATAACCCTTTAGTCCAGTCGCTTCGCGATATCGTCTTATCCGAAATAGATACGTGTGCAGTTTTTTTTTACGTTCGAACGCGATTCGCATTTTCAAAGATCGCATCGCGCGGGAACAGCAATATAAATTATAAATAGATCGCGTCTTTTGATCGTCGCACGCGAGCAAGTTTAATTCGCGTTCGACGAGAACGCTCGATAACGATCGGCGATGTTGTTTTACGTTTATTTTGCGTACGATTAACGAGTCTCATGATTGTTTTTCAACAAGTCGGCCATAGAGTTTCTTTTGTTTGCACACTGATATGTGCTCCACCCCGCGACAAATAGTTATCGATTTCGGCTCGAGACTCGTACGTACACCGACGTACGCAACGTCTATAGTGCCTCTTTGTCGGTTATGTCACGGGAAGTTATAGCATCATCGATAGACCTTAATAACGTTTCGAGAAAGACTAACAAGTAGCCTGCGTTTAATAAACGAATAATATTATACCAGTCTGCAACATCGTTCACGTTAGTTGGGAGTGTGGTTTTGTTCGCCGTAAATAACACTAGAAGTACCGGTATTAAATGCATGCTTACTTCAAAACTGAAAATAAAGTAGAAAAATAAATAAATCAATATTGCAGCATCACCTAACATATACAACCATTCGTTAGCTCATTAAAACATGACAGACAAAAAGGGCTACAACAAAATTTGATAATATAAAATGTCGTGCCCAAAACTGAACATTTTAACCAGGTGGTAGTACTAGTGTTAATCAAGAGAATGGTCAACAACGCTGCCAACTTTCGCTGCGTGTATAGAGAAGAAAGCACTCGCCGCACTTTAAATCCAAATCTGTCGAAAAGTTGGTATTTTCGGTACCGAAGGAATCGACGGATAGTCGAGAAAACGCGGAAATTTTCTAATTTACATACTCGATCCTGCAAATTCGAAAACAAGCGATGGGGTTTCCTGTACGCGACGCTGTTAATCAAACGGAACTACGTTTCGGCCGTGTGTACGCAAGTATATAGATGGTTGCGGGTAAGCAACGAGAACGAACGCGAAACAAACTGATCGAAACGCAGAAACTGCACCGTGGCGTGTTTGTCGAGATATGTGGTGTGGAGGAACGAAAACCCGTTAGAAATTGTTCGATGCTACTCTTGCATGTCGCGAACAGGCGTACATGCTCGAGTCGGTATGGTGTGCCGTAGTGTGGTTAGTTGTGCGCATGTGTATGCGCGTATGAGCAGCTAGTATGCACGTACGCCATATAGACCCTTTCCCGTGGTCGAATTACGAAGCTCGAGTAGCGAACGCGCGTCCTAAGAAGAACGTCGTCGACGACGACCAACGTGAAAGTAATGAAAGTGGGCCGCTCGAAGTGACTTTCAAGCTGGCACATTCCCCTCTCGATTCCTCCCTTTCGTTCAAGGCTCACATAATCGTGAACGATTGCGCGATACGTTCGTGCCGAATAAAAAAAATCAACGTTCAAAACCCGTCGCTTTAAATAAACGGTTATCGGTCGACATTGGATTAGAATCAATATCACGCAATCAACTAAAGCATTATCGATCGGATATCAATAATCAATATCGACCGCTGTCAGCAAAGTCATGGACAAGTTGGAGAATATCGCGCGTCTTATCGGTTCGACGATAAGCTCAGTTTGGTAACGCTTACGTCAAGCAGCGACATCTGCGAAGATCGATCATTGGACCTGTTACGATAATTCAACACTTTCCCGCGCGTTTGTACGTTCCAATTGTCTATTGCTCGTTTTACATCGATAACGACCGGAATAAATTACAAATCGATACTTGCGATTTTTACGTACATATTATTGATCCGTTGAGACTGCCGGTGGACGTCCGCGCACCTTACGATTATTTGAATAGTAATCGAGAAGGAAGGTCACTTTCTTTTTTACCTCGATCGATCTTTCTCCTCTCTGTTTCCCCGTGGTCCCCTTCGCTGCGACGCAAGAGTGGGGTTAACTAGTGCTAGCATCGAACAGAGCTTCCCATGGTCGCGTGAAAACTAACCCTATTAACCATAATTGTCGCGACGCGAAACGTACACTTCCGTGACTGGCAAAAGACCATATCGAATTGGATTCGCACATTTTCTCGTCTATTCTGTTCGTCACCGGGAAGATAAGATCGTGAGTTGGCTCGAACAGCCGACCTTGAATGGTATGTCGGTTCTTTCTATCGATTGGTGGTAAGCCAAAAAGCGAATGGACATTTATCGATTAACACGGTATTAATTGTTCTTTTACCACGGACCCGAATTCACGAATTTTCGAAGCGTTTAATTAGCATAGTAGGCTTTCGCTTTTTCGCGACCGACAAATTTTAAAATACCGCGAAATCGCGTGTCAAAATACGGATTATTCAACCGTTGTACTGTTACCCCGAGATGTAATGTTGAATCGTGTATGTACGGATACGTAGTTACTTTTAAATGAGCATATATTGTTTTATTCGTACAAGTTTCGAAAGGATACGTTCGCGAGTCTCGAGGAACCGTCATGGAACTGTGCCAACTAATCCATTGCTTGACGATTTTAATCAAAGAGGTCAGGTACAGCGGACAGTAAAGCGGTTTTTACGTGATCGCGATTAATTTTCAATTCAAACGTTTTCTCGATGTCTGGCGAGTTTCTAACCGCCATTAACGCGCGTCGTAAACGATGACGTATTTAACCGTGACAACGAGGCTATGAATCGCGTAATCTATTCCGCGTACATGGTTTCGTAAAAAATTCAACGACCAACGTTGTTCGATATCGCGGATAGTGCATTCGTGCATATTTATAAACCGTGCAACGTTGCTTAGTTTTGTGAAGGTATTCGCGTTCCTCGAGTAAAGAAATAACGAGGGGGAAATAGCTCATCGGTTGTCTTCGACTTCAGGGAATCGAACATCGCGTCGGAATAAAAGTTGTACCCGCAAAGCCTTATAAAACGTTTTCTCTAGATTCTACTGGAAATTACGACGCACTCATCGCGCATCTCTTCCTTTGTTATCCAAACACGGTGCATCGCGACACAATCCATCCACTTATTTACTTGCAACTCGTACGACGTACACTAACGCGCGTATAATGGAACGACACGCACGTACGCTTCGCTATAAAACTTACGTGCACGGAAAGAAAGCTTTATTTTCCTTTTCTTCTCTTATTTTTCCCCCTTTGCTTTGGTCGCGGGACAACTCGATTACTCGGAGCACTATTTACTCTTTTCTGACATTTGAAAGCCTTCGATTCCTTCTCGTAAGTCATTGGCGATTCGACCCTTCCCCCAACGGTATAAATTTCTCGATTAAAAAACCGTTGTCGATTATAGCAATGAAAAATTGATATTTCCCGTGTTTCTTTCGCCGTTGTTGCACGTTCCATGAACCGTGTCGCCGAGCTCGTTTTTGAAAATACAATAATTTTTATTCCGATTGGAAATCAATTCGCGACGATATTCGACGAACTTGTTTGTAAATCGATCCGCATTCGGTTATCGGTTATAGCGTATCGTACGCCGCGATACATTAACACTAGAAGTACTGGCATTAAATGCATGCTTACTTCAAAACGGAAAATAAAGTAGAAAAATAAATAACCAAATATTGCAGCATCCCCTAACATATACAACCATTCATTAGCTCGATAAAACATGACAGACATTTTGACAAAAGGACGGCAATAAAATTTTGTAATAAAAAATGCCAAACCCGAAACCAGTAATTTTGACTGGTTGGTAGTTCTAGTCTTAATAAATCGTTTTATGATTTATTGTCGTATACAACTTAGCACGCAATAAAAGTATCACCTTTTTTTCACAACGGACAAGTACTAAAAATTTGCGGTTCTATAAACGAAACGGAATAAACTCGAATATATAGTCTGTTCGTAGATACGGCATTCGATCTATCGATACGAGTCGAAAAGTTTCGATGAAATATTTTCTTAGGGAATAAAAACGCAACTACTGTAGAGAGTGAACCCATAGTATACGTTCCAGGCAGGTCAGTTTCCACGGGACGGTCACAACGATTTAGAACGAGTCTATTTAACGGCGAAAGCAACGCGACTGATAGAGATGGAGATAGACAGAGCAGGGAGGAGGGATAACATTCCAGCGCGTAAAAGAGAGGGACCCGTTGTAAATTTAACGCACTGATCTCATTCTATGGTGAATCCGTCGACGAAAATAGCGAATCGTGAACCGCGTTATTATTAAAACGCGTTTCGACCGGATCGACGCGTGGCGCACGCCGCGCGTCATTCTTTTCGAACGCACGATTTTTGTACCAAAAAAAAAAAATCGGACCGTATTATAAACGATACCTTTAAAACAGACGTTGATTAATTGACGCGAGAAAGAGAGAGATAGATAGAGAGGGGGGGGGGCGACTGTACGGTAATCGTTAAATCTTTCCTCGAGTTAAAACAATTACAGAAACGTTAAGAGCGGCGTGTTAATAAATGTACAGAGGAAAAAGAAACGTATATTTATTCATTTGGGAGGTAACGAATGGCTTTTGATTATACTCTGTTCGGGAAGGGGTTAACAACCGACGCATGTAACGTACCTTTACGGTGGAAACGCGTAATAGAGGAACCGTGCGTACGCGCGCGCATCCGTTCGTTCGTTCACTCTGGTTCACTCGGTGGATTCGTGGAATGAGTTTTCCTGCTGCTTGTAGTCGAGAAAATGGCCGACACGCGGCGCTTCATTCGCGACGCCGCTCCGCTCCGCGCCGGTCAAAATTTCGCGAGGACGATGACTGGGGACTGGCCACTGGGGCTTTACCTCCCAGAAACTGTGATCTCGTTTTTCTGTCACTGACCTTCCGCGAGTCGTCCATGGACGCTCAATAGACCGTCGCGTTTATAAATTAACCGGTTGTTCGAAAATCATTTTTCCTCCGTATGCAACGGATACTGTTCCCGATCAACGAGTTGATTCTCCTACGTTACGTTTTAATTACGTAACTATAATGAGCGAATAATGAATCGATAATGAGCGTCGTCCTGGTGTCGATAATATCGATAGCAACACCTATCGGCGATCGCGTACGACCGAAGAAAAGCAACAGAAATACGTAACACGTAAAAAGTATCGACGATCCATGTCGGGAGATCAGCGAACCATGTGACATACACAGTATGTAAAGCGTCACTGGTAATACCAGAAATCCAGAGGAGCTTCCAAGTGTGCATTTGGTACACACAAATGCGCACCGTCGTTACCGTGGCTGGTTTTACGAATTCCCTTAGACACGCGCTTCTTTTCCGTCCACGCGTGGACACACGCTGGCGAGTGACCGCGTACGCAGGCGTACGACTCTCAACTACCGTGTTATGCTACCACGATAATTACTAATGTCTGCATTACGTCACGTCTATAATACGCGATACACAATAACGCCTTCAGGGAAATACCGTGCGCGTTAACGTCATTAATGGCGTGTCTTCTCAAAACGTTTGATACTATATTCGAAAACGGGTCATCCGTTTCACACTTGTTTTCCATCCATTAACCAGCAACGTGCCTCTACGATCAACTTTGTTCTTTCATTCGCTACCTCCGCGGATGTAGCGTCACGTTAACGAACGATAGAAAACGAATAAATATCCTTCGTGTTATAAAATATGTAAAAAATCGACTGCTCGATCGAGATCGAATATCTGCCGGCTGTTTACCATTCCCCCCTGATTATTCGCAACAGCGTGTCTACGTATGGCCGCTTGGCAATGGCAACGCTTCGAAGCGAGCGAACCACTTTCTTTTTTACGTCTTACGAGCCGCTTTTCGATTTCGAGAAAATTATGAAGGACACGATCGTGAAACGCTACAGCGGAAGATTGGAATAATCACGGGCAAGAATAAGCGAAGCGGACGAGCTTTAACACGCTCGCGAGGACACTTGGCCAGAAATAGGGAACGAGCATACCGAGAGAAGACTCGATAGCGGCAGAGATCGTGTTCGGTGTTTCGTCTTATCGAAATTTCAGTCGGTACGCCTCTGTCGGTACTCCGGTGAATTGTTCGCGACATCGACGAAAGTAGATTCGATGTTGAACATTCCACGCAATTTCACTTGACGTATACGAGCCGTGTTAAACGAAAACATGATCGCTTTAATCAACTCGAGTGCGTTTAATTATATCTCCTTTACGAGTGCTCCTGAAAGTACGATGGATAACTATTTGACCAGTAAACGTACACTAGCAAGCAGTTTTATCGGTGAAGATTTTTGAGGTTAACCTAAAGGTGCTGGTCGCCGTGATCGTGGTACGGCAAAACATGGGCATGGCAACAAGGAGAGTAGTAGCGCGTCTTCGAACCAGCTGGTGGAACGCGTGACGTCACGCTTCTGCCTACATCGACGCTACGGTTGTCCTCCTCTTTATCCACTATACTTTATGCTCTCTATACTCTATCGATACTCACCATTCTCCCCACTTTCGACCACAATTTCCCCTCCAGATCACCTCGCCGCGCCGGAATACTTACGCACACACGTCGAGCACTCGTGCTTGGTACCTACGTGCGCACACTGTCGTACGTGGCACGAGACACGTGTCAGGGCCGTAGTTTCCCTTCGGAGCATCTCTCATCGGAGGTTGCTACATTTTTTGTTAATTCGTTGATCCTTAGATAGTCTAGTTCAAACTGTTCGCAATCGTATCGTCTGGCGACCCGAATCATTTTCACGGTGTTTGTGTTTTCGTTTTTCGGATCGATCGTGATTTCGTAACTAATTGGAGTAACAAGTTTTCCAATAAGATAGAAACGAGATCGATCATCATAGGAGCAAATGAACAGTTACGGGTTACTAGGTAAGAATCGTGTACGACAGCAACGCGTCGCGTGAGACGACCCTGACGACCACGTAATTCGTGGTGGATATATGTATGGAAGTACGTATAGAGCAGGCCGGTGAAGCTGCGGAGCCGAGTATCGGCGACACGAGCCGATTCATCCCCACCACTTTCAAGACCGATCTTTGGCTCGAGACTGGAAAAGTGGAAGGGTGATCCTTGGTGGGGATAACATCTGCTCTTAGCGTGATTGCCGTGTATCGATGTAGCTTTATGGTGCGCGGCGGCAGGCTGCGGGCAACAAAGTAAGCTTACGGTCGTTAATGTTCTCTACTACGTGAAATTCGAGGCCGTCGGAATGTATATCGTGTCGCGTACGACTCGTCGTGTTAGACGCGTTCCGAACAAGATTCGCTAAACGTTACGGGACAAGTGGTTCGTCGGACAAGAAACACGAAGATCGGACAAGATCGATTCTATATCATCGGCTATAGGGTATCGACAAAAAACCTCACAATATGTGCATACCTAGACCACTCGTACACGTAGGCACGTCCGATCGAAGTTAGCCTTCCGTGAGAATCTATGCTCGCGGAACGACCTTCTTTGCGATGTCGCAACAGATACGTACGCGTAATAGCTGCCTCTTTTTACATTATGCAATAACTTTAGAAAACCTGTTGATATACGAATCATTGGCGGGTATTGTTTCCTTTAGAAAACTTACGATCGAGGGGGAAAAGGTTTATAATCGCCGGTTTTTGAAACTCCGAAAGTTAAAAACTTTATAACCGGAGCAATTTGGGGAGTTGAATGCTTTCGAATTGCGCTTGTCCTTGCCCGAAGGAAGCCAGTACGTTGTAACCGAGCGACATAACCTCTTACGAAGTATCGAATGTTGCGCGACGGACTTACGTCGTACAATAAAAAAAACTGATCTCTTTATCTTTTTCTTCGAACTTGTCGACGCTAATTTCGATACTGGCACCGATAAAACGAACGCGCACGACAAGATGTTACGTTTCTTATTTCTATTTTCTATTGCGAGGCGCGCTAGCGAAATCTGTAATTCGGTGAAAGCGAAGGCTGACACTTCTCCCGCGCATTCCTCACTTCCGTAGAACGCGTATCGAGTCATGTTTGAGCCGCCTTTCTAGACTACAAAAATTTACTCGAACATCGGTGTTGCGTTCCTCCGTTAGTTTGCTTCTTTGCTACTCCAGAAATTTGTGTAACAGGAATGAAGCATTGCTAGAATTAGAACCACGAGAAAGCGGCGCTTCTTATAGCGACTCGATTGACTTGCCTTAAAAGGACTTACTTTCACGGATAAAATTACGCGTGTGACTTTAAGACGGTCTATTTAAAAGACTTTACTGATATACTGGAAAAATGCTCGTAAGAGTGATCCCTAAAAACGACAACGGATTCCAGCCGAACGGAAATAAACGATTCTTTTCCGGTCTATTTTAAGGCAGGTCGGAATAGACGGGAAATGTTGAGGACGCGTGTTGCGCTTCTTCGCTAATCAAATATGTTGTCGTTACGTTGCACTTTAACGATGTTTAATTGATAGGTTGTGTCTTGAACCAGTAACGATGACGTCGAAAAAGATTAATAATTTTAAAAGTTGACTATAATACTTGGATCGATACTCGAAATCGATGTGAATTATTTGTCGTTGCACAACGTCGCTCTAGACATCTACATATTTCGGGGTGAAATGTTTCTCGCTCGTAGACAAAGCCGCGTTCTAAATGCGGCCAATTTTTTCTGATGTCTTCGTTCATTGCGGCTACAGGAGAAAGTCGTTCGTATGGTCGCGGTCTATTTAGCGATTGCTCCGTACAATTTCAACGATTAAATACGTAGAAACTCGAAAGAATTTCACAGAAAATTGAGAATTTTAAAAACCGATAATTCTAGAAATTTGGAAATCGTGGTATCTCGAATATCGTTGAAATACCATTTGACGTTCGAAATATGTAAAACGAAAGTGATCGGTGCGAAATCCTTCGGTCGTTATCTCGTCTTTTCTCGCGTTATCTACGCGAATTGGTGCCGCGAGATAAAGCGGATAACAACCGATGAACAATTTAAAAAAGAAACGCGTCGATTCGGATAGGAATTGAAAGAAAACGCGGACCCGACGGATAAAAAAGAAACTTGCTCGTTTCATTATTCGAGTCGGGTAAAAGTACTTTAGTCGGTGCACTTAACGATCTCCGAGGAATCCTTACTAGAATTCGGCACATAGGTGTGCCGTCAGGTAGCAGGTCCTCGGATATCCGAAACCGAATGTACATAGCGTTCGACTTTTACGGAAACCTAATTTCCCCGCGTCTCTAGTTTCAAATAATCGCAAGAGAGAAGCAGCCGCAGATTTCTGATTTTTTTCCTCTCTGCTTTCGATGAACGTTCCTTTGTGTAAAAAGAGAAAGTGATACAGGCATCTCCTTCGTACTCGAGGCAAGCTCGTTGCTAAATGCACGCGCGTCACAGCCAGAACGAACGGTGTCCGTGAAGATACACATGCGCTGTGTGTGCGCGCGTGTAACTCGCCGCGTCGAGGAGTGGGGACGATTTGTGCGCATGCGCGAACCATACGTAGTACACACCGCACGACGGCCAATCGTGACGTCACGCGACGCCCGATAACACTTTTGTTGTCGTCGAGCTGTCGTCGTACGTATGGCGCGATTACGTTTGACGCACAGATCACTTCCAGACACCAACGGCTACTTGTGTATCACGCGAATCGCAAATTTTCCGCAGTGCCATTTCGTGATCGGACCGATACACAGTTCCTTTTGTTAATGGTTCGTTTCTCCGGACAGTTATCGCGTATCGCTGATCGCGCTCGGTCGATTTACTAAGTCGCTCGGTCGTGTCACGCGGATAAACGTGGAAAGTGGTGTAGTGAGCGTACGTCCGACGTTACAGTTTTGCATAGTTCGAAAGTGAGTTCTAACCGCTTACTTATAATGTTGTTAAACCGTGTATCGCTTTCCCTTTTGGCGTTCTACGAAAGTTGAAACAACGTGCTCCTTATTTTCGAGTACAAGCGATAGTTAGAAACATTATTTAACGAAATTCTACGTAATTGAACGATTTCGTGATCGATGGAATATGGTGGTAATCTGATGCGTCAGAGGAGGAAAGCATGATACATGACCGAAACTTTTGTTCCGATTATAAATACATACGTTTATCGGTATTTGAACGAGAGCGCCGCGCCACTGCGCCGTATACATACATCGAATATCTGTAGGCGCGCAAAAAGAATCCGACAAAGCACGGTCAATATAACAAATCGGTTAAAAAAAATTCGTTATAATATATTATCGAGATAGCGTGAAACGCTAACTTTTACGCATCGTGAATATGCGTAATTTTTAACGTCAACAACGAAGAATACGTGCTCGACAATTAACGTATATAAACGAACTTATCGAAATCAGAGATAAGCCCACTGAGTTACGCGATAAAATATCAACCTAACCCAAACGTAACCCGGTTTAGCATCCGTATTTATTTATAAACGCGTAAAATGCTCGCCGATTTCTTTTTGCTCTCGCATTCCATCCAAGGCCTTTGCAAGAAACGGATTGACAGACAGTGCTGCTATGACCTGGTCGTCTCCATATACCGAACGCTTTCTACTTTGAACGATTCAATATGGAACTCTCCGTACCTTATTCTTAATCACGTTGTACGTATACGCCCTGTCGTTTAGGGTCCTCTTACATATTTTTTTCTTTTTTCTTTTTCTTCTCGTCGTCGGAACTGTTCTAAATAGCAAGCGATGTTACCGATTATAGATTAACAATATATTCTGCGATGTCGATGTCGTATCGATACTTAACGATATATCGATATTTAGTTCTCTTTACGCTTCAAACCGATCTCATCCATTAATTTAACCCAATTGAACCAAAATAAAATACTAATTAAATTCGAAGGATAAAAAACGCATTTACATTCAGGTATTCTACAAGAGCCACTTATACGCCCGAACGATATCTTAAATAAATTCTATCGATTTTAGCGTTAACGACAGCTCGAGTTCAAAAACGAACGGCCACGAGTTTGAAAAGGTTAAGTAAGTATATCTTGGTTTCGCGATGACGCGTTTAAATCGATCTAATTTCGACCGAGGTCAAAAACTTCGTTTAATTGCCAAACACTGCGTTATAGTCGACGAGTGGTTGGTCACGAAGTGATGCGATTCTTCGACCAAATTCTTTGACAAATCGGATCGAATATTCTAAAATTATTTGAATCGTTATGGAGTACAGGTAGAATTTCGCGGTTCGTTTCAATTTCTAGGTTAGTTAATCGACGATTAATCGGTAAAGATTAGCGCGTTTTCTAGATATTATCATAAAATGGTGAAGTACATTTTTTTATTCGATTCAGTCCGTTTGTGTCGCACAAGTAACGCCGATCGTATCGACAGTTACGTTGTTTCAGATAACTGTACCGGATAAAGAAGAGACGGGAGCGTGAAGAGGGAAGGTATACATACATGTATACGATATATACGCGTGTAGGAGAGAATGGGGGAATGGGAGACGTGCGTGTGCGCGTAGCGTGTGTAGCTCCCGTGTAGATGTAAGTAAGTAAAGTTGCAGGAAGGAGTAGGGAGAGGACGACGCGCACGAGTCAGCGACTCCAAAGCAGACTTTACAGGTTAGGTAACGTGTATCCATGGCGGTTTTTTCCCTCCAGAGAAAGTTAGCTTAGGCGCACTTGGAGCGTAAAATCGTCTTTCTGCGCGCGATGGTTCTTCTTTATTTTCCACGCCCGATGAAATTAAACAATTTCCCAATTAGAGTTTTGTGTCTGACATTTATACAATGCGATAACGTGTACTAAATCGTCGATCGGGTTCATCTTGACAATACATATAAAGGGTAGAGGAGAGAACGATACGTAGTTTAGATTCAAGTTCGAACGAGCTTTTGATCGCTCGACACCGCGATACAATATGGACAAATCGTTTTAGCAACAAGTGTCCGTCTGTTCTTTGAACGTGATTAATGTTGCGCGGTGGCCATCTTGTTGGCACCTAAAAATATCGCAGGGTGCCATCTGTCGACTAATGGAACAATTTATTTTCAGTCTTATTTTCGTACGCGCGTGACTCAACCGGTCATTCGAGGAAATAATTTTACTAGGGACTCATCTTTCCGCTGAATGTTAATGATTTACGTTTTGGAAATGTAAATGACTCATTTCGCGGAACAAGTATTCGGTCTCTTCCGACGAGAGGAAAATTCAACGGAAAAGACAACTTTCCCTTCGTTTCTAGCCTATATTCGATTACTCACGTTTTTAACACTAGAACTACCAACCATTAAAAATGACTGGTTTCGGGTTTGATATTTTATGTCATAAAATTTTGTGGCCGTCCTTTTGTCAAAATATCTGTCAGGTTTTATTCAGCTAATGAATATTTATTTATTTATTTTTCCACTTCATTTTCAATTCTAAAGTAAGTATGCATTTAATGTTGATATTTCTAGTGTTAATCGCACGGGTGCAGGAATTGTGTAACTTCCGATCGACGAGCAAAGCTTACTTCCAAAGTGTACTATCTTTTATTTTGTTTTAAGGAAACTTTTGAAACGCTCGATGGCTTTCGAATGTCAGTCTATCTACCTCGGTAATAATCTTCGTTATAAACGATATACTTATGTATACGCGGAGCAATTGGTCGGTTTATCAGGCTGTAAAGAAAATAGACGATTTTCGAAGAAATTGAATCGTCGCGGCTACTCGAACAGATCCGGACGTTGCGTACCGAGTAATTTGTTCTAATTCCGCGAAGCATCAGGTCTCACGAAAAGGACTCTAAGATCACGAAAGTTCGTTTTTAGCAGTTTTGCGACTACGTTTCTTTTTATTTTCCATACGGAAAACGTGAAAATTCGAAAATGCGCTATAGTTCGCTCGTCCGTCACTGCGCTGTCATCGCGTGCGTATCGTCGTCGATGAGAAATCTGCATGCACATTACCCACGACCAATCGTTGGCCGTGTAGCTTTCCGACATCAACGATTATGCTCCGATTACGAACGATAGGGATTGCGCACCGCTATATTAATATCGCTTTCTCGTTAAAGAGTCGGACGATATCGGATGCCGTTACGATCCGTCGAAGAATTATACTCGATTATAAAATGTATGTCGAACAACTTCCACGTATGATCATCGAATATATAAGTGAATTTTTACCGATTATATTATTGAATTTCCCCAGACTCCTCGGAAGTCTTCCCCTAAATTCTCCTCGGTGTCTCTACCCTATTTTTGACGGCGAAAAATGCGATTTCTCGAACGAGTTCTTTGGTGGTGATCGCGCCGGAAGTGAAGTATTCGGGTCACTCGCGACAATAGCGGAAAAGAATACGTGTATTCGGCCCATTATTGACGCAATGTGCGCCACACAAGCCACGTAAACACGTTAACGCGCGCTCGCGTACCGCTAGTCTGTAACCGCCTCTTTTACCGTCCTTCGGTAAAACCGTTACGCGTGCGTTTCATTTCTTCGTTAAGTAGCTTCGTTTCGTTGTAGCTGCTACTCTTAAATGCGACGTACCCTATTACCGCCGTAGCAGCAACGGGAACGCGTGGAAATTAATTGACCGGGCATCTAACCGATATTTTTACTTGGAAACTATAGTCCCCCGAGGGAACTCGATAAACGTATACTGTATAATGTATGATAGAAGTAAACTGTATGGCTAACAAGGAATCATCGTTTTTCTCGTTTGTTTGTTTCAGACGCTAAAATGAGATTAGAGGAAGATCTCGTAATACGTAGGAGCAGACCCACAATGATATCCGCCAAGTATCGCGCGAGAGAAGAACGTCGCCGTCTATTGAAGATCTCGGCTGGCAAATTAAGAAGGATCGAGGATCCGGAAGCCAGTCTGTGCAGATCGGTTCTCATAAACAATGCTGTCAGGCGGCTGCAGCGAGAGAACCGGGACGAAAAGACGAGAAATTATGGTCTTCCGGTGGTCACCTATCTGAACGATTCCACCAAAGAGAACAACGTTTCTAGCAACCTTATCGTCGGCGTCACGGACGACGAGACGTCCTCGAGAAAGAGGTAAGCAGCGTCTTAACCTCCGAACGATAGACGTGCAACCTTCGAAGATCGTAACGGTGATTCGCGTCGGAGCCGGCAACTTACGAGATAAAACCGAATACCCGGTTGCTCTGTCAGATGCCCTTCGTTATCGACGTTTTTCGAACGGGTTGCTTTCGAAGTTGACGAATAAATCGCTGAGGGGGTGTCACGCAAATAGTCGGATCAATAACCCCAATTTGTAGTCGGTTTACGGTGATATCTATTATGTTTGACACGCAACAAGTGCCCCGGGACGGTGCTAGGGCAACATGGTTACTCCCTTCCTCGAAATTACATTAGATCAGATTCGAAGTTTAAACCGGGTTAAATCGATTCGGATGTCCAAATTGTTATGTCAAGCTAAAGCAGCTCCTAGTACGTGTCAGTAGAGTATCTCGGCAGGAAGAAGAACAAACGCGTTACTAGCGGTCGATAGAAATTGATTTTACATAACAACGGATTACGCAAGTAATGGCGAATCGCCGCGTGGTTATGTTGCGCAATGTTTTCAGAATCGTCGTCGAATAACGCGTTCCTTTCGCGCATGCGTCTCAGCGCTAAACTTTCTAAGCGCCGCGCAGCTTGCACCGTTGACAATCGATTCCTAAATATCTATAATCGCGCGCTCGTTTGTGCAGATTGAACGAGGACGCCAGGAACGAAGGACTAGGCGGCACGAAGCGGCAGAGGCACGATGATCTCGACCTTCAGGACGACGTGTTCAGCGACTTCTACATCCTGCCACCTACCCCGCGACTGCTCTCTCACATCGACGAGGTTCAACAGCCGGAAACGCCGCACCACCATCATCACCTGGTGTATCCGGAGGACCGGCTGGGCACGGTGGAGGTGCGATCTAGCATCGTGTCGACGAGTACCGCGAACACGACCACCAACACCACTTCGGGAACGCCGGCGAACAGTTGTTGCAATTCCGTGATATTCCCCGGCGGCGGAGGTGGTGCCGGTGGCGACACGAGTAACCAGTTGAACGGCGTGTCAAGATCGAGCGATGTGGGCATGATGGAGGCATCGGACGTGGTCGATCCCGACAGGATCTGCGACTTCGCGAGGTTCGCCGACTCCGCGAAAAGTCTCGAGGAACGTCTGGTAGAATTACAGTCGCTGGACGAGCACTTCGACCTGGCCAAATTCGAGAGAAACAACAATCAGAGTTGCGGCAGAGCATTCCACGATATCCAAACCTTCCACAGTTTAGTGCCCGGCTTGGAGACCTAGAAGGGAGCCTCGTGCCTCGAGCAACCACCTCTCGTTGTGTCTGGTTCGACAGAGAATCACGACCACGACAACGACGACGATGCGGGTAGACGGCTTCGCGGCACACCCGAGGAACCACGGCGAGGATGAACCTGTACTGGAAGGTGAACAATGCTGCTACTGCTGCTGCCGCCGCTGTCTCGTAGCGGCAGCCACACGATTCCCGGCTCGATCGGTGCACGTTGGTCGCGCGATCACGACTCGAGTTATCGATCGGATCAAACTCGGTCGGTACGTCAGTGGACGCGGAGGGTGCCTTTCCTACCGAACAGGATCGAACGTTGGAGGGCGTAGGGGGCTCATTTTCCGTTCAGCTGCAACTTCGAACGAAAACACGGTTCGAGGATACAGCTGTGCGCGGCCTAGCCTGCCGTAACCACCGATGGAATATCGATAGTCGATCGTGCTGTATATCTTTTCTATCCTTGCGACTCGCATAATCGGTGCGGTCCAACAGACGAACAAGACGTGCAGGAAAAGAAAAACTGTTCGAGACTATAAACCCGAATCGACGTGTTTTCGGATACGGGACATGATCGCAAGGACGTTACGAAGTATATTCGTTGTACGTACTGTTACCAACGCGACGTTGGTATCGTATTACGTTCTACGGCTATGGCGTACGCTTTCTTTGGTTAACGATCGATGCAAGAGAGGGCACCACGTTTCTTCGATTTTCGAACGTCGCGTGTGTAAATTTTGAAGATCTTCGGTTCCAAGGTGTAATAATCGGATTGTTCGAAAGCGTGTAAATTTCATAATCGAGCATAAACGACGAACCTACGAAAACTTTCTCCTGCATCGACATTTTCCTTAGGGAAGCCCACAGTGCACGCCGGTATACGTACCAAAATGTCCCTGAAACACACATTACTTTACGTAATTTGTATATATTCGAGTACGTTCGTACGAGCACATTAACGATATACCATAGATCAATTTGTAGCGAAAAATTCACGGAGAAAGTAAACGTTGAGAAACGAGAAAAAAAAAGAATGAACACACCGAACGAGACGCGCGCGTGTACGTGTATAAATGCCTTTAGAGTAGCTGTGAATCGACGCAAAAGTGATGTGTACGGCGAGGTTCGGTGAATCAAGAAAGAACGATAAAAAAAATTGGATGAATTTGCTACCGCGCGATAATGCCACAATGGGCCTTCAATTTCTATTTAAGATATTTCCTTCGCATTCGTTTACGAACAACAAGATTTTTCGAAAACGTGACTCCTTTGTCGAAGTTTCCGTTCCTTGGAGCATAGCGCTTCGTCAATTTCCGGTTATCAGGATCGACGTTTAAACGGCGAAATAATGGACCGACAGCAGCGTCGCCATTGGCTCGTTTAATAACCGCAGCTCGATTCGACCACCTCGTCCTTTGTTCGCTTCGTGAGCGGATCGTTGGACGTTTGTTTCTCGCGAGGAATTTTTCTTTCTTGTGTTGACTTTTTTTTTTTTATATTAACGACGAATCGCGTTCGTCTGCGACTTCACTTCTTCGAAACTTTTCGAACCTTTGTTATACGACGACATTCGACTTGTACGATTTGTATACACGATCCTGTAAATATAACGTATTATTTCTTAACGCGAATAAGTTCAATTCGATGAGCTGTATACACTCGCATGCGTGCCTAGGCTACCCTCGTGCGGTGACATAACCTACAGAAAACGGCTGCTCAGTCGATAGCGAGCAAAAATTGTGTCTCGTTGATTTTTCGATCATGCCAACCAGACAGTTCAGATTGACTAATTAAACGATCGTATTTAACGCAATTCGAACGATAGTCTATGGAAGGCCGTTTTTATCGTGGATCGAGCCGAGAGAAGCCTAGCGTTCACGGCACCGTACGATATCATCAGTGCTGTCCACGAAACGGCTCCCTAGGCACGCCGTTTTCGCGCCATTTCCATTTCCATTTCTCTCGTTTTCCCCTATAAATTGAACAAACTCTCTTAATACGTTCTTCCTACAACCCCCACTTCCCAGACCTATATACTCACAGGACCTACATTAGCTTCGATCCTAAATCTTCTCTAGACATTAGCTACCTCTTACCTCTTTAAGATCCTTCTTACCCCCTAAGTAAGTTCCAAGGCTCTTCCTACCTTTTCGAGTACAGTACGTTACAGTGAGGCTGCTGTTATCGATAAATGACGATAAGATCGTTAAGATATCTCCAAAAGCGAATAAACGACCGAAATAGAACGTAACGCGTAGTGTTATATCGTATAGATTTAATTGTTCTCGTTTGAAATTAGGTTAGATTATTTCCGAAACGCAAACACGAATAAATAGATTCGATCGATAAAATTACGTGCCAAGTAGTGTCAGTCGATACTCGAATCGACGCGTTACCTTCTACTTCCCTGTTTTTTCGCAAATGCGCCGAGCATCGTCGAGATATCGGTAATGTATCGATTATCGATAACAACGCTTTAACATAAGGGCGGAATGTCGTCTGTTTCCTTGCAGCGTAGGGTTTACACTGTACAACATATCCGCCCACTATCGTGCGTAGCACTGTGTCGATAGAATTGAGTTCACCAACAAAGTCCGGTGCAATACTATGTCCTTTCAGTTCCTTTTACATCTCTTCATGATATACTTTCACCACGGAGACAATTCACTGATCAGTCTTGAGCAACGAGTCGCGTATTTGCACACGCGTGTGCTCGAGAACGAACGGCGAATTTCTAAGTTGAAACGTTGTCCATTAGTGAATTCCCGAAACATTGTACAAGTAATCGTGTTCATTATCCCGTATCCTAAATCAGATGACTACTTACGTTATTCGGTATCGATGTCCGGGGATTCTTTACGGTTACGTATGTACAGACAGCACTGCCCTAATTTGTCAACCGGTCCGTTCGAACAAATGCTAATAAGAAATCGGGTGATCGATGTGTGTCAAGTATGCAGCTGATCTGTTTGCATTCGACTTGAATCGACCAGTTTTGTATGTTTCGTAGAATCGACAGATCTTGCATCGTTTCCACCGAGTGCGGTTAAAAATTCGATGAACCTCCGACACTGTTCCTTTTTTAATTTCTTTGTTACGGAATATCGATTTTTACATTGGAGCCGTAGTCGATGATGATTATATCGATAATTGACGGCAGCACCTCTATAGTTTCAATCGTTGGGTGTCGAGGCGCCATCTGGATCTGAATTTACATATTACGCTATCAAGGATCGCAAGTGTCACAATGCATTTGTACATTTGAAAATCGATTACCGGAAATAGAAACAATGACGAGAGTGTGGAAACGATGTAAAGAGACATCCAATCTTCCTTTCGATCGATTGAACCGCGCTCAAGGGAAAATCTTTCCAGGTTATCTCGCGATTACTAAAGAGGACTGATTCTCGACTCGTGGTTCAATCGCGAATCGCACTGTAAATAGCTACGTTAGCACCCATCAAGTAACTAGTTATGTATAAAGTTTCGTACGTTGTTTAGGTTTTTAGTACTAGTTATCCGAGATCAGTTACCAATTATACGAACAAATTGCAAATATACCGAAAAAAATATAACTCACAGAATAATTTATCTACCATGACCTTTTTCCTTTATTTTCCTATTTTTAAACGAGACCAAACGATATTTATTCGGAACGAAAGAATTTTAAGGTACATTTTTTTGGTACTTTTTTATTAAGTGTTGCGAATATATATACAAAGGATGGCGAACTAACAATAATAATTATTATATTAGAACCAAATAAACAAAGGTTATCATGACATTATTAACGTGTGTTAATATTCGTTTAAATAACATAAATGGTTGCAACGGTGTGTGTCGAATTTTCAAAAAGACGTTGGTCAGTGCGTACGCCGTAGGCGTCTCATTGTCATCCGTTTATTTTGCGCACGCATGTATGCGCGCGCACGCGTATGTAATTGCTTTCATACTATATCGACATCAGCTCCTCAACATTCGATTCTCGACGAGAAAAAGAAATGATTCGATATCGGAGTCGTTATCGTGTCAATAATTATTATTACTATTACTATTATTATTATTATATTATTATTATTATTATTATTATTATTATTATTATTATTATTAAAACAGTTATGTTCGATAATAATAACGAATCCACCAAACGTTTGCTCGAGTCGGATCGATATAAATCGATGTTCATTTACTTCTCCCTCGAAAATGAGGGTAATTCGTATTTTCAATTATAAACGATAAGTTAGAATTAAAAAAAAAAAGAAGATTAAACGATTACTACCCGATTAGTATTTGTATGCCTTTTTTTTCTCTACGATGCAGTATCGTGCCACGTTTTCACGCGAACGAATCATGATCGTGCTATCAACGAATTGCAAATCGACAGGCGTGTACTTGGTTCGTTGGCGCGTTAAAAAGTGCAAAATTTTCTAGCGTTTATGGCTCGTGACATTTGTGCGTTTAAATCGCGATTGTTTGAATACGTTTGGAACGCGATCACGGAGCTAGGATTGAAAATGTTGCGATTAATTGACGCAGATACAAAATTGTGTAAAAAAATGTGAACACTTTTTTCTGATTCGTCGATCGATCGATATATTTTTCAAATACTCTCGAACTATCGACGAGGCTAATTGGATTTGCAATCGCGAAAACTGTCCAATCGATTAGCAAAAATTTCTTTCTTTTTTTCAATCGACACGTACATCTTATCACTTTTTTCATTCATTACAACGTTAACCGTTATTAATATTGGTGTACTTAACACACGTTCGTTCGAATTTGAGAGATGAAGTGTCAAACGGAACAAATCGATTTGCACGTATCGCAGCAAACTTCGAGTATCGATGAATTCCGTGATATCACGTGATGTCAAATATGACAACGATAACACGATGTGTTCGCTCTATAAAAAAAAAATACATTGAAATTTGCATTCGTGGCATTGAGAAAGACTGCCGTAATATTACCGTGCATTTTCTTCTTCATTTTACCTTTTTTTTATTGCTTTTCCCCCTTTTCATTACTAATAATAATGACCACGATTCTCGCATCATCTAATAAAATATCTTTTCTAAGTAAAGCGATTGATCGTCTGGCGCACTTTAGCTTCTGTCGCTTTTCAACCTGTCATTGTTTGTCATTTGCCAAAAAAAAATATTTCTTAGCTGCTGGGAACGTTAAATGATCTTTGTTTCTGCTCGAAAGTTTCCGAAGCAATAGGAACGCTATCGATTCATAACAATGTTTCGATATATTGAAATAAGAAATGGATGGCACAGATACCTTGACAAAAATTGTAGTACAATATCTCATAGCATTCCGATCGATAACAAAGAAAATATAATAGTGAAAAGGCAAAATAAAAAAAGAAAGACAAATCATCATCTATTCATACGAAAACATCTATGAACAAAGTGTTTGTTCGTTGATCGATAAGTATGCTTTCGATTGTTTCTTCCATGTTTACGCGCATGCGCAGTAACATAGACCTGTAAGTAGAACGAAACATACTGTACTACTAACGAGCATAGGCTTCGCTACGAAAAAACTTGTGATGTAGGAGAGGAACCCCATTACTTGATTTCAGATTGGAAAATTTTCGAATGTGGAACTTTAAACTGTTAGAAATGAAGGAACTTAAGAATCTAGGGATGTACAAACGTTTCGTGTTTGCATATTGGATCTCTCAGAGCGAACGGAAAGTACTGGAAGGTCCAACCCTCTATCCAATTCCGACGGAAGCCTACGTTGCATCGGAATGTATACAAATTGTCAAAAGTTTGTTCTCATAGATTTCAAATTCAAAGGAAATTGAACTGTTTCAGAGAAATACGAAAAAATGGAAAGTTTGGTTCGAAAACGTTCCCTCCGCCAAAAATCATTCCACGATTCCTGCATCCATCCTCTTTCCCCATTTCTTCCTACAATAATTACACTTTTCTTTTAATCACAAAAATAGAATTCTTAAAACTTAAACTCGGTTCACTCGCACTCTATTTTCTTCTCCCTTTCGCGCGCGCTTTTCCTATATCTTTTCATTTTGATTCCCCCAACCCCCTCGCAGTGTTTCCACGCTTTCGCTGCGTATCTTTATTCCCGCGCGCGCGCGCAAGCGCACACACATCTACGCATACGTACACGCATACGCTCACTCACAGAGGCAATTCATTTGCTGAGAAGTATGCAATTAGCGTTGACAAACTAGTTGTTGCGTTATCATACATTTATCGATCGAAGAATCGTTTCAACGTTCGATCGATCCGTAACTCGATTCGATAGTTTAAGAAAAGTATATACGTTACTATCTAACTCGAATGTCGTTCCTAAAACAACACAGCGTACCTAGAAAAAAAATCGATTTTCACGTTATCTCCATAAATAAATTACTTTATACAATTTAACAAATTGCTGACGCAACGATGGTGTATAAATTCAAAGAGACATTCACACGTTAACAATTATATAATTGTTTGAGCAATGACCGAACTGCTTTTCATTGTTTATGCTTGACACGTCCTTTTTTTTTGTCCAGAATGGTGCATTCAACTTTGACCGACGCAAGATGACGTAGCAACAACGACGATAAATAATATTTCCGTGAATCTGATGCCGGAGAGAACGAAAATTATGCAAAAGTTTTAACACAGAACCGTAATTCGATATACAAACCCTTATCCAATAAACGGATACACATCGATTAAACATTGCCATTACGTTAAAAGAGGTGCGAACATATCGAAATGATAGAAATTATAACTAAGAGTTCCGCAAAAGAAAAAGAGGCTTAGCAAGAAAGGAAGAGAAAGAAGAAAGTTCACGCCTCTAACGAAGGAACCATTTCTCGATTCTTCTCGAGATATCGATCTTTCCGATACTCCGTCTACGAATCACACATGTAACAAAGAACGGCTTTAACAATTATTCTACAATAACGATTATAAAACTATATTTCCGTGTTCCTTGTTTTCGAGTCGAGGAAAGAAAGAAAGGAAAAAGAAAAACGAAGCGAAAGGGTTGAGACTTCAATCGTCGTCGCAGCAAGCTAGTGGGTGTGTGTGTGTGCGCGCGCGCGCGCGCGTGTGTGTGTGTGTGTGCGTGCATATACACATATACGAAAATAAATAAGGAACAGTGATTCTCATTTGACGAGAGATATTGAAATAAATCACCGCTTTGTATAGTTCGTATTTAAACAATTTCTTGTTCGCTTGCACTCGCTCTCTCTCTCTCACACACTCTCTCGTTATTTTACACACAACACAAACACACACACACACATATATATAACACATACAGTCGCGCTAATCGACAAGCCGAGAGACAGAAGAAATTCATCTACAACTTTGTCGTCAATCATCGATTTTACTATATAGAAATACATTCGACACGCGCTGCACACAGCTCAGTAAATACCATCTCGTAAATTCAGACGCTATCATCTGTCGATAACAATAATTACATATACCATCGATATTTGTTGATCGGTGATTCGTGTTTCTTTAGTTTGATATACATATATTTATATTTATATTTTTTTCATATATATATATAGATATATCAAAAATATCCTTAATAAAATAGAGCATTTTAATATGTATAACGTACCGTCAAGTACCGTTTTGTATTATAATTTTTTTTTGTATCCACTATATATATATATATATATATATATATATATATATATATATATATATATATATATTTTGTTTAATAAGGTTTAGTATTATATATATCTTTTTAATATACATACAATACTCACGCAAATACTTTTTCCTATAGTTCGCGCGTAACGCGCGACTCACAATATACACACGGTTACCGTGCACCATCCGTGTATGTAATGTGTGTGTATGTGTATGTGTTTGTGTTCCCGTTTTACATGTCGCCACGTGAACGTTTCTTTGTTTCTTTTTTTTCAGATAAGATTGCGCGCGACGCAGGCTCCTGGATTTCTTCGTTCGAACCCCATTATGCTTCCGTTATTTTACAGGTTATAAAACAGATTCTTCGCTAAATTTGCAAAACGCGTGATCGATACGTAAACAATTTGATTGTCTAAAATTGTCGATGTTCGTGTATATAAATCTTCATCGTAAGCTAAATTCATCGTCGTTTTCGTCGAATTCTTTTTCGTTTCAGATCCGAAGATTACACTAGAAGATACTAGAGAGAGAAATTGCGTTCCGAAAGAACCGTTGAAAAATGTATACACTCGTGTGCAACTCATATGCTTTCTTTGGCCAAGGGCCAGGATAAAAGAGTCTCCCGACACTTCTGATTTTTCGCTTAATGCAAATGTACGAGCAACGAAATGTTTTCATTCGGAAATTCGACGAAAATTTTAACGAGTACGCTCTACTGTCTCTGTATTGTCATTTTCCTAGAGAAGTTTACCGTGCTACAAACGTGGGACCCTATCAAATATTTGCTAACAGTTTACGGCGTATTTTTACGAACTTACGCTCTTTAGAAATCAACAGAATCCGAACGATTTTCTATGAAAAAGGAAAAGTACCTTCCGAAATTATGATTATGATTCTAGTTCACCACAGCCCATATTAAGTATCTTGTTTATTATAAAAACCGTACGTACACTTTCGCTCTTGAATCGATTTTCAATCAAACGCCGTGACCGTTTTTAATTGTTTAGTGCTAATGATTTTTTGTGAACTTGTAACTAGTGCATTGAACAACAATCGACGCGTAGAACGAAACAGTAAATTAACAAAGATAAACGTTACAGAAAACAACTTCGATAATTCCCGAGATTCTGTCAATGAAGATGGCGACCGTGATCGGTTCGAAAGCGAGCGTACACTTCGTTTTAACTTTGCATCATTCTGAGATAGGATTCATTGTTCAACGGACAACGACCGAGTCTCTACTTTTCGTTTCCGGGTTTACTCGACCTTTTAATCTTTTTCAGATCAACGTTTCGCAAAATCTAATTTACATTTGCCTGTCTCCCCCTTCCTGACCCTCCATTTATTTCCTTTAATCGTCAACTATTTACAATCGATAATGTTCTACTAAGGCAATTACGAAAGAGAACGAGGAATTCCTTTCTCTCCCCTAAATCCCGACGATTCGATCCTTTATCCTGACACATTTTCACGTGGCGCCCATGCAAACGCACGAAGAACGTAGAAAAGATGATCCTTCTCTATCCACAAACACATATACGTGTGTACATATGTGTATGTACGCGCGTAAGCACATACAAACACGCATGCATATATATGTATATGTATGTTCGTGCTTGATCTTTATCTTATTCGCGTGAACATTCACTCCAGAAAGAAGCTCGAAATCTCAAACCTCTCTTGAACTAATTGTGTTATTCGATTTGATAGTGAAATCCTACTAAATTCGTCGTGGCATATCTAGAAATTGAATTATTATTCAATGATAATAATATAATATAATATAATATAATAAAATAATAATAATAATAATAATAATAATAATAATAAAATAATAATAGTAGTAGTAGTAGTAGTAGTGTAGTAGTAGTAGAGTAGTAGTAGTAGCAGAAGTAGCAGTAGTAGTAATTGTAGAGTAGTAATAATAATAATAATTGATTACGAACTAGAAATAATTATCAGTTATGTACAGTGTAGTATAATGATTATAGTAACGTAATAAATAAGCTCGAGGCGTATAAGCCTATAATCTACTCGTAAGAATGTATTTACCAATTCACACGATAACACAATTTTTCTCGATGAACAATCGTCCACACATAGAATTAATTATTACGTCGTCGTTAACGCTCCTGTCTAACGAGCAGGCCAAAATATAGAATTTCTAATGTACAATCGATCTCGGACCTGTTTACACGCCGTTCACGGCATCAAACGATCGTTTCCCGCGTCCGTTAAATTCGTGTATCTTTCTCGAGAACACGAGATACTCCTAGGTAGATAAAAAAAAAAACAAGAACATTACTAGCGTAAGAAGAAATCGTAACGAAATCTAGAGCGGCGCCACGTGATGCGTGCACGGTGCCGTATAGGTTAGGTTGCTCTCGATCTGAAACTGACAAGACGAGATCGTGGCTCCTGGCAAACGTGGACGCGCGTGATTTTATTCGATTTAGAGTCATGGCAGACACCCAGGATAGACCACGAACAGATCGTCCCGGTTCTCGATGCGTTCGAAAGCGTCGAAAGGAAACCGGTAGACCTACGAATACAGGGACGAAGCGTATCGATTATGGGAGGTTACTTCGAAATTGATACGCGAACATCGTAGCTTATTTTTCTGCGCTGCAATTACGATGAATTCGTGGGAGCTTCGTACCGGAAAACTGATAAACACCGGACACGCATGCGCGATTTCGTCGTTCGGATTCGAAACGAAGTAGAAATATTTTATCACTGTACTTCTGATTTACATGTTCTAACAACCTGTATAATCACAACGAATCGTTTCAACGAAATTGATGTGTCCGCGATCGTCTCTCCCCTCCTCGAATACCGAATTCAACTTTCTACAAACTCACAATTTAGAAACATTAAATTTAGTTTCGAATTTTCAACTTTTAAAACTTCACCGATTTTCGAGTTTAACCCCTTGTGCTATAACGACGAGTTACGTGACGCACTCGCAGCTGAAATACAGTAAACCCTGTTTATATTCTCAATATGGTCGAACGTTCAATTTCAGTATACGGAGCAAGTCAAAATGATGTGGACAATCTGAACCCTTTGCACTCCAAAATATTTTTTTCGGTAACTAAAACTTTTTCGTTGAAAAGCTTCCGTTTCATTGTGCTTATACATCATACGTGCAACACTATAAATTTAGTAAAAGAAATATCTATTCCAAATTGCTATATTATATGAGGTGGTGAGTGTGTGTCACTTTTCGAGCGCAAAGGATTAGTTTTGTTTCGTTTTCTATTCCATGTTGTTGGTACCTATGGCTGACAGATATCCAACATTTCCTCGGAAATGTGTTCTGGCCAAGTTGAAACTCTGAGTAAATGCTTTCTCTCAAACACTGTTCACATAATTTTGACTCACCCTGTGACTAAAATTTGCACAATCGAATGTTGTAGCAGAAAATATTTACGTCTGATGCACTTGCCGAATAAATGGTAGCACAAGGGGTTAAAAATGTTCTGTGCGAATATTTGTACAAATTTTGTACGAACATTTGTAACAAACGATATCCAATTAAAACTGGTACATCGCGTTACTAATTTAGGTAACGACACCTCCACATATACGATCCGTCCTCGCACATATTCGCAGGTCCACGAAGGAAACGAATCTCTCGCCGTCATTTTAACTCACAACTATTCACGATTTTCCAGCACCGTTCTTTTTTCAACAGAGAGATCCAGCGTGTATATAAGAATCGCGCGTTTCTATCCGGGATACGTAAAAAGGAACGAACTACCAATTCGTGAAGCGTTTGAGGCGCCATATTGCGCGATTAAATCAATTCGGATCCCTCGATGAACGCGGATTAACTCAGATATGTCTATGAAACGTGTGATCCACGAGACTAATCGGTTTCTCTCGCTTAATTTTCTCGTGGAACTCGAAGGGAAACGGTGCTCACCTGCCGTTCAATGTCTTTTTCTAGTCGCGAATAAAGAAATAAAAGGGATGCGACGCGGTGCTCCTCGTCACAATAACTGTGTCGTCGTCCTTTATTTCCATCCCCTTCACCTGTGCGACGAACAATCAACCGTTTTGTTCGAATATATACTATACATGCATACATATATATATACACACACCCACACGCGCGTACACACGCACTCACACGGCACATAACACACACACACACACACGCGCGCGCGCGCGCGCGTATATATACATAGGATGTCAGAGTTAAAGCGTGTCATCCGTTCTCTCCATTCAAAGAAATCAAAAGTCCTTTAGTATTTTTTATCTGCAGCTTCCTTTCTGAGATATAAACAATGAAAGCTCAAGCATTTCATGTTCACACGTATTACATTATACTCAGCCAAAAACAAAACCGAGCTATATGGTGCATGTACAACGAATACTCGATTTTTAATCGATTATATCTTAAAAACGAAGATGCAAATGAAGCGGTCAAAGACTTTTCGACTTCTTTCAACGAGGAAAACTTACGATTCTAAGATTACAGGCTTTTACCTGAACACCGTGTACATGTGTTCGCCCGCGCGTGTATGTATGTATATATACTTAATTATGTTTTCTCTAATGTTTCATGTCCGTTCAACGTGTATATAATATATTTTTTTTCTGTCATTAAAAACTAACGACTTCATTTGCATCACACTTTAGGCACTTTTCCTCGGAAACAGATTTTCTCCCCAACGGTATCCTCTTTCTTCGTGTTCACGCTCGTGCTTTGGTAGTGTAGCGTATATCGTTAACGACCGATCGCGTTCTGCGTTTTTCAACTCCGTCCTCGTCGTTCTTGTTCTCCTGTTCCGTTTCGCGAACGTCGTGAATTATGCGTAAAATCGGTTTCAACTCCGCAACACGCTCGTCCATAATAAGGCAGGTATATTGAATCATTTTTGTTGGCAGAAAGCGTCACAAGCTTCGCAGAGGCTATAAAACGTAACCAGCCGAATCCGGAAACTCGATCGTTCATTCGTTTCTTACGCTTCATCAGCCACACATTCCTCGCTCTCTTAATCTTTCACCGATCAGATACAAATTACAACCGTCTCTCCTCGTGTAACGTTCCTAGTTAGCTCGTCTAAAGAATTAATATCTACTTGTTACTTACACTGATCCTCTGTAACGCCGTTTCATTTCTCGGCAGGCTTGGTGACCGTCTGCGGTATCACCGTCAACGATTTCGGAATTTTTGGCAATATCGGAATATGGTTGGACATCTTCGTGGTCACCTGTATCGACTTTGGCAGGTTCAGATTGTGCAACAGATTCTGCGTCGGGCTGTTCTCGTTCGCCAACGAGCGGATGTCACAGATCAACGGCTCGAAGTCGCCCCGGCTCTGACGGTTTAGCATCTCCTGTTGCATCTTCAGGTGCTTCTGAAACTGCGTCTGTGCCGCGATCTGCGTCTTCTGGTATTGCGCGTTCGACTTGATGCCGGGCGAGGATGTCGAGCTGGCTGAACCGCCGCCGGCGCTCATCGCGTGTTTCTCCGCCAGCATCTGTTTCTGTTTCTTCAAGTTCTGCAGTCGCTTGAATTCCGGCTCGCTCAGTTGGAACACCTTGCCGCCGGCCGTGACCGGCTGCTTTTGCCCGTCTTTTCGCTTCCCGTTGCCGTTTGCGGTGGAGCTGGTAGACGGCAGGTTTAATCGTTGCAAGCTGGGTGGCGGTTTCTTGATGATCGACACGCCTGAATTTAATTTCACCACGTGCGACGAAGCCCCTTTAGCGGATTGCGTGCTACTCGACGGAGCCTTCGTCGCGTTGCCGGTGTTGGTGTTGTTGGCGTTCGGGCTCGGCAGAGCGAGTCTGTCTCTTTCGAGCACGTAACCGCCACTAAGACGTCGGGAATTATGGTACTCCGTGGCGATCGGCTCCATGATCGGCTCGTCCATCTTCTCCGGGCCTTCGTACGAGATCAGCCGATTCTGCACGGAGGTCGAGTAGTTTATCGCGTTCCTGGAGGCGTTCGGAGCCAGTACCAGATCGCCGGATCTATAGTATTTCTCTAAAAGTATCAGGTGTCTTAGGAAAGAACTCTGGTTTCCGTACGGTCTTTGCAACTCTTGCCACAGCAATTTCGTGTCCCTGTCGTACTGTATCATGGTGGCGCACTTTTCCCAGCCCTGGGGCGTTATCTCCCGTACGTTCGTGAACTCGATGTTGGCGTGGAGATTCATCTCCTCCTCACCGGGGAACAGGGTGCGTACACTTATGGAAGGATTCGCGCCGAGTCTCTGCACCACGGGACTGATGTCGTTATTCGTTCTTTGTCTCTTTGGCAATCTCGTCAAAGTAACTTCCTTGTCCATCGCGAGGATCTCGACCACCTCGTTAGGGCTCTCGCAGGATAAGTTGCATGCCGCGTTCGATGTGTACGAGTGCGTATCGAGCAACTTGCGTTTCTTCAGCTTCTCCACGGTACTCTCGATACCCAGAAACTGAATGTCCGTGGTGGCAGTCTCGTCGTTCGAGCTCGCTGTTTTCGCGGTGCGATTCTCGTTGTCTGTCTCCGAATTGGCTCCCTCGTTCTTGCTCGCCGGTTCGGGAGTGGTCTTCTCCGGGACCAAGTTGGACGTCCCGTCTGGCGACTTGGAGATTCCGCTCTTCACAGGAGCCGGACATTTGGTCTTCTTCCGTTTGTCCTTGTCCTTTGACTGATTTTGCGGGCAATCGTCGTCCTCGTTTTCCAAAACCTCGATATCGTGGTAGTGCAGAATTCTAAATGCAGAAAACGATTCGAGGAAATACAGTTGGATGTCTTTCGCAGCGAAACGGAGACGTGTCAACGATCGGGAGGGAACACGCGTGTCACGGATACCTTTGTTAGCTCGATCGTCTTTCGGTAAAATCGATTTGAATACAAATAAATTTGTAAATACCTTCACGGATCTCCGAATAGACAGCAGTTTGAAATTCCTGACTACGATCGAGCTACCAATGGATCCGTATAGAACACAAAATCACCCGAACACCGGATGATCGATCATACCTTTTACGGTAGCTCTTGAAAAACGATCTATGATTCGTGTTCATGTTCTCCACGTCCTTGTACTTCAACTGTAACTGCGTGAAGTATCGACACAGTTTGCAGACGAAGGTACCAGCCGCCAACAGCACAGGAATTCCCTGTTGGCCGAGCAGCTGATTCAATTCGTCGGTTTCCGCGTTCGCTAACTGATGAGTATGATTTCTTGCCAGACGACGCTTGCAAAGCGCGCAGGTTAGGAATCGCTCGATCTTCGAATAGTGGCCGACACAGAACGACATGGACGTGTGTTGACTCGATTCCCAGTCGATGTCCACCTGCAACGAGAATTTCGGGATAGGACGCGATTCAACGCATGCTTCCATGTTCGCCGGGACATCGCGTACTCACCTGCTTTTGAAGACCGGCTTTTATCTTGAGCAACCATCGACGTTTTACGTGATGCCGAGCAGCGTCCCTGCAATCTCGGGCCGAACATTTGGACACCATCAGTTGCCGATGGTGTTTCTGCGATTTCGCCTGCATGTTCGTTGGACTCGTGTTTGCCTGGAAGCGTTAAGTTCCAAGATAGAGGACAAAAATTCAGCAAAATATATTAAACTATACATCTATACTATAAACACTGTAAACTATATGTCTAAACTTGACAAGGGATTAAGTTGCATTGAAATGAAGTTTTCGACCGACGCGTATACACGTTAAACGCAGTTAACCGGTTAAAATAAAGACAATTTTTGGCAAAGCGATACGTCGTAGATCCTCGAGGTGAAACATAATGCATCTCGCAGTATAACGTTTTAAGAAAGCCAGACTCGTGTGATGTTCACTTCGGGCATATGAAGAATATGCACCTTTCTATCTACATGACGATAACATGCGTCGCACAAGCAAGAATCCTTGGTGAGGTGTCGCTCGATGTTCAAGATCTTCTTGCGTCTTTCGTCGGATTTCATTTGAGCCAGATGCATCGGCGTGTCCAAGGAGCCGAATTTCCCGAAGCAGTAGCAACACACGTCCGCGCAAAGGCGTCCCGGATGGATGGAAAAGGACGAGGACTTTTCTGGAATAACCAAGGACTGACGATCCTTCGGTGCTGCGTCTTCATTGTCTTCGTCTGTATCAAAGATTAATATCGTTAAAACGCGTTGAAACACGCGGTCGTTACATGTTAACGCGATCTCCATTTCTCTTTTCTCTTATCTCTTATCTTTTTTTTTCTCTCAATCAAACGAATACTAACTCGAATGTTAGGAAGTACTTGGTACTCGAAGCAGTAGCGGGAGCATGCTTGTCGCGAAAAGAGAAATAAAAAAGGGGGTGGGTGGGGACGGAGAAAAATGAAACAGTAGGAGGTACAACGGTGATTACAAGCACATTTTGCGGATACCGGTGATCGACGAATCGCTCGAGATCACAAACGGATCGAGTATCGGTGCCGCGATCAGATAATTAGTTTTGTTAAATCGTAGTCAAGCGATCCTCGTTGTACCGGTGTCTGATCGGTTGGATCGTACAGGACACTGGGAGCGCGAGTTTTAATCAAGCAGTAGGACGGGGAACGATTAAGAATTTAGTTATTCCCGCAACCAGGATTACCGCAAGAGTGTCTGTGGTTAGTAGAGAACTTTCGGTTCGCACCAGAGCTGCTATCTCCCCAACTGGGTCCAAACTGAAAAACATAAAACAGACCATCGTTATAACCCGATGAGAACGCATACAGGATTTTAGAATCAATCCTGGCTCACCTTCTTCTGTATAGTGTAGAAGTTCTCAGGCGAATCGCCTTCCCCGTCGCCGCGACCTTGTTTCAATACCATTTTCAACGGCGACCTTGAACGTCTCTTGTCCTTCTCCTTCTCCTTCTGCACCTGAATGACCGTCTTCAGGGTACCGGTGTACTGCTCCTTCTTCAGCTTCTGATGATTCAGTCTCTCAGCGGCCTTCTCCAACGACTCAAGACCCAGCAGTCTCAGTATGGATTCTTTCTTCGCTTTGTCCTCGGGCGTCTCAAGGATCTTCGGCGTCAGATTGATACTGCTCGAGGACTCGCCGGACGTGGACGTCTCGTCCGAGTCCTTCTGCAGTGTCTCCGGCGTCTTCATCGACTTGCAATCGGTGTCCAGAATGTTCTCCGGTTGCTTGATCATACGATTCTCCGACAGATTCCGCGACAGCCTGTTCTCGCAGCTGACCTTGCCGCCATCTTTGCCAATGGTCAGATCGTTCTCCGATTTGCTACGCACGCTGTCCTGGTTGTCCTCCTGTTGCTCCAAACTGGCACCGACGCCCTCGGAAAATCCTCGGAACTTGTTGGCGCAGTCCGGACCGTTCTCGTACTTGTTCAAGAACGACTGATTGTTCTCGTTGATCTCCGCCACCTCGTTGTCCAGCAGAGTCTCCTCCTTGTTCTGCTGGTCGGACTTCCGGATGTCGCGTTTCGGCCGTTTGTTCTTAGACGTCGCCAGCTGATCCTCTCTGCGTTTCCGGAATTCCCGACTGCGTCTGGTGCGCGATTGACGCTCGAACTCGTTCGCTTCCGTTTCCGTGCTGTTCCTGATGTCCGACGTCTCCTCCGTGGTCGCCGGAACGGGCTCGATTTTCACGTCCGTCGTCTCAATTTCCGACTCGTTGCAAGATTGCTGCGCCTTCTGGCCGCCATCTTCCTCCGTTTGCGTTTTCCCGCTACCGTTGATGCCGCACGTCGATTGACCTTTCTCCGATTTCCTGCTCCTGTCACGAGTCCTCAACACTCGCCTCTTGTCATCGTCTATCGACTTTTGCTCTGACGCGGTGCCGTCGCACTTTTCTGTCTCCTCCTTGGCCACCGTAGTTTCGTCGTGTTCGGAACTGTTGCACGACCAAGCCGTTTTCGTCTCGTCGGCGTCGCGAGCCACGTCGTTGTCACTGGCCCTATCACTAACCTGCTTGTTGCATTTATCCCTTTCGCCGTCGTCCAATCGACTGGTTGCATCGTCGAACACGAGACTCGTGCTCTGTTTCGGAAAGGAATCGGAATTCGAGCTAATCGAGACATCGTCCTGTTTGTTCTCCTCCGAAACGCTCGTTTCGACCTCTTTAATGTCGTCCGTCTTGTCTTTCTCCGACGTGACAGTCTTTGCTGTATCGTCCGCCTTCGTAACGCTCGATTCTTCTTTGTCGGCACATATTTGTTCCTTTGGACTGTTTGACGAGGAACACTCCGAACACGAAATGTCAACGTTCGATCCTTCCTCATTTTCCGCGTCTTTTCTATCCGTTTCTGATTCACCGTCAAACTGACTTTTCGTTACTAATTTCTCCACTTCCTTAGCGATGCTTTCCAAAGTCTCTTCATCCTCGGATCCTGTAACGTTTGTACAACTTTCGCTGCTTCCGCTCGTGTCGATCGATTTGGTCTTTTCGTCCGCTAGGTTCTCTTGCAACGGCTTCGATCCGATGATCGCATCGATATCGTTATCGATATCGTTATCGATGTCAGTGTAGACGTCGGTACCGACATCTGCCGCGTTATTTTTCTCTTTCGTCGACTCGTTCTCGAGCGAATCGTTGTTCGAAATTATTTCTTTGGATACGGATTTATTTACGTCCTCCGAATGAGATTCACAGTTTTCGACTGGCTGAACCAGTTTATTTGTTTTATTCGGTTTTTTGGCTAATTCGTTGCTCGCGCATTCGGGAGAATTCTTGTCGGTTATTCTCGGCGATTTTCTGGTCGATGCTGTCTTTTTACCATCGTCCGATACTTTAGCTTGTTCGTCCGCCGATTGTTCTATACACTTGACAGACTCCTCGGTTATGTTTTCGTGCAACTCCTCTTGATCGTTCGTGATTTTACTTTCGCTGTTTTCCGTAACGTGCACAACCTCCGAAACGTTATTCGTATTGCCGCTCGCGTCGCTGTCAGATTCGTTTTCTTGTATATTTTGTGACTGTGTTTCCGCTGTTTTAATATCACCCATGACTAGTTTCTCGATTTCTTTGGCAGTATCGGCCACTTTCGGTACTGAATTCTCTGAACTGTCCGATTTAATTTCGTTCTTGGATACGGTGGACTTATCCTCGTCCGTGTTCTCTTCTAAACCTAATTTTTGGGACTCCGCGCTTAACGGTGCGATTACCTCTTCGATTTTTGGTACATCGAAATTTTTGTTCAATCTATGACTTGTTTCCGGGCCAAAGATTTTCCTTTCGATAGACTTCGCGATCGTAAGTTTGATGTTTTCTATCATCTGATCTATCTGAGATTTTGGATTACCGTCAGATTTCTCTGTACCGTAAAATGAACTTACCGTTTTCTTCATGTCTATGTTTAAACTACTTCTTCTACTCTTAGATTTATCAGAGAACTTGGCTAATATATTATCTTTTCTAACTTGATCTGAATTACTGGCTTTTTTTAATTCTTCCTGAATCTCTGTAACTTTAGGTACTATTCTTGTATATTCAACTTTTATATTGTCATTTTTTATTTCGATCTCTGTTCTTTTGGCCTTTGTCTTTGAGCGCAAAATAGGTCCCACTTCGTTGGCTCTTTCCAATCGATCACTGTTATTATTGTTCTCTGTTTCTGATCCAGTTTGGGAATTTTCTTCGAAATTCTTCTGTGCTTCATGCTTCGAAGAAGATTCATCTTTGGCTATTACAATAACCATAGGTGAATCATTACCAGACTCGGAGAAACAAGATTCTGTATCTATATTACCATTTGTAATACTGTCTGCGGATACTTCCAGACCAGCATGATCGTCAGAATTTAATCTCTTGCGCTTTTTAAGTTCCAAATCTGTGGAAGCAGAAGAATCTGACTGCCGTAACTTACCATTTCTCAAACTTCTCTGACTGACAGATGTGTTCAATCTTTTCCTAGATTGAATTGCACCTTGAAAGGAATCAGTTTCTACATTCTCTCCATCAGATGTAGCTTTTGTGTCTTCACCATCTGGTTCCTTTTTAATTTCAATATCCGCAAGTATATGTTCTTCGACCAGCATTTTCTTGCTCCTTCGTTTGCTTTCAACTTTCTCCGTTATCCCCTGTTGAGTATCTATTTCTGAATCGCTCAGCATCGAAGCTATAACTTCTGCTATAGTAAGATCTATAGAACTTTTACTATCCAAAATTGATTTTGAAAATTTTGTGTCGAGTAAAGATGTCCTTGTGTTAGTGTAATCTATGTCTTTACTGTTGCTTTTCCTACCCTTTGTGTACTTGATATCTCCTTCTATAGTTTTTGTACAACTACCTCTTTCCTTGATATTGTTTTTTTTTAATCCAGAAACCTTTGTTGCTTTAATGCCCTTTGATAAAGAATCTGGACTCTCAGAGCTTTTTCCCTTTCTACTAAATTTTGGACTGCTTTTAGTACTTGATCCGGCAACTGAATCTGTATCTTGAATATCTTCGCTTTCCACCTCGCTGCTAGTTTTTGGTACAAACTTGGTCTTTTTGGTCCTGAGATTGTTCTTGGCACTTCTATTAGTGGCTTCTGCTGCTATATGTTCGCTTTCTGTATCCAAGTGATTTTCCAAACCTTTCGAATTAACATCCAGTGGCTTAATGCTGCTTATTTCTGACAGTTTAACCCTTTTTGTCTTCACACCCTTCTTGATGTCCGAAGTTATTCTACACAAATTTCTATTCGTTACTTTCCTTGCAGCTTTAGATTTAATGAGATTTGCCTTTGCCACTCTTAATTTTTGTTTACGTTTAAGATTCCTAAGAACCTTTTTATGTGGTAAACTTCCTTCCAATTTTGGAAGTTGACTTCCACTTGCCACAGCTTCCAAAATATTTCTTGCAATTTGTTGTTGTTTCAGATTAGACAAGGACTTGCCTTTTTTATTCTTAATTTCAGTCGGCGACAAGCCACAATCATTATTTACCTTCTGTTTTGCTTTGTAAGGCGCTAAGGGTTTCTTTTCCCTGGATGCCATCTCACTTCCACCCACATTGGGCTCCTGCAATTTCATTCATAGCATGAAATTGCAAGTTATAGAGTAGTAGTCTTCTATCTTATTAGAATAGTAAATATAATCATCTTAGTATTCAAAGCATATTTTTTTCAATTAGATTTTACTAGTAATCAAATTAATGTACAATATAGATTTTGAATGTAATTCCAAAATGATCCACCCTCCCATTTTCATGAAATTTGATAAAATCGTACAAAGTGAACACGCACTTACAAGGTCTTTTGATGCATTTTGACTATTGCAAGTTTTCTTGTATCCAACAAGAATTTTATTCTTCGTGTACTGTCAAAAAGCAATAATTCCTGTTGTATCAAAAAGACTAGCTTCGCTTATCCAATTAATCCAGTCTTCTTTCTGTTAATTTTCAATTGTGTCAGAAAAACTTTTGCATATGTTCATTTAAGGGCATAGATTGATTTTTCTAAGTTCCATAATAATCGGAGGGTGGATCATTTCTGGAATTATACCCTTAATGTAGGTATTTTCTTAAAGAACAATGATACCCTTACTATTACAAGAATCTTGAAAAAAAAAAAGCAAAAGGCAAAAATTTGAAAAGTATGTAACATAATGACAATAAGCTAATTTTTTAATAAAACGATACGACATTTCATTGAAACTGTAATTTAAGAGCAAGTACCTTTCCTCTATCAAGCAAGACAGGAACAAACTGACTGTACACCAAGTGGAAAAACTACATAATTCGTCTTTAGGTGTGAGTAGATGAGTGGCCAGCCAGAGAGTGGGGTTGATAGATGCGGCCCTGGCGGTCAGAAAAATTACGTGACAAACTTTGCATTTACACGGATACACGGAGCGCCTCTTCTCTGTCGGACAGGAATCGCTTCGAAATATTTACAGCGATATCTCGACGATCGTTTTCTCGATCGTGATGAATTTAATCCGAAAAGAAAGACCGTGTCACGCGTTAACTTCCAAGAAGGAAAGCAAGGGGTTGAGCTAGCGAGAACTATCAAAAATCACGCAACAAATTATCGCGAAAAAATCGCCACGAATAAACAAAAGGTCGGACTCAATTCGAGATTTCCAAGGCTTAATACGTGGTCGGTAGAATTTCATCGTTATTATTTCTTTATCGAATATTCGATTCATCGATTGTACTCACCTCTGAGGCGAAAAATCACCGTCAAAGAGCGTAGTTTTTTGCGAGAAAACGCGGAAAACAATTCTGTGGAAAACACAGTCCCGTTGCAGGGTGCCTGTACGATGTCCCACTGTTTTTGAGACTACCGCCACCTGACGGTACAACACGCGACCTCTCCCAGGTCCATAGTCCGTTTGCGCTAATTCATCGCGCTATTTCGACGAATTCAACCCTTAACTGCTTTATCCTAGCTGGTATTTGCAATCCACTCACTTTCACAGAAACTCGTATTTACTCACAAAATAAAAATCCTTGATCAAAGTCCAGCCGAAACGCGATTATTATTCAGCGAAAATCAGAGCAACGCGGCACTTCGAAATCTATGCACTATTTATGATAACTAACCCCGCGTTATTTGTTGAATTTTGCGATATTTCAATTACTTGCTGTCACGCTTGTCTATTAGGATCATAAGCAATTGTGACGAAGTTTCTTGCAAAAACAAAAAATGCTAGAAATACAAGCTCGCCGCGAGGAAAAACTCGATCTGGCACGAGAACGAAAAGGAAGACGCACCCGTGCGCACCAATGGCGGCCACCGACCCTTATTTACTGAAGTCAAAATGGCTGCCCTTCGGCTTTTCGCACGCTCGAAACCTTTCACGATTATTCTTCGAGATTCTGGTCAACTTAAATTATTAAATAATAATTTACCCATTATCGATAAGGTATTATCTTTTTATATATTGTATTTCTTTCTTCTTTTCATGGTCTACCGATAAATCGTACGTTTTCTTTCATGTTGTCGTGATAATTCAAAGATGAAGTAGCGAAGGGCCACGTTAACATCCGTACATAATTGTGTCAAATGTTTGTGTCATTGGTTCATGATTTTTATTTTATTGTAACTGTAACAAATTTACGTGTTTTTTCTACAAGAATCTTTATGCGTCGATTTAAATATCGTTGTAACCTTAAAACAAGTATTTAAATGATCACGAACGTACAGAAACGATGCAGTGAATTAAAATTTGACTTCTTTGATACTTGGTACAATAATTTAGAGTACAATACAATACGAAATGTACGCCATATTAATCTAATGATAAATAACAAAAACTAATTTTACTTCTGTTAAAAGTTTGAACGTAGGTTATTTTCTGAAAATAAAATAAACAGTGTGTATTGAAATTAATAGTTATTAAATTGTAGTGTTATAACCTAGAAATATGTATCTAATGAAATTATAATTGATGATGAAGTTCATTGAAACTCATCTGGACAAGTTTCGGACAATAACATTATCAGTATATAAAAGTTATTTTAAAAATACTTGTATGTTTTTTATTTATATTAGGTGCTTAAGAGATGGGGAAGCTACAGCTCATCTCCTATATATCAAGGAGATAATCCTTCCTTGTACACAGATTATGAAGTAACAAGGGATCCACAAGAATGGAAATATGTAGAATCATTGCTTAAGTCTAAAGCCATACCTTTACCTCCCTTTGAATATAAGGAATATCCATCTGGATGGAAACCACCTGTTTGTGAGTTACATTAGATGTCTTCAAACTATCATGTTAAGATTTATACTTTTAATTTATATTCTATTTGAATGCATAATTGGTAATTACTTTTAACCCTCTGCATGTGTATTCAAGATGTAATTGTGATTGTTTAACAGCAAAACCAGGAGATCACCCCTACTTTGTAGGCAGAACAAGAAATTATATGCATCCTGTTTATCTTGATATTTCATATCGAGGATCACGAAGGCTAACTTATATTCGTAAAATTCATGGAGATATTTGGCAATTAAAATCTGAATTGGTAAAATACATAATCGAAAATGAGAAAAAACCAGTTGGCATACGTGTGAACGAACTTACAGGTGAAATTCGACTTAGAGGCGATTATGTGACACTTGTTAAAAAATGGTTAGATACAAAAGGATTTTAAATATTTTTATATGTATGTAAACATTTGTTGTAAATATTTGTCGTAACTTTTGTTATTACGATTATTTGCTAAAAGGTAATAATAAATAATACAAGTAATTATTTATATTTTCAAATATTCAATATTTAAAGTTTATTTTTTAAGTATTGTGTAAATAGTAACATGCAACCTTCGAAATATAAAATTTACTTTAACAGTAAAAAGATCAACAACTTTATTTTTGTAAAAATATGCATTATATTTAAAATTAAATTTCACACAAACTAACATAACAAACGAACCACAGCAACTGATTTAAATGAAGATTTTACAATGTGTTCATACTCCCGTATTTCTCTCTTGGTGATTAATAAATTAGTAACTGCAATATATGATTCTTCGTTAAACGGTAATTGCTTAATGCTACTAAATTATCTGAATTTATATATATACATATGACATGTATTAAAACAATTTATCAGTTAAATAATTTAATTTAGTTATGTAGAATAAAAATTTCTAAAGAATCCACTGGATTAAAAAAATATGTCGTTTACATTACTAAAAATTAAAATCTTATTTCAGATTATAGTATTTATTTGATGTTACACGAAATCCAAATATCACATTTGATTTGTATCATCGTACAAAAAATGTAGTAAAAGTTGTTTCAATAAGATATTTCAAATGTGATATTAGCAAACTTAAAGATATTAAGTTACATAATAGAGATCTACAGAAAGGAACATGTTTTTGAAAATCATCCTATTTGATACAGGATTCTAAAGGTTTGCATGTAAAGTTCGATGATGTTTTATCAGTTTTTTTCACGTTTATTTCATGCGAACAAAGTGTTCTGTTTAATAATAAGCATGTGGCAAAGTTTTACTTGAAAATTTTTCCTTGATTAAATTTACGTCCCTCTTTATCGGTGCCAGTCCAGCTGAAATATTGTTGAACCAGTTGTTTTGTTTCTTTATTAGCGGGGTCTAATTTGGTCCAACTATACGACTCATAATCTACTTGCCAATCCGGGGATAACTAAAAAATAAAAAGTAACAATTATTATATTTTATATTTTAAAGGAACATATTCAGGAGAAATGACTAACTGTGAAAGCAAGTTCTTGTCCGCGCCAAACCCAAATACCACTGATGCTACTGTCATTGTCTGTACCAAACAGACAAGCACTAGCAAATGCACCCTTTCGCATCTTATCTAATCGTTGATACATTCCACTTATTAAATTGCAAGACATGAAAACCTGAAACAAAAACATGATATAGTAACATATATATATTTGTTACATCTCCAGTCGACTATTTTTATTTTACCTTAGTTAATTCATTGTTATACTTGTATTCACCGAGCCAAATACTGTAATGTTCTGGATCAAACTTCTCCCAAAAGAAAGGTATCGACTTCGATTCGTCTTCGTTCGAATAAACTCTCTTAAAACTCTCCAGATCAAAACTGCCCTTGGGTAATGTATCAAAGGGATTTGTAGTTTTAGGTTCAGCAGCCAAAGCAGCATCTGCTGGGTCTGACTCTTCAACAACCTCCTTCTTAGATTCTTTTGTTTCTTTTGATTCTTTTGATTCTTTTGATTCTTTTTTGGACTCCTTTTCTTTTTTCTCTTTCTTCGAAGACTGTAAAACATGGCAATTATTGCTATGATACAAAATGTAAAATATTCTTTTAAAGATCAAGAGTAATACTAACTTTCCCCTGAGTTTCTGCAAATTTCTTTGGGTTATATTCAAGAGTTTTCTCAGCCAATTTAAAGGCTCCAATTACAGCCATTGACTCAGGCTGATAAATAACAGTTTGAAACCATCGATTTACATTCTGATATGGTTTGCGTAAATTCGGCTCAAGGATATATTGATACAAATGAAGCAATGTCATGGCTACACTAATGTCTGCTAATGTTAGTCGTTCTCCGACCAGATAAGTACGTGTAAGTAAATGAGAATTAAGGGCAGTCAGAGCCTTTTTCACATCATCCTTAGCATGTTCTACATTCTGAAATGTTCATTTACAAAATTATATTTTAATTAAAAAAAAAGTGTATTGAGACACTTAAATGTTATAAATTTTAATTAAAAAACTATGTCATAAGACATATACTTGTGTGCATCTTAATCAATATGTATGAAAAGTCATACATCATACTACTAAGGTGCCAATATTCATTTACCTCCTAGAGTTACAAAAATAGTTACAATACTTGCTACTTTTGCCTTTGAAGGAGGAGTGACAACAATAACTAGCATACTGTATATTATAATTATACCTGCTTATTATATGGCATAATTCCAAGCAATGGGAATACCCATGCACAACTAGCTGGAAGAATTTCTGAATCTGCAAATCCAAACCACTGAATAATTTCTGCACGTTCAAGATCAGTTTTACCTCTTAGCTGATCGTTTGCCACTAAAAAAATAATCATACCATAAAGTCCAATCGATTTAATTAAATTATTTAAAAGCAATATAAGAACATATTTTACCATAATAAGCAATTGCATTGCTTTCTGTAATACATTTTCCGTCGCCTGTTTCAAATGCTGGAACCTATAATAAAAAATGACATGTCTGTTAACAAATCACTAATAAGTGAATAAGATTACAGACATTGAGCTTACAACTTATGAAAAACGCTATAATAATTTCTTTCATGATCTTGCACTAAACACTTATTTATTAATACTCTGGTAAAAATTGTAACAGCTGGCTTATCATTAAAGAAGTATGGTATTAAAAAAAAAGAACGGGTAAAACGTCGCGCTTACCTTGCCTAATGGAAACTTCTTTAAGAAAGCTTCACTTTTATTTGTCTCGCCAAAAACAAAATCATCCGCAATCTTGATTTGAGCACCGGAATATTGAGCTGCAATCAGCACCTTGTAGGCTCTGAAATTTTCCGGGTAAGTGTAGAGAGTCTGAAATAAATTGAAACTCTATTAATTGATTTCCATATTCAATTACATTTTTGGCGAACTTCATATTTTTGTCACTATATCATATTGTCGATGTTTAACGGTTTGAATTGTACAACAGAGACTTACTCCGGACGCCATTATATCCAGTTACGGGAAGAGGAAGTTGAAGGCCGGTAAAGATCGTTTCTCTCGAATGCATAAAGTCTTTGTACTACAATAGATACGTCCTTACGAAGTATTTGTTTATCCTTATGATTTATTTTTTTTACATAAAATAGTTATGAAACTGAAATGATATCAAATTGTACGGTTGCATTTGATATAGTAGATAAATTTCTACAATTAAACTTAATTTTTCAACTGAAAAGTTTATGGAATAACTAACTATTAATAAAATGCGATATCCTGATTGGTCAATTAATACAACTGTGTGTGCACATATGCATATTATTTTTTATTCTATTTTGAAAATTTAACATAAAATAACGTATATGTTCTCACAAAATGAAATATGTTAAAAATCAATGAATGCACTGAATTTTTATTTATTATCTATATCTGTGTATGCATATGCATTTCAATGTAGTGCATCTATGTAATACATATTATATGGCTGCAACTTAAATTCGAAAATGGCAGCATTGAAGGATGTTGCTTCTTTGTACAAAAATTTGAAACAAGAATGGACAGCAACCCCTTGTAACTTAAAAAAATGCGGTGAACTACTGAATCAATTAAAGGTAACGTATAAAATAAAAATGTTGTTTGTTCCTCGGTTAATGATTTATCCTGTACTATAAACCGCAATATAACCTTGTTTATTTTTATGGGTTGTGGAAATGACTTGTCATCATGAAACAATTTTTATAGATTGGCCTTACCCATTTAATGTTTCTTCCAACATCTAACAGCACAGCTAGTGAAAATGAATTGCTTATTGCTCGTAAGTATTAATATACATAGTATGAATTTATTAAAATCTAACTGTGGTATATAAATTTTCCCACTGTCGTAGGTGACATTTTAGAAATTGGTGCCCAATGGAGTATAGTAACAGAAGATATCCCTTCTTTTGAACGTTACATGGCACAATTAAAGTGTTACTATTTTGATTATAAGTCAGGATTAATGGAATCCGCATACAAATATCATCTTCTTGGTTTAAATCTTTTATTTTTATTGTCTCAGAATCGAGTTGCCGAATTTCATACAGAATTGGAATTATTACCTTCAGATCAAATACAGTCCAATATTTACATTAGACATCCTTTAAGTTTAGAACAGTATTTAATGGAAGGTTCATATAACAAAATATTTCTAGCAAAAGACAACGTACCAGCAGCATCATATAACTTCTTCATAGATATCTTATTAAATACTGTACGCGATGAAATTGGAGCCTGTATGGAAAGTGCATATGATAAAATTTCTATTCAGGATGCTTCACGAATGTTAAATTTGAATTCGGAAAAAGATATGAAAGCGTTTGCAACAAAAAAGAAGTGGACTTTAGCAAAGGATGGATACTTTTACTTCAATACAACTAGCGAAAAGAAAACTGAAGAACCAATTCCCAGTGCAGATTTGGCTACACTGGCAATTGATTATGCAAGAGAACTTGAAATGATTGTTTAAAAAAATATGTATATTTTTCTGTATTTTACAGACAAAAATAAAGTTTGTCATAAATAATAAATATTAAATTGATCCTTAACACTCTCTACTTTCGATGTATTGTAAATGCACTGTTTCAATCAGCCTTGTCGCGCATGTGCGACACAGACGGACCTACCACACATGTTCCTTCATTGTAGCGTCTAAAATTTAAGGGTAGTTTACAATTATGCAGATGTGTTCATTCTATTAATGTCAATGAGCAGTCAGATACAGTTATTTTATTGATACACAAAATTGCTAATATTGATTGTAATAATTATCAATTTAAATGTTGCGTCCTTTTTAAACGTTTATAATTGATAAATATTAATAGGCATTCGGTTGAAATAATAAAGTTATTTTGGGAACCTCTTAGGTTATAGCATTGTTATTGAAAAGAAATCTATCAAAATGCTTCGTGGTTACGAAGGTTTTCGGCTTTTATTAGAAAAACAAATGGTCATATTTGATATTGGATCTGCATATACAAAGTAAGTTTAAATTTATAAACAAAATTTGGAATACTTAATAAATTGACATGTAATTTAACATTAGATTTGGTTACGCGGGCGAAGTTACACCACGAGGTATAATAAGGACGGAAATTAAATGTTCAGAGTCTAAAGAGATCCGAAAAATTTACGATTATAAAGATACGGAAGATTTATATCAACTGCTTGTTGATTTCCTTCATGTCTTATTTTTCAGGTGATTGTAGGGCATGTAATGTTTACTTTACATGTATTATATGTTATCAAACTTTGTTTGTTTTACCTTAGACACGTTGTAATATGTCCAAAGGATGCTAGAATTGTTGTATTGGAATCACCACTAGCTACAACACGATTTAGAGATACTTTGGCTAAAGTACTGTTCCGACATTTTGAAATTGGATCTTTAATGTTACTACCAAGTCATTTAGCAACAATCAGTACCTTGGGTGTCAACACTGCTTTAGTATTAGACGTGGGATATAAAGAAGCTACATTGATTCCAATTTTTGAAGGTGTATCAATTTTAAAGGCATGGCAGGCTCTTCCATTAGGTAGCCAAATTGTACATGAGTAAGTCAAATACGTAGCTTAAAATTAATTACATAATAATTTTATTCTAATCTTTATATATCTTTGTTAAATAGGTATTTAATAAAATCCTTGAAAGAAATATCTCCCAATGTAGACATATCGGAAAAACTTGCAGAAGATATAAAAGTAAGAACATGCTTTGTCACTACTTTAGAAAGATCTAATAAATTAGGAACAGCCGAAGCTCCTAATCCTCCTCCTGCAGTTAAATATCCTGGAGTTAGAAGTATTAATATACCTGGTGAAATTAGAGAAAAAGCATATCAGATATTATGGGAAAGAGACAGTGATAATCTTAGTATACCTACAATGATTTTAGATGCTCTTTTACAGGTACAATTCAAACAAAAATAGTATTGGTAGTTTATATTTATTGATGTTTTGATAACTTTAATTATGGTTACAGTGTCCAATAGATACTAGAAGAATTTTGGCAGAAAATATACTGTTAATTGGTGGTACAACAATGGCAAAAGGCTTCATAAGTCGTCTTAAATCTGAACTTTTAGTGCTTGTAAAAAGTAATTTATATTCAGAGAAATTAAAAATTCGAACATTCAAATTTCATACTGCACCAAGTAAACCAAATTACACAGCATGGTTAGGAGGTGCTATATTTGGAACTATAGATTTATCACCAAGATTTCTAACTAAAGAAAATTATTTAAAATCTAATAGAGTTCCTGATTGGGCTAGCTTAGTAGATAATCAAAAGGAAGATTCGTTATCTTGTGAAATTTAAGAGGTTGGTTCATTCGTAAGTTAACAATTTTTATAACAAATACTATATACTGATCACAGTATTTATAAGTGTATATAAAATATGTACTATCTTATTTATTTTTTGCATTTAATATTGATATAACTAAGATTTGTGTTACATAAATTATAAAAAATAAATACTAACTGAAAATTCGAATTGTTTTTATTCATAAGAATTGTATAAACAATTTTTTAATTAATATTAAATGATTTATAAAGTTGTAAGCAGTGTAAGTTTCTCATTAAGTTGAAGTTGTGTCTTTATCAATTGAGAAAGTGCAACAACCATTAATAAATCTTTTACATTGCTATTAAACATCTCATCAAATTGATCACTTGACATTTTGGGTACCGAATGTACCATATCCAATAGAGCACGTCCCACCTGAAATAATTTTGTTTTCACAATATTTATATGAAATATTTAAGAAATACACATATAAAATCAAAAATATACCTGATTATCAGGTGGTTGTTTCCCACTTAATACATCATCAACATATGCAAGCACTTGTTCTAACATGGAAGAAAGTTTAACGCTTGCTTCCGCTATTTGGGAAAGATCCATCATTGGTTCAATACCTCCACCTGTTTTCGTACCAGCTATCGGAGTATGAGTTGGTAACTGAGTTTTAGTACAAAGCTGTAGACCAACAACTTCTGGCTCATAACATGTAATCTAAAAATAAAAATAGTCATATCAGTCAATATATTTTATAGAATGCATAGTATAAAATAATCTATTCTATATACCTGTACTTTAACTGGAGTAAACATAGAACCTTGTTTCCCATTAGGTACTCCTAGTGGAACACACACATAAGCTTTAATTGCCATTCTGGTAGTATTTGCCAATGTTGTATCGACAGTCAAATGCACAGGATTATTGCATTCACGAACATAATACTCATGAATAACAGAAGAGTGCGTGGTAACCTATAAAAGATGTTTGTTTATTGTGTCTAATGCATAAATAATTTTTATAGCAATTACCTCGTTTCCTGTTGCCCACCACCCAACAATATTCTCTTGTGCATTGACTCTATGGTTTAGTTCGTACAAATCAATTCCATATGTTAAATCAGCTTCAACCTGACTTTCAGATTCTTTGTGTGGAACACAAAAACAATTTGTAACTTCAACGATTCCCTTTTCCACAGTACCTGTACATGCCAATTTATAATAAATATTTTAAAGAAGCGAGATACTAACACGATATGTAACAGAATTTTACAGTCAAATTCCTATTGCACTTTTCAATGAAATATACAATTACCTAATAATGTTCCGATAACTCGATGAGATTCGGCTTTTCGACGTTCATAGGCGTCAACAACTTGAAACAAAACTACGGGATGAACTTTTACAGTAAGGTTAAGCGCCATGTTTTACACTTTTACTACTACATGTACTTGCTTACAATGCCTACAATAAAAATGGACTAAGTAATACCTAGTATGTACCACTTTATTTTGGAACTATGATATTTGGAAGCTTTAGTACGGTAAATAATAATACTATACACCAGAGGGCGCATTCATAAGAAATGTGACCACGGGAACTTTACAATATTTACAACTTTTTAATTTAATAATTTTACAATTTACTTTCTTTTACAAAATGAATCCATTTATTTTTGAAAATAAACATTTATTTGAAGGAATTGTATTATTTATTACTCCCTGTGAATTAAACATAATGATGATAGTATAGCAGTTGGTGTGGACCACAAGCAGCATATTTTCTATTTCTTATGTTTCTTCCTTTGCACTTTGATTGACCAACAAAGTTCCATGTATGTGTTATTAATATACATAGATATGGTAGTTCTTTCATTGCATATACAGTTGAATAAATAATACGTATGGCGCCCTCGTGTGCTTAAAAATTGTACATACACATCAGTGTAGTAGGTGTGATTTCGACATAAGATGTTCGCAGTACTCAAAGATTAGTCTATGTAGTTATACAGGACTTTTGTTAGTAGTACACTTAGGACGCATTGCTACAGCAAAAAGGGGAAAGAAAGTTGTTTGCGAGATTAATGTGAGGCGTAATAATGGGGTACGCAATGGCACTGAAATTCACGTGAATGGAATGTATTACTGTCATGTAGTGCGTACAATGACGTATAGACGTCAAGAGAGTATAAAGTACTTATTTTTTTTTCCACTGTTATCATGGGTTCCAGATTGAGGTAAGTATATTATTTACTTTCTATGTTTGCTGATGAATATCATATCAGTGACATTTCGAATATTTTATTTTACTTGTTAATTCTTTTCTCTATACTAAAAAAGCATTCCATTTGTATGTTTCATAAAAGTGGTGAAAGTCACCTAAACTCTAGTGTTCAAGTATATTATTTTTAATAAAAATTCAGTTCATAATATTTGATAAATTAAGAAATAACACATCTGATAAATGTTTACAAATTAATTTTGCATTTCCATACATACAAATCAGAAATATGTAAAACAAAAGTATGGTTACATTGTGCACAGCGCAGGTACTATGTACTGTATATTGTATAAAATAAAAGCAATTAAGTTAATATATAAAATATTTATGGTCACAGAATTGAGTATATTTTCAATATCTATTATTTATATTATGTAAATATTATATATGATTTCTAGGGACAATGTGCAACATCTTTTTGAGTGTTTCTGCGAGATAGCTGCACCATTAGGAGAAAAACCACCTTGGATACTCCAAAAGTATCCTATTTCTTTTTCAGATGAAGAAATACTTAAATCTGTTCCAAAATTTGCATACCCTTGTGAAATTGAAAAGTAAGCCTTTAAAAGTTTATTAACTATTAAAAGATTATAGTATTTTTTAATCGTGTTAAAGTAACTGGACTTTGATTCTGTTACATTAGCTGTTATCTTACATTATCTATGTTATTTATTTATTACAGCCTGTTGGTGCAACATTTTTCATTTGTACTCACTAGTATAGATTCAAAATGGACATTTGGATTTTGTCGGCATGATCCTAAAACAGATACAGCTTTAGTAATTTTAAGCGCGTTACCATGGCATGAAATATTTTACATGTCAGTATCTCACTTGATATAATATTTAGAAAACAATAATAGTAAGTTGTATTATATTTTAAATAGGCTTTTAAATAATATTGCAACTTTAATGAGTACTGGTACTGGAGAAGATGTTTGGAAATTTCTGGAAGCAGTTTATAGAAGTCCAGTTCCCATGCCTGATACTTCTATATCGATTCCCATACCAAATTCTAAAGTGGTAAGGAATTTCTCAGATTTACATTTTGTACCAGATATTAGTTAAGTTACACATTTACATAATTTTCAGAACTTTGTGTGTCAAAGTCCAAAACAATTTCAATTACCAAGTATACCCGCAAATGTAAGTAATCATAAACTTGTTTTGACGCGCGTAAGAAATTAATTGAACTGCCGATAAATCGTATATAAAAATTGTATTATTTCAGAGAAATTTAATGGAGTATTATAGTGCTGTCGATGCACACAATATGATGATAGTATTTGCTTCTATGTTATACGAACGGCGAATTATTTTCACTTCGAAACGTCTTTCAAGATTGAGCGCGTGTGTTCAAGCATGCAACGCTTTAATTTATCCAATGATTTGGCAACATATATATATACCAGTACTACCATTATCTTTAATAGATTATTTATTAGCCCCGATGCCATTTTTAATCGGAGTACCTGCACCGACGCTTCAGGTATTTAGTTAAGACATATAAACTACAAATCAATAATTAATATTTATATTCTGATTGTTTACCGTATTTAGAGAGTACGTAAAAGCGATTTAGGAGAAGTCGTTATTTTGGATGCTGATAATAATACTATAGAATCGCCATTTCAAGACCTGGAATCGTTACCTCAAGATGTGGTTCGTATAAAAATACATTATTATCCTCCGAACAATAAAGATATTCTTAAGAATCGAAATACGTCTTAAATAATAAAATAAAGAGTTTCTTTGTCTCAGGTGACAAACTTGAAGAAGGCATTACGTAACAGACCCGCACTACTCGGTGACGGAGTGTCACGGGCATTTTTACGAGCATTGGTACAATTAACAGCTGGCTACAGGGACGCATTAACGTTGGAGCAAGGACAAAGTATTACCTTTAACCAAAATGCATTTGTGGAAAGCAGACCTTCTTCGATGCAGCCTTTTTTACGAAAAATGTTGGAGTTACAAATATTTCAACAAGTATGAATGAATACATCGAGTAATGTAGAAGATATATCTTAAATCCGTTTAAGTTTATAATAATGATGATTTTAGTTTATAGAAGAAAGACTGAATATGCTTAATTCAGGACTTGGTTTCTCGGATGAATTCGAGATGGAAGCTTGCAGCTATTCTGCTAAATCTAGTAGTAAATTTATGCAACAATACCGGGAATGGACCTATACTATGCGTAAGGAAAGTTCTGCGTTTTTTCGAAGTGTAAAAGACAAGGTGCGTTGAGTTGTTTATTTGATTTTTTTATCAATATTATTTTAACAATCGGTTTTTAAATGAAGATACGTAGTAAAGAAAAATTGTCATTTTGTATTTTTGATTGTCTTCGATACCAGGCCAATCCAGCTATGAAGTATGCAGTTAAATCGGTACGTTTAGATATATTTACCAAATAGTTATGTGTAAATTATATATAATATTAATAAAAACGTAGCAAAGTGAACATGATAACAAATCTAATGTTATACCAGTTTTAACTATGTATTTAATGAAAAATATATTTAAATTTGATGTTATAAACATTGTATTCGTAGGTAAAAGACAAAGGTAAAGACATGAAAACAGCGTACAAAGGATTAAAATGGAAAGGTAAAACAAGTTTTTCTTAGTCGTTCCACTATAATTCGAACATACCTATCGATTATAGTGTTTTAACAGAGTTTTTTACTTTCAGGTCGATCGAATAGGAATGAATCGGGTATGAGATTTCATCAACCAAGATCTGCGCCTAGCTCACCCACGATAGATAGAAGGCCTATCGACTTTGCGTCCCCATCAAAATCACCAAATGGTTTTACAGCTACCACTAGTTATAGGAAAGATCTTCGAATACGAAATAGTAATTTTACAGATTCAAGGTATCATCGTATTTCTGTATTTCATATTACTACATAAACGGCATAATTATCATGTACTATTTAAGTTGCAGTAGACAACAATATTCTCCGTTAAGTCCTAGCTCCCCGGAAGAATCTGATTCTCCACTGGAAAGGGTAAATATCGATCTTATGCAAGAACTTCGTCACGTGATATTTCCAAACACACCTCCTATCGATAGAACAGTAAGTGAACGTTCGGTTTTAATTTATCGTACCCATAACAAATCATACAAATTATGTTCCTAAGATTCACACGTAATACTTAAACGTAATACTAAACAATATCAGCCGAGTATACATGGAGTGTACTTTGACAAAAAGTGCACTCACTTATTGCCGTCAAAATGTTTCTATGTGCAACTTTAATATGTTTTTAATTGTTGCTTATCAAAGTGTACACGTGTATGCAATTAACATCAATTTTACATTTTGTCATCGATACAACCACCCAATCTTTAGACAAAAATTTTAAAGAGTATCTTGTATATTAAACTACGATTAATTACAAATTAAATATTATACGCGTTCTAAAAGAATTTTCTTTCTTTCGATATATTATGCTACACGCAATATTTTATAATTTTATTCATAATTTTATTTTACTATTTAGAAATGCATTTTTAAAATATCCTTTAAACGTGCATGAACTAATGCAAGAATGTATTATATATACGCAATTATTATTAATTTATTTAATAGAGTTTATCGAGTACTTTTATTAGACAAATGTAAGAATGTTTCATGCATCACTTTCAGTTGAAACCAGTGCGCAGCTTAGACAGCTTGAGACCTGCATGGAATGGACACATGCGGCACGGTCCTCCACCTAATCCAGTTGCCACGAACCCGATTGTTAATTTCTCCTCGCAAACAGTGTCCTCTATTCCACATTCCGCCTTAGTCAATTTGGTAGATCAATCAAATTTTACATTAAATACCAACGATACTTTGTCTGATGATATTAATACTCGAGTCGGTATAAATAATAGACTTCCGTCCGATTCTTTCGCCTCGAAAGTAAATAAAGCGAGTAAAGAAGAACATCCAAATTCGAGTAATTCTTTGCACGAAATCCGTACGAACGAATTGACTAAACATAATACATCTTTGTATCCACAAAAGCGATGCAAGAACGGTTTTCAAAGTTGTTCAAAAGATATCGAGGTACACACCGATAATGTTTTTACAAATCTGGATATAACGAGTCATCCTTTTAGCAAATGTGAACAAAATCTCAGTTCAGATTTCCATTCGAAAGAGAACGATCCTTTCGATACGAGTAAAGTGTTTATACCTTCCTATTTGCAACCACCCATCTTTCAAGCTACAAATGCATCGTTGTCTGTTAATTGTCACGTTCCATCCCATGTATACAATAGTACATCTTACCCTGCACATTCGAAGGTAAACGTCATCATTCATTATTTATTTATCAACTTATATTCGCTTGTCAACGATCATTACATACAGTCATTGAACCTACGATATATATTTCTCCTTTCTTTACTTTGTGAATGTCAAAATGTTTTTGTTTCGTCAAAATCAAAACTGTATCATTCGATTGTTTTCGTTTCACTTTTTCTTGAATATGAACGTTATTTCTCACAACGTTAAAGTAACGTCTTGTTTGTTTTTGTGTCTACAGGAGTCCCCCGAAGTGCCAGATTTAATTAAACTAGATTCGAACGCGAGCAGCGAAGACTTCGATCCTTTGCTTTCTAAATCGTCGGAATTCGCGAGTTCCAAACAAATGAGTCAGTCGTTACATATTCCTGAAATGAGTGAAGGATTAAGCAATCCGCTGTACTCTTACTTTCAACCATTGCACAAAAGTAACGACAAGCAACAAAAGTCCTCCGATAATATCGGCGATTTAGATTTGTTACAAGCTTACGGTTTAGATTTCAACAAATTTAGTATAAGCAACGACGATTCACCTACGAAAAAATCTAACATATGCAATACATCCGAAAACAGTATTAATGTAGATAACACGTTCAGCTTAACGCTGAATACACCTGCCATTAAATCACAAAATAATTGGACAAAATTCGAATGAGTAACGAATTACTGTTCACATATCATAATTGTATATACAGTACTGTTAATACTGTTTCTTTTTCCTTTTTATTTCTGTTAATCATGTATGTAATAAGTATTGAAATGATATACGTTCGATATACACAGGAAATAGTAGTCAACAAGAGTTTTACAAAACAATGATAATAGTTAATATTAATAACGTAAGGAGAGATACAATAATTTGGCTTTGTAGCACAACCATAATATTATATCGTTATACACTTTTTATATCGAAAAATGATTAATAAGATTTACAAACTTCCAAATCCTTTTTTTCTGTGCAATGTTTAAGTCATTATTTTAATAGATGTAATTATACAAATTTCGTACAAGGTTTGTTTCTATCGATATTTTTATTTGGAAAGGGTGTGTGGGTGTGTGTGTGTGTAGCTGACGGTTACAAACATACGTGTCGTATGATTCAACCAAATTGTTTAAACGTTTACATATATTAACGTTGTAATAAATATCATGCAAAATGATAATAACACAATGCATAATACTGACAGTATCAGATCTACAGCTATCCGCTATTATTCTACTGTAATCATTTTCGTATACTATTTTCATAAATAAATTGTATGTAACGATAGACTAAATGTAATCGATCGGAGCAAATTAAGTACGATTATTAAAATTATTAGTTCATCTTTGTTAGATATTAAATACATTAATTTTAACAATTGTTGCATTTATTAATTATGCTTTGTAATAAATGAATGTAGAAAATACTTTTCGTTAAACTTTTATGATTATTTATATTCTATCCCTATATATTGTAGACATAACGAAAAAATGTATAATGCTATAATTTGTTAATGACCAATAATGCACTCGGGAGATTTTATTTTATCATTTAAAATAAACGCTTAAAAAGGGACAGTCGAGTGCAAGAAGTTAATTTTACAACTTTACAAATGTAAATTGATCATCATCATCGTTGTACAAATATTAAATGCCAAATTTATTATTTTAAAATAATATTTAAAATTAATGAACGATACTATAGTCGGAGATTATTTCAAATTATAAATACTGCCAAGAATTTTTGGCAAAAAAATAATTTAAATACGGAAGTAATGCGGAAATAACATTTTTAAATTTTTTAATTAAATATTACATTCCTCGCAGAGCCGTTATTGCGTCTGTAATTCGTTGCAATTCTCCTTCACTGTTTATCAATTTTTCTTTGTTACTATTTTGTACATCTAAAGGTACCTTAACATTATAATCAGGAACTTCCATAGATTTTTTGGTTGCATGTATGATATCTGATAACTGTTCTTTCTTTTTACAAAGTTTCTCTAACTCCTTCTTTGGATCAATTAAACCCTTAAATATCCATAAATATTGTAATTAAATAATTATAAATGACCTACTGAATAATTTACTTGCAGAAATATCATACCTTAAGCAGTAAATGTACTTGTACTTTATCTGTCACAGTAATAATAGCGCATCCTGCTGGTGGTTCTTGAATGCTAAGAATAGAATAACCAAGAGTTTCTATCAGTAATTTATATTCCATAAGTTTTTCTTTTGAACTGTCGTTGCTGCATACAAGGAAAGCTTCAGTCTTTACTTTATTTGGCAAATTGTAAGTTGCACGCGTTGACCGAATGTTTTTTATTACTTTGTTAGCAAAATCAATATCCTTCTCTATTTCTTCGTTTCTCCAAGGACACTAAACAATGATTACAGTTATTGAAAACTATGTTTGTAAAAATATATTTATACTTTTCTTTATCTTTATGGATCAGAAGAATAATTTTAATACCTCAGAAATTTCTGGGTATGGACTAACACAAATGCTTGGATACAGCTGTTTCACGGGTGGTAAACGTTGATAAAGTTCTTCTGTTATAAACGGCATAAACGGACTTAGCAATCTTAATCCTATATCCAGCATTCTAAACAAAGTTTTCCTTGCTGCCAACTTTCTTTCGTTATCATCACCGTGAAATATTGGTTTTAAATATTCCTAAAATAATGAATATTATTAGTCAATTAACAGTGTAAAAATTGTTTAACTAGCATATAATTGTATACGAACCAAATAAATGTCGCATAAATCATATAACCAAAGGTTATAACAAGCAGTAGTGGCTGTTTGGAAATCATATTGTGCCATTGCTTTGTCACAAGTGCTCACGGCGTGACATACACGGGACAGCATCCATAAGTCGACATTAGTTTCATTTGATGACTAATACAAACAAATAGCTACATATTCTCTCGATCCAGATATATATAACTCGGTACATTTTTATTTTTAGTAAAATATAGTTATACCTGCTTTTTTCTATTACTGTGATCATGTACTTCGCAACCACAATGAGGTAATATTTTGCCTTTCTCCACCCGAAATGTAGATAGTTCTTCTTCAGTGAATGATGCTATATGCTTATACCAACGTTGTAAGTGAGGATATTTTACAAAATCAATATCCAATTTAATCAAAGCTCGATAAACCTTTACATCAATTTGTGATGGACTGTATCCGTCGAGGTAGGAATAATCTTCTAAATAATTATTTAATGCTTCCTGTACGCACCTTTCTTTTAATGTCTTACGATACCATTCTTTGTCACCCACCATATTGTTATCGTAATGATTCTGCTGAAAAAATTGAAAAAGTACAGGTTCATAAGGGTTTTGAAATCTCTTGGAAATGTTACGAGTAAGTTTTACCGATTCAATATCTTCGTTATAATTAAAATCGGAATTCAGATATGTGAAACAGAACTTTGTTGCATTCCATATTTTATTACAAAAGAAGCGGTATCCTTGTACACGATTGATGTCAAGATTAATGTCGCGACCTTGCATTGTATAAGCACAAAGAGCAAATCTTAGGGCATCAGTTCCACACTCGGGTATTCCATCTGGATAATCACGTTTTTGTCCTTCTATAGCACGTGCAAGCTCTTTTGGTTCCAAATTGGAATTCATTAGTTGCTTGTGAAGATTCTACCCAGAATTTCAATTTTCGTGTAAGTATCATGATAAAATTATAACACCAATGAACATTGAAACCCACCTCCAACGATATTCCGTTAATTACATCCATCGGGTCTATGACATTTCCTAAAGACTTGCTCATCTTTCTCCCATGCGCATCTCGTACCATAGCATGTAAATATACTTCTCTATGGAAATTCTTTTATGTATAAATTTTAATACGTAAGTTTAATCATATTAATGAAATTTTATACGCACTTGAATGGTAATTTTCCTGTCAACTTTTGACCCAAGAATACCATCCTTGCTACCCAGAAAAATAATATATCATGTCCAGTTTCTAACAATGTGCCAGGATAAAATGCTTTCAATTCTTCTGTCTACAACCATAATTTTATTCTAATGTTAAATTCCATGTTATAGACTAAATAACACTTAAAGAATTGATGTAGGATAATCCCTATACCTCGTGTGGCCATCCAAATGCTGAAAACGGGAATAAACCAGAAGAAAACCATGTATCTAATACATCAGCATCTTGTTCAGCGATAATGTTATCTACAGTTGTATTTAACTTTTTAGCAGCCTTTTCTTTTGCTTCGTTTTCCGAATGTGCACTTACCCAATAATCATCGTCTAGCTAAATAAAGTGAATTTGTACGTTTAAAGTATATTAATTTTCATCGTGAAATTTAAAAAAATTACCTTCACATTCGTCAATGTATTAATCGTTTTAATAGAATAAGCAGGAATACGATGACCCCACCATAACTGACGGGAAATACACCAATCTTTTATGTTTTCCATCCAATGGTACCAAATTTTCTTATATTGATCCGGGACAATCTTCAACTCGCCAGTTTTCACTACATGCATTGCTTTCTCGGCCATTTCGCTAGATTTTATATACCTATACATCAAAGAAATAAATGTAATTTATTTCATGTTATGTGTCATTACATAAATGTTACCACCGTAATGTATTATATTACCATTGGGGTTTCATTAATGGTTCGATAACATCCTTAGATCTACTACATATTGGTACCACCATAGGATTATCCTTAATTTCAACTAACAAATTTCTTGCTGTTAATTCTTTTATTATAGCTGTTCTAGCATGAAACCGTTTCATTCCCTACATGTGAAAACATCTCAGATTGTTCAAACTATAATAAGAAATCGTACTATTTTTATGAAAAGTATAAGTACCGTAAATTGTCCGTAATCTCCAATAATATTTCCATTGTCGTCAAAAATCGTGATAAACGGTAAGTTATGTCTTTTTCCCACTTCATAATCATTAGCATCATGAGCTGGTGTAATTTTTACGGCACCTGTACATGTCAATCGTTATTAAAACGATATACCTGCGGTAAAAGGACTCTTACTATATTATATTACTATATTCAATTACCTGTGCCAAATTCCATTTCAACAAATTCATCTGCTACAATAGGCAACTTCCTATCAGAAAACGGATGTTGCACATATTTTCCAATATACTGGCTATATCTAGTATCTTGAGGATGAACAGCAACAGCCGTATCTCCCAACATAGTTTCAATACGTGTAGTAGCTACTATTATTTTTTCTTTAGAATCTACAGTTTCATAAATAAATGATACTAAAACTCCAAATTCTACTTTTTCTTGATATCCAGGAATGGAAAGTAATGTACGACTAGTTAATTCTATTTTCTCAACCTGAAAATCATTATAAATGGAATACTGTGTTTTGTAAATGTGCAATAGAAATTTTTCTAGAAGATCCTTACTTCTATGTCAGAAATAGCACTTTTTAATGTACAAGACCAATTAACCAGGCGATTACTCCTATAAATTGTACCATCATCATGTAACCTTATAAATGCCTCTGTAACAGCTTTACATAACTTTGGATCCATAGTGAAGCAAGCACGATCCCAATCGCATGAAGCACCTAATTTTCGCAGTTGTAAGTAAATTCTGTTTCCTTTCCTGAAGTTAAATTATTATATTAAAAAATATATCATACATTGTAATTGTATTAATCATTAAAACTTACTCTTCTTTCCACTTCCAAACTTTTTCTATAAAATTTTCTCTTCCTATATCATGACGTGTTTTTTTTTCTTCCATCCAAAGTTTTTTTTCAACAACAACTTGAGTAGCTATACCTGCATGGTCACAACCTGGATTCCATAAAGTTGTGCGGCCTTTCATACGATTCCTTGTAAATTATAATTTCAAGATCAAATAGATGAATTAAATATGATTAATTATACATTTCCATACAGTGGATGATAAAATTAAAATCTTATGTTACCATCTTGTAACAGCATCTTCTACAGCATTTGTTAAAGCATGACCAAGGTGTAAAAAACCGGTTACATTAGGAGGAGGTATCATCATGGTAAATTTTCCTTTAGGATTTGGCTCTAATACATTCTTTTTCTATAATTAATAATAAAGAAAGTGTGGTAAAGTACCCTAAAATTTCACAAATCTACTTTAATACATATTTAACTTAATTTTTGTGATAACATACACTGTATTCGGGTTTAAAGAAACCTTGTTTTTCCCACCATGCATACCATGCAGCTTCAACATATTTTGGATTATATGTATCAGGCATAGTACATGTAACATCCTTTTTCTCTCCTGCAGGTGTATTTACCATGTACACAACAGGTTCTTTACGTTCCTTTTTCTTTTCAATTTTCTAAAAAAACAAAAAACAATATAAGAAAATGTTTCAATAAAGATAATTCTTACAACCATGAACCAAAAACCATATGGACAATAAAAAATAGAAGCCTATGAAAAATTTTAATTGTTATAATATCCTGCGTACTTCATTCTTTTCCTTCACTTTTGGAACTTTGTCGACTTCTTTCTTTTCCTGCTTTTGTTTAAACTTTTCGAGTTTTGCTAATTTCTTCGCCTCTTTCTGTAACTGCTTCGCACTTTTTTGCGGAACATTATTTTCCTCACTGACTTCTTGTGTTTTTATGTCAACCATATTGATAATTTTTTTTTATTCGTTTTGAATAACTAATTTTATAAATATAAGTTCACTGATGAAATACTGAAAAATTACTACGTCAAACCTATACTTTCTCTACTCAATTCAATTGCTGTAGTGAACCAAGTTGTACAGTGGTTGTACGATAGATCACAGCCAATAAATACAAATGTATAAGAAATGCATGATTATAACAAATTTTGAAATCCGTTGTGGCATCTCTTTCAATAACTGTAAGACAATGTGCATTTATAAATAATTTTATTATTTATGTAGGTGCATAATTTAGTATACAAAATGTTATTTTGTAACTATAATTTTTTAAATTCATATTTATATACGAAAGTAATCATTTTATAAAAACTTTATTTAATACTATACATGCTAATGCCTGTATTTTATGTTGGTATCATATATATCGCAGTTACTTTGCAATAGGTTGATTTAAATTTGAATCGTTACAGGAGACAGTTACCATCTAAGTAAATAATATTGTAAAAATAATTATGTATTTATATAGAAATGTAAAATAGTAAAATGTTAATCATGCGAAAAGTTCATCATGTCTGCTAATATTAACGATATTTTTCAAATTCTGCATGAACATAATTTGTATGACAAAAATTCTGAAGAAGTCTTAGATGTGGCTGAAAAGAATTCTGTAGAAGATATAAGGAAGGATATTGAAAAATTGCTTACAAATATACAATGCAACATAGGAAGTGTTGAATATGCAAATTTACATAAAATGTTAGCTGTTTGTTATTTAAAGGTATTATTGATCTATTACTATTACGCTATCTACCAAAAGAACATCATTAATAAAAAATTTAACAACTAATTCATTCATATCTACAATTTGTAGACAAACAATGAACTTAAGGCTATATGTCACCTAACAGAGTCCCACGCAGTGGTACTTCGCCAACAAATACTGCACAGATATGTTAAAACAGAGATGCGTGAATCAATTTTAAATACGCAACAGATGTATGGACTAAAATCATCTTATATTGAATTTAACATAAATAATACAAATATCATCAATAATTTAGAAACTATGCTCCATAATCTTCCCAAAGGTAAAATGCAAAAATATAATTTAAATGCTACAAAGTATGTTAAAGTCATATGTGTTTCTGTTTATGTATAGAATGGTATATGATTCAAATTACTGGCCAATACAAATCTCCAGATATCTTTGAATGTAGCAAAACTTCAAATGTAATGCAAGAGATACATCTTACTGTACTGCCAACAGGAACTAAAGAAATGGAACCCATATGTATAACATTACCAAAGCCTAAATTAGATTCATCGTACGATATTTGTTATGAAATTCAAAAATTATTATTCACTAATAGGTCAGAACTTGAAGCTACATATGCAAATAACGAATTATATTGGAAAATGAGAGAACGGCAAAACACAAATATGAAGGTACTTGTAACATTAATGAGTGTAATTTCTATTAAATTTCATATTTTTACATGCATGTTGTACATATATATATGTGTGTGTGTGTGTTTAAGACTGCTATACAAACATTAGAATATACATGGTTGCGAGAATGGAGAGTCTTATTTATGGCAGATCCAATAGACAAACATGATATAGTAATGGATATTTTACAAATGATAGATAAACTGATATCTGGCTGTAGAACATCGTGAGTATAATAATAAATTGACAATTTTTTTTATACTTTTAATTAATAGCCACAAACACAAATGTGCTATTTTTCCAATATGTATAACAGCAAGAACATATCAAAAAGGTCTATATGGTTGTTAAAAAAAGTTGCGTTAGCAGCATGTTTTCTTACAAGAGAAGAAATAGCCCGTGCAGTTCAGTATGTGCTTTCTAGTAATGACAGACTTGCAAACAATATTATATTGTCTATCTATGGAAAATTATCCTGTATAGAAGAATTGAAGGATGCAGTTAGGAAAACATTAGTTTTGATTATTGATGAAGTTTGTAATCTTGTTTGTTGTAAATTAAGAAACTATATGTATAGTTGTGATTGTATTGTACCTTTATTTTTTTAGCATATGGATTTTATACCTTTTGAATCTATGGAAATATTAAAATGTCATCCTGTTACTCGCTTTCCATCACTGCATGTTGCATATGCTTTATTTAAAGAACATGAAAGTACAATGGAAAATGGGTGCAAAATAATTAGAGCCAAAAGTGATATGGGTACATGTATAGTTAATCCATCAGGTAATTTAACTAAAATGGAAAAACGTATGAGATTGTTCATCGAGTACTGGCTACCACACTGGAAAAGCTGGTACAATGTAGAACCTCGAGAAGATGTTTTTGAAGATGCATTGATTAATCATGACATATTAATGTAAGATCATTTTACATTACCATTTAATTATTTCTGTATTATCAAATATATATTATTTCTTTAGGTATAATGGCCATGGTAATGGAATACAATATTTATCAGGAGAACAAATTGAAAGGCTTAGAGTAAAATCAATAGTTCTATTATTTGGCTGTAGTAGCGTAAAATTACTTAGAGTAGGAGGACGTTATCCTCCATATGGTATTTCGAATCAATACTTGATAGCTAGCAGGTAAAATGTAAGTTTTATGAATTGCAAACATATTCATATTAAATGAATTTTATACTTTGTTTTTAGTCCATGTGTGCTTGGTATGTTGTGGGAAGTTACAGATGCAGATATCGATAAAATGACTACAAATTTTATTAGTAATTGGATTCCATCACCGCTGAATAGACCATGGGCCGATGTAGATATAAATATGTGGTGTGCGGGTACTTTAAGTTAGTATAAAGAATCACAAAAGTATTTTTATTTTCCTCATCTTTTATTATTAATTAATATTTCTTCCAATTTTGTATGATCAGAATTTTTAAAGAATACACAAAAATGCACTCAGAACGTGCCGGTAGAACCTGAGATGTTGAGGGCAGTAGCAAAATCCAAAGATGTCTGTTCTCAGTATATGACTGCAGCTGCTATAGTAGTACGAGGACTTCCGATAAAGCTTATTTAAAATGTAAATATAAAAATGATACAAATAAATGTATATTTTGCATTGATTTATGTAATAAAGCTGATAGAAACTTTTTTGTTTGTAGAATGTTTCCCAACTTGATCATTGATCAATGGGTACATTCAGAAATATTGTCTTTAGTCACATGATTATTTGCGGCTCTGGCACTGAACTGGAAATATTTTTGTGAGGTAAAACTTGACCTCCATTGATATATAATTCGTCTTTAACAATTACATCTTCACCGAGTACCGTTATTCCCTCCATTCGTACCCAACGTCCTACGACACTTCTCCAACCAACGATGCACCTACCATAATAATTTATTATGTTGTATCATATAAATATATACTACACTTTATAGCTAGAATATAATCTTAAGAACAAACATTATTGAACTTATAATAATTCCAGATTGCTTTGAAATTTACCCATCTAGCCATGCATGCTCTTTTATTACAGCTGCTTTAAGAATAGTGCTCCGTTTGATGCAACATCCATCAGACAACACAACACCAGGACCAATTGTAACATTAGGTCCAATTCTACAATCTTTTCCAATTTTTGCTGTTTCATCTATCAAAACATTTCCTACAATGCCTGGGCCAGAGTATAGTTTTTCAGGGGATTTCTGTCTTAAAGATGTTAGGTACATACTCATTCCTGTGAAAACATAAAGAGTTGTATCTGGATAATGATAGTTATTTGTAACACATTAAAAGAAAATTACATTTAAAAAATGAATATGTACCCTTGAGAAAATCTTTTGGTTGTCCTACATCCATCCAAAATCCTGTTAATTCCATTGCAAATAATTCCCCATCCTGTGCCATATGTGGAAAGACCTCTTTTTCTATACTTGTAGGCTTCAAGTGTATTCTTTTTAAGACACTTGGATTAAAAATATACATACCTGTAAAATTCATAATTGATATGAAGAAGCATGAAATTTGGAAAACTATCGATTTTGTAATTTTGTATTAAGAAATTAATATACCTGCATTAATTTTATTAGAGATAAATTCTTGTGGCTTTTCTACAAAGCTTTCTATCTTTCCATCATCACCATAAACAACTACACCATACTTTGATGGCTCTTCTACTTTAGTAACAATTATAGTACCTTCTTTACCATGATTTTTATGAAATTCTAATAACTGCCTGAATGGAAAATCACAAATGATGTCAGAATTTAATACAAAGAATGGTTCATCCCCTGAACACAAGAGATCATGTACAAGCGCAAGTGGTCCCGCAGTACCAAGAGGTTCTGGCTCGTGTGAAAAAATTAAACGTACTCCTAACTTTTTAGCTTCTTCATCCAAATCTCTTTCCATCTCTTCTGCACGATAAGATACAGCTAATATTACTTCTTTTACATTTGTTTCTACCTGAAATTAATGATTATGATAAATAACTTTTATGAAATTTAATACATAAACAACATATCATACCAAAGCTTCTATTTGATGTAACAGCATTGGTTTGTTAGCAAATTCGACCAATGGCTTAGGTCGACTTAATGTAAGAGGTCTTAATCTAGTACCATATCCACCAACAAGAATTACAGCTCTCATTGTTCCCAGTTTCTTTTTTTTCCTTTGCATTACCCACTAACAGTTCAATCTAAATGTGTTTATAATACAGATTAAAACTGAAATTCTCTCCTGGAAAAATAATATCCATAAAATTAACAAATGAAAATATAATATTATTAAACAGATTATTCGAAACATTACTAATATTACTATTTATATACAACTTGATTTGTGGAACTTGAAATTCCGTTTAAAAAATATATTTATCAGCAAGTTTCTAAATATATGTTGAAATTCAAATATAATAAATTTTTGTTAAAAACGTAACATTTTCAAATTAAATAAACATTTATGTAATGTTGAATTCAATTCGTTATTTAAGAATTTAATAAATATATACAATTTCATACGTAGCGTCCGCATATCAACACAAAGGCGTCAAGGTATAAAACTATTATTACTAATGAATATTGCCACGTAGGATTGAAATATTACGTAGACGTGTACATAATGACACATGTACGTGATAAGAATACACGTATAATTAATAAAACTGATGCAACAGCACAACCTCACTTGCTACAAATTTTATATTCACGATGTTATTCTTATCAAAATTTCAGTCTTTCACATTCGCATCAAGTTTATTATGATTAATATTAAAACCTATTTGTCACTTGTCGACGACAGTAAACCATAATAAGCGCCATACTATCGCTCATTTATTGTTTGTATATATAATATAAAACACATGTAGGTAGCAATAGCAAGAATTTTTTCACAATTAATATAAAATATTATAAAAGTACAGTTATTGCTATAAGCTGTTTATAATTAAAGGAAATGTTACTTCTTTTGATAATATTTTGCTTATCATCGTTCTTTTTTATAGAACACATAAATAGTGAAAAGGAAAAAAGAGATTATAGATTTCTTTACAATTATCGTTTGTATAAAATTTGCAGCTCTGTCTTTAAAATTTATTTAAAACTTAATTCAATTTATTTACAAATTGAATCATTCAAACATTTTGTATTAAAAATACATATATAAATTACAATAAATAAATTAATATTAAAGAATTTTGAGGAACATGTGTTTATATGAATATTCAGGCATTGTATTCACACAAGCGAATGGTACGTGTGCAATTATGAACCTAAGAATATAAGTACCATATTTAAGCTTGAATTGACCATAGATATATGAGATTGTTGACGATAAGAACGACTAAAATTTGCTTCTATGCTTTTCTGCGCATGTGGTGTACCGCCAATTATGAAAAACTCGTAGAATGAAGAAATCATTGATTAATCAGATTTGTTAATTAATACGGAACAAATGATTCGTGTTTATACGGGCACATAATATTTATGAAATTTATAATTTACAGATTCGCGAATTTTTCATTTCGAAAATTTAAATTTATTCAAATTTTTAAATTCAAAAATTGTGTACATAACATTTTCATTTTAATCTAACAAGTGACAGCCAATTAAGACTGAGTATTAATGTATCTGGTCGCTTTGTTTTACAATGGTTTTCCCCACTGAAAGATACACTTTGTCCCTATGTTCGTAGATTCATGTATATATTGCAAAACATTTATTTGGAATACAATCATGCCAATACTATAATGTGTCGCCGATTGAAAATCGGTGCTTAACCCCATTTGTTAGTAATGTAGCCGCAAGATGGCATAATAGATGCGACGCTGCTTTTGACGTTCGTGTACGAGTTTTTTTTGGTTCCTTCTACTTTGAAAACGGTAGGAAGTAAAAATTGTTGGTACGGTGCTTAGTCCTGAATAGTTTAACTGAGGATGTGGTGGGAAGAGTTGAGTTCAGTAGAAGAGATTCAATTAAAAAGAATTCCAATTTCGAGTACATAGTACGCGAGACACACGAGGTCCCGCGATTGGCTAGTTTATGAGACGACGATGGCTCCGTGAGGAGAGAACATGGCTGCGACGCAAGCCGAGAGCCAACAAAACGATGTGAAGCTGAACGAGTCCGTGAAATGCGCACAGAAACGTCCGCAAGTCGGTGGGAATAGTGCGAGTGTTAATACGAAGCAGCAGCTGGATCCAGAGCCGGGTGATAAAGTGCCCCGGGGCGCGGCCCAGCTGCTTAAATATGTGAATCGCGGCGGGGACACGGGTTTCGAGATGAGTCAATACCGCGAGGACATTGGTGGACACACTACCGGTGAAGTCAAATCACCCAGAGAGGCTGGTCAAGCTCCTCAAGAATCTGTCGGCAAACAAGAGCCCCTTGATGCACCCGGGCATCCAAACCATCCCGGACATCCGTTCACGTCGAATGTTATACGTGATTATTCGGAGGAGTATACCAACAAATCAAACGAATTTCCCTCCAAATCGTTGAGCGATTATCCAGGCAAGCAAGTACCAGAATATGTGGGAAAGCATGGTGACTTTCCAGGAAAACAGTTGGATTATCATAGTAAACACTTGATACATGAAAGCGAAAGAGTTCATCGGGCAGAAATGGAAGAACATTATGCAGCTTCCAAGATTGAATCACGGCTGGCATATGTGGGAGCTACACCAAGTAGTTTTCCGGGGCAGCCAAGGTTTTTGTCTGGACAAAGTATATCACAAGCTACTGGACCAACGCCTACGTTAAACCAGTTACTTCAAGCATCAACACCTGTACATCGGTTCCATGGGAACTATCCTGGAATGGGACCAGAACCTTATCAACAACCTTGGCCCATTCAACGACCTCCGGTTGTCCCCCCAGTTTATCCACAACCTGGTCAACGACCTCCACAGACGGTAATTAGAATAATCTTTTGTTGATGTACATGTGAACAATGTGTTTTAATAAAATAAATTTTTAACATAATTATTTAAAAGTTTTGTTTTATTATAGTTTATAATTTGTGTTTGTTTGTAGTTTAGCCATATATTTTTATTTTTTAATAAATGTAACCTTTAATGTTTTATAATTGTTTGTGTAATTGATTGTATATTATGTTACAAACAGGGTTCACCAAGATTACATGCAGGGCCTGGAGGACCAAGTTCTCCAACTCCTATGCCATATCAACAATATACACAACGTTATTCTTCTCCAACAAGACCTCATGCACCATATAGTCATCATCAAGTATATATACACACATATATATCTAAAAAATTATTAATAACATTATTAGAAATATTAATTCATTTTTTATACATTTCAGCTAAATTCATACACTACACAAACCAGCCACCCTTCTAGTTTATATACAGAACAGAGGGGTTGGAACCAGGGTGGACCTCCGAATCCACCACCACCTCCGTCTAATCAAGCTAATCCTTCCAGTCAATCGCCACAGCGTGCTCTTTCTCAATCTCCAGCACCACCACCTTCTGCATCGCCACAGCCACAATCAACTGGCCAATCTCAAGTAAATTACAGTCTTTTTAAGTATATAGAATCGTTTAACTTTTATCCTCAAAGCCTTGTTTGTTGTCTCAAATGACACATTAAAAAAACATGACTAATAAATAAAGAAGTATTAGTTATATTATAAATTATACGTAATACCAAGGATGTACTTTTATCATTAACAATACTTAACAAAATTTTACAGAAATGTTTGTTATTATATTAGCATACTTGAGCTTGTGCATACAAATGAAGAAATTATATAAAATTTATTCATGAAACTTTGAAATAATAAATATTACAAATCTTTTTACTTTTATTTAGGAAGTTTGTTGTTATTTTTAATATATATTAAATTCCAAATAAGGAGGTTAACAGTTTTAAATTTAAAAGAGAATCACTAATTATTTACTAATTTGTAAGTGTATATGAAAATATGTACTGTTTTGTAACTTCCTATATTCTGTACAACAGATGAAAAATTTTGTAATTATTATATTGTATAAAATATTTTTAAAATGTTAAATTTGTAATAAGAAAAGAAAAGTATTTTTTACATTTACAAGTTATTTATTTTATTGTTGTTTATTTTGTTTACAGAGTTTCCACAATCTGCAGCAACGGTCAACAACACCAAATACTCAAGGAATCGATTCAGGGGTAAGTATTAAAATTTTATATCCTATATGTTTTGTACCTTTGACCGCAGTTTGATACACATTATTATATATTGACGTTTATCATTATTACTGGGATTATATTAATTATAGGGACTAAATTAACGTCTTTCTGCATAGATATTTGACTTGTAAATATTACAAAGAATAATAATATGTAAAACTGCTTTTTAAAATCAGTTTTAAATCGATTCAGACTTATTTTGGTTCTAATTATAAAGCACGTGTGTACATATGTTACTATTATTTCGCGTTATAATTAATTTAACTTGACTCGTTGAAAATTTACAAATGGAGATAGAAGGTTAGGTTTTATACGCAACATTAATCGATGCCACAAAGCAGTTATAATTTCGTAGTGCATAAAGTGCTATTTGATCTTGGATACAGTGGACATAGTAGGTACTTCGATATTTCTCTCATGAAAAGAGCAAGCATGAGTGAGCGAAAGGGAGACCTCTCGAGTATGGGTTGCCTACTGTAGGAGGGGCAGGATGTGGGTAGTGGGGATGGAGAATAAGTGACTTGTAGAGTTCGATTAGGGCGCGAGTTGCGCGGCCGCTGGAGCCCCAGATATTAGCGACTACCCCTTCTCCTCCCTTCTCTCAGTTCCTCTTACTCTATCTTACTTATTCGCTTATTCTCTCACTCCCTCGCTCTATCTGTTTCAAATACACGCATTTATACGTGTATATGTAACATACATCTCTTCGTCGTATATTCAATCCCTCTCGCTCTTTCCAATATAGATGGGCGGGTTAGCGAAAGATCCATGTGTAACATAGGTTACCTGAGTACAGAAGTAAGCAAAGAGCGAATGTGCGATTCGCTCAAATTGGTTTTGGAGGGGAGGAAACTCAGTATCCGAGGTAGTTCTCCCCACTACCGACGTTTTACATCGTTCAGCTATATTCGGTTCGTTAGATCATGCAACTGTCACTCTGCGACATGCTATCGAGCTTCTCGTATTCCCCTGACGCTGCTGGAAAGCGGCAAATATTTTAAACGTTCACCGAATAGTTTATTTTATTTATCGTTTATTTATAATAAATGAGATCATCTATTTGTGTATCGAACATTTTGTTGATACTTAAAATTATATTTTTTTAAATGCGCGTCAATCATTTCTTTACTTCAAGTATAAAAGCTAGAACTTTATGTTGTAAACGAAGAAACGAATTTTCGTATAAATTAACAAATAAATATTTACTTACACTCTTTTACTTTGCATTTTTACATCAATTAGTACATTTAATTGGATTATGGAGTTACTTCATCATGGACGTTTTATTTTGAGAGATCAAGTATGAAAGTTGAAAATTTTCAAATCCTCATATTCCTAAGTCTCCAAACCTCAAAATTTCAAAGTTGCAAGTTTACCGACCATGAACTAGAATGATCAGATATTTTTTCCTTAGATTAATATTTTTCATAGAAAAGCTTACTATATCTGTCGTATACATTTTTATATATGAGTGGAAAAAAAGTGTTAATACAATAACAAATGTTAAAATATTTAGTGACCACTATATTTTACAATAAAATTTCACTTCAACGAGATTTAAATGAAAAACCGTTAATACCAATAAATATTCACAAATTGAATCAAATTTATACATTATATCCATTTTTGATCAATGTTATTAAATGGGGAAAAAATCATTTATCCTCATAGTCTAACTTTACAATATTCTTTCTCATATACTCTCTCGGGGTTTTTGGAGCACACGAGTACTCTTCGCCGAACAGCGACGGAAATACTCGACGGTTACCGAACGCTTGCCGCGCCACGAAAGAACGCCCTCCAACGAGCAGCTAGACGCGAAATCTGTAAACCGAAGTCACGGAACACTCGATAAAAAGAATCACGTTTTTAGTTACTCTTGGCCACGTACACGTACGTAGACGATCAACGCTACGATTCTAACCTATTAAATTCACAATCTTGACGAAGATAGCCTTTCGAATTGTATCAAAGGATTGTTCCTTCGGTACGAAACACTTAGAGTTATTGACACAACATGCGATGGTTGGACGAAGCACACGGTGAACCAGCAGTTCTATAGCGATAGACAGGATTATGCTCGTTTTCATGTGGGTGTACCAAACCACCTATTTTGTTAATTACACATGATCAAATATGGTGTATCGTCGTTACACGAGATTCCCGTAAACATGTGAAAATCGTACGAGGAATATATGTATCTATGGTGGGTTTTGTCGTAGTGTGCGGGGTAACGCCTCTCTGAATCTCGCGTCATGCCGCGAGTTCTTGTGTTCGACACAGTATACACTATACGTTCTGTGATACATCCGAGGAAGTCTTTAATCGTCTTCTGTACGGATCAACTGTCCATTGTTTGGTAGGTGTAACGATGAACCTTTTTCTTTCTCTTTCTCAATCACTCTCTATCTCCCTCTCTCTTTCTCTCCCTCTCTCACTCTGTATCTTTCTTTCTCTTGTCTATACGTTTATTCGTTTATCTTTTGCCTATCCATATGTGTCTCTCTTGCTCTCTCGATCTTTCTCTTTCTCCCCTCTTTTTTTTTTAGTGTAACCGCGCGCTCTCTTAATGTATCATTGTGACGACCTGTGCGAAGTGTTGCGCGCGCGTGTATATTTTATATATATATATATATATATATATATGTACACATAAATACGCACGAATGCACATGCAAAAGAATATCGTTGAAACATGTGCGTGTGTATGACGTGTTATATTGCATCGTACGACTAGTAGTGAATGCCGCGTGTAGCGTATATCCCGATTTTCCTGCGATTAAAATATGACAACGAATTCAGCACTACGTTTGAATTGTTCGTGAGCGTTGCATTTCGAAAAGTGTACTCTTCGTGTGATTATTGCTAAGAATGAATTTTTCTGGCGTTGGTAAAGATGTTTTACTGTAATACTTGTGTTAGCAATGAGTACTTGGGTAAATTTATTGAAAAACGGTGCAAAAAATCATGTATTACATGATTTGATCCTTGATGTATCTTTATTTTGATCACAAACGTATTTATATAAAAATGTTTGTTTAAATTGTGTATTAATTGTAACAAATACTTTTATAATATATTTCAGGAGTTGTCAGGACAAAACAGCAACGATAGTTCGAATGGACCTGCTTGTCCAGGGACACCAAATTCACAGGGGATGAGACCAACCCCTTCTCCTACTGGATCTACAGGTTCTCGCTCAATGTCCCCTGCTGTCGGTTTGTATATTTTATGACCTTATTTTATTTCATGACATAACTATAGTTAAAAATGATGTAATAGTTGTATTAACTATGATTTCTCTATATTTCTCTGTAATGGAATTTGCAATAATCACTGCTATATTGTATTGACTGTTTATGTTTCTGTATAGGTCAACAAAACGTTCAGATGCCTCCACGTCCGTCAAGTAGCCAATCAGATGGTAGTGGACCAGCACGAATGAGTCACTCTCCTATGACAACTCAAGGTAAAACTAAAATATTAATTAATTAAATAACAATACTTTTGTGTTATAAGAAACATTAAAAATGGAAATTGCTTACACTTTTAGGAGCATACCAGCAACCATTGGGTCCTTCACCACATATGCACAGTTACAAAATGAATAATACTGGTCCTGGGGTCGTTCAACCAGGGCCTGGTTCAGCAAGTCTTGGTGGAATAAACCCAATGGGTGGTGGAATGGGATATGCAGCTGGTGGAACGGCTGCCGGTCAGCCTGGGGGTTATCACGCGCAAACGACTTATCCTCCTCCACGCCCACATGTACAATTTCCACAAGGATATCCGTCACCAGCCAATTCGCAACCACCGCCTAACAATCAATATCAGGCTCCTAATAGACCTAATAATTTGGTGCAATATCCCCCATACACGGTAAGATTTGAAAGTGATTATAAAACAATGAAGTAACTTCGTATATATTAATTTACGTAAATTTAATCTGTATTTGTTTTTTAGCATAAAATGGGATTTAACAGTGTACCACCTGGAATGCCACCTAGCCCCGGACCACCTCAAGTTTATGGAGGCAGTAGTACAGCTGGTATGGTACCACCAGGTACGCCTGGAGTGACTGTAATCGGTAATATGGGTCCGCCGGCAAGTTCTATGGGCCCTCCGCCACCATCGCCAAATCATGTCAGCAGTCAGCCACCACCAACAAGCTCGGCTGTGCCACATTTACATACTCCTTCGGCTACACCACCTCTTAATCACGAAGGAAGTCCTATGCCTCCACCAAGTACTACCCCGAATTCGCATCCCACTTCAGTACCAACACCAACCAGTCATAGTTCTGCAGATATTACTGAAACTTCAAATGACAGTGGCATAACTACCACTGCTTCAGGTATTTCTATTTTTTAGTTTATAAAATTAATGTTGTGTAATTTCTGCAATGAAAGTAATAATATTTCTTAAAAATTAATGTAATAAAAATGTTGTTTTCGTAGGTACATCAGCGATAAATGTTACATCCACCTCGAGTGGTACTGTTACATCGGTAATAACAACTGGTCCTGATGGTACATCTTTAGACGAAGGTTCGCAACAGTCTACGTTATCAAATGCATCGGCAGGTTAGTGTACAATGTTATTACGATTTTGTGAGAAATACATTATATTGTTTTCGTGCAGCTTCTGGAGAAGATCCAGCATTTACACCAAAGGCCCGGAAAGAAATGATGGGAGGATATCATAGTCATCCAACTACACCACAGAGTACAGTTCCATCACCTGGAGCTGCGAGTATTAATTCGATACACGAAGAATATCCTGATATGAATAGTCCCGGTTGGCCGCGTACTCCTGCTAGTCCTGTATGTATTTTCTTTCACTTACAATTTTTAGGAATCTGACATAATCGTTTATTATTTCGTATGTATATTTATATTTCTACATACGTATTTAATGTTTCTGCTGTAAATATTGTAAACGTAATTCGAGTTTATTATTTTGTAGTACAATCTATATGACTTTTCATTATTTAATATATTTTACAGGTATTTAACAGTCATGTGCCTCAAGACCCGTACAGATCTAAGGTTACTGTTTATTTTACTATAACTATACTTTATACGGTTATATTGAGTAGTGTTCACGTTAAAAGGTTCAACTTCGATTTAGATGAATTTCCATATTTTGTAGTTCTCTTTTTCTTTTTCATTCACATATCAACTTGCATTCCACATAGTTCAAAAAGAATATTAACGATATAATTATCAACAAGTTTTTGTTTTTAAGGGCAATTATTTTAATAAATATATAGTATAAGGAGAGATAGATTTAAGTCTCTGTTACCTGCTTATTTTTTCTAATCACTGAAAGTCACATTATTTTACTTTATACATCATATTACACAAATATTCTTAAAAATAATATGACAATCAATAAGGATAATCATGATTTCTTATGATGAGGAAAATTAACAAATCTTGTAATAACAATTTCAGAAACCAGATAGCTTAGCTAAGCTGTATGAAATGGATGATTCAATGGAACGAAGGACATGGTTGGATAAATTAGTTAACTTTATGGAAGAACGAAGAACACCTATTACAAGCTGTCCTACCATCTCCAAGAACCCCCTCGACCTATTTCGGCTATACCTCTACGTGAAAGAGAGGGGGGGCTTCATGGAGGTATGCAAGGTGCAGTGTAGTTCCATCTAGCCCTCGGTGTCTTTACGTAGTTTTTTTTACTGATTCTATGTGTTTACATATATATTTATTTTTTTCTCTTTTCTGTTGATATTTTGTATATGTACGTATATATAAATATATACACACATACGTTATGTGTATGTACATAGAAATATGTCAATAGCTCGATCAAGCTGTCCAAGTTTTTTCGGCATTTTAAAGTATCAACAATTCTTGAAGTTTTCTATTTTTTTATATAATCATAAAACACGCTTTGTTTATGTGTGCGCTGAATTGTGCATGGTCATATATTTTTGCTCTCAGTGTTTTTCTTTTTCTTGTATATTATATAAAGTATGAAGAAAAAAGGAAGCTTAACACGTCTTTTCTTAAAGTTGTCATTCAACGCGTACGGAATACTCCCTGATCTACAAACCTTGGTGCTATATGGAATTATTCTAATAATCAACGAAGATAAACTTTTAATATCGATGTAATAACGGTAATTCGTTTCGATTGTACTGTTGTTTATTCGTTTCATTTTTAACTCTTTTGCATGATCAGGAATCGAAGAGAATCTGTATATAAAAGGAAAAGAAGTGACTATATTGTCAAGTCGGTATATGATTTCTGTTAGATTAGCCGCTATAGTATATTTTTCACGTATTTCTTCTTTTGCGTTTTCGAAGTGCAGATTTTTGTCTGTTTGGATTTTATACTGAAAAGTTAATCAAAAACTAATGGAAAGAACTGACGTTAATTTCCTATAGGTGACAAAGAATAAAACGTGGAAAGACATAGCGGGTTTACTGGGCATCGGTGCAAGCAGTAGTGCAGCATATACATTAAGGAAGCATTATACAAAGCATTTGTTGGCATACGAATGTCATTTTGACCGTGGCGGTGTGGATCCTCAGCCTATCATAAACCAAGTTGAAGCTGGCTCCAAAAAGAAAGGATCCAAAGGAACTGCCTCCGTACCCTCACCAGGTAGATTTAAAAAATATTTCTATAGCACATTTGTCCCATGGTTGTTTTTACGTGGAAATACTATATATATATATATATATATATATATTGTACTCTTAGGGTCTTCCAATTCACAAGATTCCTTCCCTGCTGCTGGATCGAGTAATGCTTCCATGGACGGTTATGGAAGTTATCAGAGCGGTTATACGAGTGGTACACCTGGAGGACCTTCATCAGAATATACACCTCCTCCACCCAGGCCACCTAGCCAGAGTAGCGCACCTTCGCCTCATCAAGGTAATTATTCTTATATCTGGTTTTCATCTTAATACAGTTGAGATCTGTTCATTGAATACTGTATTATATAGTGTTAACAGTGAATATATATTGCAATATCAATTCGTAAATAACAATGTAAAAGGAACTGAGGTTGAGAGAATATATTCTGGCAGGTGGCTTGAACCAGGGCGGGCGGAATAATGCAGTAAACATATCGAATTTGTTCGACGACGTTTTTGGACACTTTTCTCGCAAGTCGAATACAACGCCCTACCCTGGTCAATTACGAGCCCCAGGTATTTCTCTCTTCGTTATTTCCTTTCACGATTTCTAATTAAATTTATTTTTCTTGTCAATTCTTTATCATTATTTATTAAAATACTACATTTAGAATTTTTCAACTTCTTTTTTCGGAACAAAAAACCTGTTTATATTTAAGGCATGCAACAAGGCAGTTACCAGAATACAGGTTCCTACCAAAATTACCCTCAGGATCAGTATATTCGACCCCAAGGAAACACATTATCTCAACAAGGAGAATTTAATCAACCTTATTCGCCAAGATCACATTATTCACCTTACGTACCGGATGTTGATAGGTTAGAAATAAAAATATGTACACTGAGTAATTCATTTAGAAAAGTGTAGAGATTAATTTGAAGAACTTTATAGAGGATACCCCGGCGGAAATATGCCACCAAACAATGCTAGTGGACAGGATTTATATAATAGATATAGCAGTAGTCAGCAACCCGCAAATTATCCAGCAGGAACTCCACCGAATGCAAGAAGTAACAGTTATCCATCTACGCCACAAGCACATCCAGCTACTGTACCTCAACAAGCGGCGACTAGCCAGCCTTCTTCACCTTCGCAACCTTCTGCTGCTTCGTCCTATTCTTGCCCCCAAGACTATTATCGACAGGAACAGGTGACTTATCCCATTTACTTTTTATCGAAGATTTTTTTTTTAATTATATCATTGAATTAAATGTCTCTTAAATGATTTAATTAAATTAAATCTTAAATAAAAGGGTGGATACGGAACACCCGGAGGAACACAAATATATTCAGGCGGTACGAGTGGAAATAAAAACATGCCACCACCACCTCCAGGTCCAAATCCACCTAGACGTCATCCTGATTTTGCCAAAGATCAACAGTATCCTCAATATAATCAACAACGACCAGCGTATCCAGGTAAATTAATGCTGTTATCCATGCTATCTAAGTACACCGATTCAGGTATTTCTTTTCTTTCGATACTTAGTAGAAGTATCAAATATTTAATTCGTTACAGGATGGCCAAATACAACTAATCAATACAATAGTAATAGTGGAAATAATAGGGTTCAGTATCCAACTCAGCAGCCACAGTCCCAAACGCCTCAGCAACAGCAACAGGTACAGCAATCCACGCCGCCGTCTGCTTCCTCTACACCTTCATCGGCACTTGCTAATAGTCAACAGTGGGGTAGTCAACAACCAAATAGAGCAACGCCTCAACCAACATTGAACACTATAGCGCATGCTCCTCCACCGTGGGATCATCGTTACGCGAATCAACCGTCTCCTCTTTATCCTGCACCTGGGAGTCACCAGGTAGAGTGTATTCTTTGTGATATTTTCTAATTTTACTTAGAATGTTTATTTACAGAAAGTTACATCGAAATGTTTAATTACAGAATCAACTTGGAATAAATCCTATGATTAGCCAACAACCTACTTCGAAAAGAGAAATGACATTCCCTCCTGATAGCGTGGAAGCGGTAACTCCGCTTCTTTACAAACGGCGGAAACTTACACGCACCGACGTTGCACCTGTGGAAGCTTGGCGTATCATGATGGCTTTACGATCAGGTTTATTGGCCGAAAGCTGCTGGGCTCTTGACGTACTAAACATTTTATTATTCGATGATTCTTCTGTGAGTTTCGGGTTCTTTGATAGTCTTCTTAATTTTTAAAGATTGATCAACCTAAGTTATTAAAGGTAATAAACGATTCTGCAGGTAAGTTATTTTGGGTTGGCGCACTTGCCCGGACTCTTGGATGTGTTGCTGGAACATTTTTCACGTTCTTTGTCCGACATGTTCGAATCATCGGTGAACGAGGAGGATCGGAATTGGAATCAGGCTGCGGATGGTCCCGAAGTTGATCTTGGCGCCGTGACACGTCCAATTGATCCCGAAGATCGAACCAAGTTACTTTCAACGGCAAATTATACGTTTTTATCGAGACGTGGCCGTCCGGTAAAAATCGTTCCAAGGGACGACGACTTGTTCGTGCTAGATACACGGAGGAGTTGGGATCATCAAGACTGCGAGCCAGAAACTGAACCTTGGCAGGTCGACAGCACCACCACCAAGTATATCGTAACCTGTTTTCAGTCTGAAATAGGATCAGTGCCGTTCGCCCGTCTTCTCAGAGACGAAAAACCACCTTTACTTCAAAAAGAAGTAGAATGCACGGATTCAAAGGACGAAACCAAAGCAGAGCCTGGTACCCTAGAAACATCCGAGTTTCCGCACAAAATCGCCGAACAAACAGACGAAAAACCAAAAGAAACCAACGAGAAAAAACAGCTAGATAAAAAGAAAAAGACGAAGACTTTGAGTGACGTTTTATCAAGGATTAAAAAGGAACCGGTGGAGATGAACGATCTTACGAGGGAATTGTTCGAGAAGAAAAACGACGGTTTTAAGAAAGAGTGCGAGATAGAAGCGAAAGTAAACAATAACGTGGGCGAGCATTTCGCGGATGTACAGAAATCTGAAGAAGAAGTCATACCGACGCAAAACGGACTGAGCGAGCCAGGGACTAACATCGAGTTAGAAAAGGTAGAAATTAAAGTGGAGAACGAGGAGCAAGAGACAGTAACGAATGACGATAATAAGGAGGGACCAAGATTAAACATAAGAGATCCGGCAGGAACGTTGAAGAGAAGACGGGTAAGCGATTACGAGGACGAAAGTTACTCAAGGGACGAAGCGAGTTTGTATCTCGTTACCGAGACGCAAGATAACCTGGCTCGGCGTTGCGTTTGTTTGTCTACTATTTTAAGGAATCTCACGTTTATACCAGGCAACGAAGCCGAGTTCGCGAAGAACATAACATTTTTAAGTCTTCTTGGAAAACTGTTGCTGCTGCATCACGAGCATCCAGTCAGGACACAAAAAACACGCAATTACGACCGGGAGGAGGACGCGGACTTCGCTGATTCTTGCAGCAGCCTGCAAGGCGAAAGTGAATGGTGGTGGGATTTCTTGCATCACATAAGAGAAAATGTGCTCGTGATGGCAGCGAATATAGCCGGGCACATGGACCTAAGTCAACATCCGGAAGAAATATCCCGGCCGGTCTTGGACGGTTTGTTACACTGGGCGGTATGCCCTGCCGCTCATGGTCAAGATCCCTTCCCAACGGTCGGACCTAATTCTTCACTGTCGCCGCAAAGATTAGCGCTGGAGGCATTATGCAAGCTTTGCGTCACGGAATGCAACGTGGACTTGGTCGTTGCAACGCCTCCCTACTCGAGACTTCAGAGACTTTGCTCCGTGCTCACCAGGTTACTTTGTCGGAGCGAGGAGCAAGTGCTACGCGAATTCGGCGTGAATCTATTGCACTTTTTGTCCGCCGCGGACAGCGGCGTGGCACGTACGATCGCTCTGCAAACACCGTGTGTGGCTCTGTTGGTGGCATTCATCGAGCAAGCGGAATCGAGTGCATTGGGTGTAGCGAATCAGCATGGTTTGGCTGCTTTGCGTGATAATCCCGAATCGATGGGCACCAGCTTAGATATGCTGCGACGCGCCGCGGGCACGCTGCTTAACCTCGCCAGGCATCCTGATAACAGAACTCTGCTGTTACAGCACGAATCACGATTACTCGCCTTGGTGATGAGTCAAATATTGGATCAGCAGGTGGCTGCGATCGTTGCTCGTGTATTGTTCCAGTGTTCCAGGGGCACGTAACTTTGTTAAGACGGTATTTCCTTTTTGATCCGCGGGTGTTTGTTTGTTTAGCCCCCTTGTGCAAAATGATCTTTTTTCTTTTTTTAAACGAGACAGACAGCTAATACGAGCTGCTATTCGGTAGAGAATACGAGAGAGACCGATATGTAGAAAAGTAGAACGAGTGCAGGTGAGCGCGCGCGCAAGAAAGAGAGATAGCAAGCGAGAGGAAGAGAGAGAGGGAAAAAAAGAAAGAGATGTTATATTCGAGAGCAACAAGAACACAACAAGAGAAGAAGAAAAAATGCGGGATTACAAAGTGCGGAGATGGAACAAAGTGTCGATATATAACACCACCGCAGCGTGGTCGTAGTTTTATATCGAGTAAACCGGAAAAGTATAAGAAAGTTAATTATCGGTGTTAGCGAGTTAAGGTATGCTGCGACACGATCGCCGTACCTGTCGAGTATACCTTTCCTACTTCGTGAATTGGAATAATATCGATAGTGTAAGATATTTCATAGTTAATGAAGAAAAGGACTGCTGAAGAAAAGAGATATAACGTTGCGGAGAGAAAATAGAGGGGTAGTGATAGTGGCAGAGAGGGTAGAGGGAGAAGGGAGGGAGAAAACAAAGATGTTGAAACGATGACAGAGAAAGAAAAAAAAACAAATGATTAGCAGCATAATAATATATTAAAACAAAAAAATAAAATGAAATGACGATTGAAACAAAACTAAAAAATCTGTTTGACGAACCTAAAATGGTGCGATGTGGAATGATAATATAGGGTGACGATTATATATATAAATATTAACGATAATATAATGCAAATTTTTATATTTGCATGTTTTGTGCTGTAATTAGCGAGTAATTAAGATATTTTGTAGATAACACACACTTCCATTGAATCTTATTCGAACCGCGTTGCATCGTAAAAATAACAAAAGAAAAAAAAAGATATGATACGATGCAAACGCCGACGGTGGTCTCCCTTGCAAAAAGTAAAAGAAAAATAGGCCACCGAAAGTCTCGACTTTAGAAGCACAGGCAGAACTAGAACTGAAGAAAGACATTGCTAGTTGAGGGGTGAATGAGTGCGTGGGTCTGTATGTGTGTGTGCAGTGTGCACATTCGTGTGCGTGCGAGAGAAAAAAATGACGAGCAAACGCTGTGAGCATGAAAGTTAGAATGACACGGAAGAACAAATTACCGGAGGATATGATCGAAATACAGAGCGTGATCTTTTGCCGAAAGGGTTACGTTAAAAAACAGAATACTAATGGCGCGTGGACGAATGCTAAACGATACAAGGATGTGATGGTACCCGATATTTTGGGCTTGGTCCGGATCAAACCAAAATAAAGCGTGACAGATTCGGATGTACATCCGAAATGTACGAACTCTCTCAGTTAGCTTGATTATCTTCGGGTCAAGTCGGAAGAAATCGGCCGGGGGCGGATGCATCCTCGCGATAATCGGTTGACATCCAAATTTGAAATTTCTAAATTTCTAAAATTAACTCTCAAGGCTCGACTCGATTTGGGATTCGACCAGGATCGATTTTTTTCCCGCCCTAACCAGAATGCAATCGGGCTACTCGATCGGTATATCGATTCGGACCTTGCCCTGAGGTCGCCCGATTCTTTCGGACCCAAGCAGACCGTACAGTTCAGGTATCCACGTTCGATTATTCGCGCATCACTATTAAAACGGGAACGAGCAAATAGAAACTGAAACATACAAAATGGAATCACAAATTTACAGATTCGTTTCGATATGTGCATACGTTGGATAAACGAAAACGGGACAGAATAGAATTTAAAAAACTGCTTGCATTTGATGTATGCACGTTCTGTCCTTGTGTGTCAAAATTTACCCGTGTTGTATAGTGGAAGTAAGAACGAACGAATGCCTCGGTTGCGTGCACGAAGGATGGGGGTTTTGGTAGAAAATGGGCTGGGGAATAGTGTCTGTCAAATAAAGAAAATAGTGTATATATATACGTGCATACACGCATATATAAATATATATATATATGTATGTATGTATAAGAGCTTACGAGATCGAGAGCAAAGTAAACGATGATCAAGTAAAACGCGCGTATCTACCAGTGCGACTGCGTTCGAATGAAACTATCAAGCATGTGTATTTTATGGGCTTTGATGGGCTAAGTTTTATTTTTTTTTTTTCTATGTCTAATTATTACTACTTTTTGTTTCAATTTTCTAGACAGAGGAAATTTTTAAAATGGTAGCGATATAATGTTTGTTCTCGGGATAAATGTATTTGTAAATGTAACTAAAAGCCATTGTGATCAAATTGAAACGCGTAACAGGAATTATTTAAACGAGAAAAGTAATGTTATCGATAATTATGATTTCGAAAGAATTTAAATGCTACGAACAAAGGGAGAAGAGAGAAAATAGATAGAGGGAGAGACAGAATTTTGTGCTGTGTTCTTGAAAATGTAAGAAACTGAGGGGTAAAACGTGAACTTTTTAATCTAAGCTCTCGATCGTGCCATTAAGCAATTCCAATGGGATATATTTATTGATTATGAGACTATTATGATTTTGAAAAGTGTATATGTTATTGTAAAAACAAAACTAAGTACTATTCCCCCTATTGTCAGCTTTTGCACATATTTCGACAGTTCTTACATATACATTTATCTAATGTAATAGAGTGAAAAGAAAACGGAGGGAAACCACTCTAATTTATAATGTTTGATGAAATGAAGATATTTATATCTACTTTGTCATCGCACACCTTCCATGCGGATACTTCCTTTTTTATTTAGAAGTGAATTTCAAGAACAGTGTTTCCATTCTCGTAAAAGTAGCATATGTAAAGAAACTAATCAGATTTGGCTTTGTTTAAGAAATAATTAGATGAAGAAGATGAAGGCAAATGGGAAAAAAACACGAGGTAAATAAGTTAAAACAGAACACTTTCCCTGATCCCTGCTTCTCCCTGACCCCAAAATATCCTACTCTATAGATATCTAAATACGTGTAGTTCTTAAATTATTTACTTTAGTTCGAGTGGAGATGCCTGTAAGTGTAATTTACTAAGACTTTTTGTAAATAAATTATGAAATAAACTAGACGTACTTTATCCAAATGGCTATTGTATGAAGATATCTATTCTCTTTGAAACACTATAGCGATCTGAACAAACTTGAAACTGGAAAAGTTATAGAAGGTTTCTGAAACTATGTAATACATGTATCGTTTGTCTGTGGACTCCATGGTCCAAGATAAAATAACTATACTTGTAGGAAATAATATTGTTTTTATATATAGATTTCTAACGTGAACAAAGAAATGTTGCGTTTGTCAGAGAATTTATTGTGCCTGAGTAATTTAAATATACAATAACTCTTTTTTATAGTTTGGATTCCAGTTATACGACTTGCTTTGAACATATACTGTTCTCGATGTTCAAGATCATGGCTATATTTATTTTCTGGCACAGCCACTCCAGAATATCTACTGCGTCGCTTTCCAAGTACCAATCCATTATGGGTGACAAAGTATCTTCGTTCTACGGGTAAGACTCATTAATTATTTTTGATTATTTTAAACATGTAATAATCGGATACTACCTTGTTCACATGTAAGATAAGCTTGTTGTTAAGCACTGTTGGAGGTGATAGTAACTGATGCGTATTTAAGGTCCACTTTACGTTCCAAGATCCCCATGTACATCCCTTCTCGATGAAATATAATCGCCTAAATTGAAGATCGGTTTCAAATTTTTTTTTTGCTTTCTTTTCGGCGAAACAGTAATCGAAATGTGTAACTTCTATGCACTTACTGCAACGAAACTAGAGCTATGTGTTTGCCATCGTTGGAAAGAGCAGTATGCGCCCAGTATGTTTCTGTTTCGATACCGGGATTCTTGCTTATCATACTTAATAGATGCATTCCTCTAGCTTTATGCATTGAAAATACTTCGACTCCCTGACAAAAAAAAGAAATGTTTCGAAGTTAGTTATATTTTTGCAAGCATACAAGATTCTTCAGTGTTTTAATAAAACATTACCTTGTATGGATTCACGTATCGCGATAAGCGTACCCGAGATATAAACTTATGACCTATTTCTTGTGCCCTAAAATAATTAATATATTTAAATGTATATACACTGGAATTAATCGTAGCGTAACTTTAATAATACATACCTTTTTATAATATCAGCTATTATTTTTGAATAAGCTTTTATAGAGGAACCTTCAGTATGAAAAAATATTGACGTTTTCTTTCCCAGAGTTTTGAAGAAGTACTTTAATTCTTCTTGATGGATACCTGAAAATTCCGCCACTCGATTCATGATCCTCGTTTCCGAAAAGAAAGGGGAAGCAACCGATGTTTTATACTTACTACTTCTACATGCAGTTACTATGCTGAATGTTTCTAACTCGAGTTCCGTAGAAAACGAAGTATCTAACGTCAGACTTAAAGGAGGTAAATCTTTATTCTGCAAACATGACTCTTTTGTCTGAAATAAGAAGTTAATTGTTATAGGTAGTTGATTTACAAAAAAGCGACTTGACGTTTTTAGCGTACTTTAGACTGCATTACGCGTGGTTCAATATCGAAATTAAAGATCGATGTTTGTGTAATATCCGGTGTACTATATCCCATCTGGCACATTATTTCTTGACCTAGCTTTTCTGCTATTTCATCTCCGCACAAAATCAGCTGAAAGACAAAATATACGATGCTGTATAATGTAAATGATCGTCATATCAGACTAATATAACTTACCATATTGGAATCATAAAAATTGTCTCCTGGTGATTTAAAGTTATAACCACATTGATTACCTAAGACGGTAGTCGAACGAATTAAAACATGAAATTGCTGCATAGTTTGGGTCATATAAGATCTTGATAAATCTAGTAAAAGTTCTTCGTTTTCAACCACGGTAAAATCTTTTTGATAGCAAGGAAGTCTACGCGTGAAAAATATAAATATTAATATGTATCAATTAATTAGGATCACGCATGAATCAAATATTTCAATACCTGAGTTCAGTATGTTTCTCAAATCCTCCCTTTTCAGAATATTCAAAAATAAATCTGACAATATTCTTATAATCCGCTATATCACCGATGTTATATATGTTAGGTCTCTCTGTGTTGGCTAACAACGTTAAACGTACCATAATCGGAGAAATATACATGTGCTCTATCATATTTCTTCTTTTGACAATTGTACCCTGAAATTTGTTTATCGCTGTTAAGTATGATACATGAATATATATATATGTACAAATGATAAGGAATAAAATGTATGTACGTTAGTTTTGCTAAAAGGTAAAATACGAATACTTGTAACATCCTTTCTTAGCTTTACAGCGATAGAATATTTAGTTTCTGGTTTCTTTGGGATTAAATCGATTAAAGAAAGCAGCAAGCTTTCCTGTAGATTCAGATTAAACTCTCTAATTATAACACAAATGCCTCTGTAAAGTATATGCGATTATTGCAATGTAAAAACGTAGTTCAAAGATCACCTATGCGAATACAAATCTTTAAGCAACCACGTACTTGTAAACATCGTAATTCAGCTTTCTCTGTTTCAAGCATGCAAATTCTATGCAGTGCTTCAATTTATGACTCCCCGCATACTTGATAATACTTTTCTGAAAATTAGGATACAAGATCACTGGAAAGGTTGTATTACGAATTTGATCATCCACCTGAAAAAAAAAATTAGTTGTTACTTCATTACGTTGTAAAACATCAAATGAGTATAATTATGTACTTGTACCTGTATTTTATGAATATAACCCTGCAAATGAGTTAACGACATTGATTTCCTGCAATGCAACCATATTCCCGGAGAATAGGTCCGTCGTAATTTTCCAAAGAAGGGTTTAGTCATATGCATTTTTACAAGATCAACCTAAAAAAAGAAAAATTGTTTCATACATTTGTTTAGATTTCAGTCATCGAGTAAACTTACATCAATAAAATTCTCTAACTGCGCTTTTTTACAAGAATCTACATATTTGCTTTCTATCCATGCACTCAATTCCAGCGATAAACTCTTCCATTTTCTGTCAAAATAAAGCTCCCAATGAGCCGCAGAATCCGCTACATTTGCGTATACTAATTCCTTTAGAATTTCGTTATGTCTCGTTACCTGTAACGATATTAAATCCATCAATGGAACGTCACTTAACGTTTCACCCCATTCCATCTACTTACAATGCTGATACCGATACCCGAGAAGGACAGAAATATTTCCTGTTTACTAGGTTCAGGATCGATGATGCTTTTCGCTTTTAAAAACACCGTTTCGTGTTGAGTAAATAGTAATACCCGTTGATTGATTTCCATGTAACTAACCCAATAGACAATCGTTTTATCCGTGGACGATTTATCGTCATCGTCACAATTATTACATTCGCTACCGATACTGTCTGTTTTCGATTCCGACCACATTAATTTGTTATTTTGTGGTTTACCCGAGCTCGTTGAAAATGATCCACTGCTGCATTTTTCCACGATGACAAGCGGCACACGTTCTTGTCCGAATCCGTCCTTAATGCAAACAAACGTTAATTTATTTATTTTATAAATATGTTTCAGTTCAGCACGATGCAATAAGCTGTTTACCTTTTTAAACTTTGCGTTGTATCCCGGCTTTTTATTGTTATATACATTCCAAACGAGCTCTCTAGTCTTTGTAGGATCATCCCACGTGTACAACAGACTTTGAAACGGATTTATCAAAGCTACTTGACCTAAATTACATTGACTAATTTTTAAAAATAAATTATCGCAGAAATTGTCTATTCTTATGGGTATATCGCCAATTATGTATTTTTGAAACGTAACGTAGTACGGTGAATTAATGCCGCCTTTGATTTGCACCGTGATGGCTGACTGAAAAAATTACAAAATTTTCTTGTCACATAATTCTCAAATATGTTTTGATTATTAATCTTTATTCTTATTATTTAGAATCAACGATCACTTACGCCATTATCCATTCGCAGCACAGTCTTTCCCACGTGCGTAATGTTGAAATGTTGAGACACTAACTGACTGTTTCTCCATTTTATTTTCATCTTCATTGACTCTGTAACTGGCCAAAACGGTATACATTGTCCGGGTAAAAGATCGTTCCATAAATCTGCTTGATCGTTCTCTTCCATAAATCTTAAGGTTCTTTTTGTTTTGTTGATAATATAAAAGTAAGGAAGAAATGTTATTATCTTCGTGAAATTCGGGGAAAGGCGAGAACTTTCGATTTCTGTTAAAATTTTGTATTTTCTGCCGCGCTCTGTATCCTTGCATACAATTAAGGACATCGAGGTGATTCCTTCTAAGCCGAATGGCAGTGACCATTCGGATTGATGAGCTCTTAACCTAACCATACTCTTTTTATTACTTTTCTGAGAAAATATCATTAATTCTTCTTCTGGTATTTCATTAATTATGTGAGAATAGCATTCCTAGAAATATTGGACATTATTCAATTACTAATACACAAGTCTACAAGACATACATGTACAAGATATATATGTACGCACACATAAATACAGAAATATTATACAAATAATTACCTGAATGAATAAAGGTAAACCAGACTTATTTATCATCCAATACTGAGACTGAATAACAACGTGCCAACTTTTAGCTTTACACAATTCTATGCACAATAGAAAGGATTTTGCTGAATCTATCTCGCTATCCGCATTCATTAAAACGAATTTCCTTTCTAAATTCGTGTTCAGTTTTACCATACCGGTCCAATGTATCCCCAAATAATTTTGAATCTGTACGAAATGACAATTATCTTAATTTAACTGAGCACGTTCGATATACGCGTCGATGTACAACGTACCTTGAAAACAAATTGAATATCTGTGTTGCAATTTAACGAATGCATGTTTATTCGTTCACCTGGTTCAATTTTCACTTCGTAATTAGTAGCAGGTATATGAACGTCTACAACCAACGGTAGCTGATTGTTGAGAATAAGAGGAGAATGAATGCTTATCAAATAATTCGGTACTTGACAACTCGGTCTTGTGGTCAACGACACTTCGTTGCAAGCGACTTTAACGCAAAATACCGAATTGTTTTCGTCCGCTTTCGTTTTGCAACATATATCTTTAATAACATTCATCATCGTACTGAGCTCTTTCCAATAAATGCCTTCTTCGCTGACCTGATATTTTCTAGAACAAATTTATGTTTGTACCGTGAAATTAAAAATTGTGCCGCATATATTCATTTTACTTACTCTAAGTACGCAGGCAATACATAAATAGGAAAATGATAAGCTATGTATAAAGGAACGCTGTATGTAGAGTCGGGTTCAATTATTGTCATCCTGATGTTGTCGTCAAAAGGGTTCGTAGGTTCACCGATACACGTAAGGCCCAATTTATCTAGTAACGATTTCTTGTAGTAAAGGCTTAACGCATAAGAGGTTTCATTCCGAAACTGAAATCAATATTCGAATAAAATTCAATGATAACAGATATCGCTTAGAGATACAACAGAATATCAATGTTTTACCTGTAGGGGTGATCGTACAGTGATCGTACGATGCAAATAATTGTTTATCGTAGCTTCTATAACCAAATGATAACGAACCTCGTGTCTGATAGGTCGAAGTGGAATCAAATTACAACCTTGTCTTTTGGGGCAGTACACCAATACATCATCGAACCCTAAGAATATTTATTAACCGAATGAAAATATATTTTTGTATACCTTATTCGCGTGCGAAACATACCTTTAAAAACGACATGTAGCACCTCTCCAGTGATTGTCTTATATATATTGATGGGAGAATCATCGTGAAATATTTCCTCCATTGGCACCGAATAATTTTTTAACGTTACATCCGGATCGGTAAAATCCATTTCATTTTCGTGCGGGCTAGCAAGACCCGATTGAGTTTCCACTTCTGGGCTACTAGGAACACTTGGCGGCGAATTTAAATCATGGTAATCTTGACTGGCGATAACGCGAGTTACGGTTTTATTATCTTCCTATAATGAACAGGTAATTAGAAAAAGTGAACCATGAACGACATCAGTGTGTTACGTTATAAATATACTAACTTCTGACGAAACAACAAGCTCTATTCGACTTTCATGACCGATACAGTTTTGAAGGTTCAATTTTCTTATAGGAGTAGGCATTATCGGTATTCCGCTGGCTGCTTGTTGAAACGCGTTTATAATAATATCCATTACAGCGATTAAATTCGATGTGACCACGATATTCAGTTTGTCTTCAGCAAATACAGTAACGTAGACAGCCACATCGTTCGATTTTATCGATTCACGTCCAACGGGTCCAACTGTGATCATATATTTAATTGTAAGAATTATTCTAAAAAATAATTTAATTATAAAAACGCATTATAGTAAATCCTTACAGGAATCTGTGTTGCATTCCGGCGTCAACTCTAATCCTTCGTCTTCGTTTGTACTAGAATTGTCGCTATCGCTATCTTCATCACCGCTGCTATTGCTGTTAAACAAATAATTCGAAGTTTTTATTATTTTCTTCTGATCATGGTCATCGTCCGTATCAGAGTCTTCGTCGTACGTCGAACACAATTCTGTTTCTAAAATAATTATTTATTACTTTCGGTTTTAAACATTCATTAGCCTATCGGTTTATTGCCGATGGCTGAATTATGACATACCGTTCGTTTTTGGTACCGTTAAATGATCCGGGGTTATGAACACCATATCCGTGATATCTTGATCGATACTTTTAATATTTCGTTTTTTACCTTTCAACGTATCTTGCCTGACATGCTGGTACGAATCGGTCCAATTTGAATTTACCATGAAAGCCTCACCGTGCCGCATCTACGACGTTAATTCGAATCATAAAAAAGTGGTATTAAGATTAACAAAGCCTTTAATTAAGATTACGAGCTACACTTACTTTTATCATTAATTCCCATGGTCCACAGGTCGCGTCGTCGTCCGAACAAAGATCAATCAAGGGTTCCCAACTTTTGTAATCCACATTGTAACAGAATGCATGAAGCTTTATGCTAGATTCGAAATTAAAATCATTGAACCAATCATTGACCGAGGCTGAAACGGTGCTATGCATTTGTATAACTGGAAGCCTTTCTGTTAAATATTCGATTTCGAGTAACAAGCATATTACGAACGGTTTTAAATTAAGCGTTACTACGCTGTCGTTGCATTCATAATTTAATTGCGAATCGTCTGTAAATTATAAGTTGACAGAAACATCGTGATCGAAAAGTATTACCGATCGATATTGGATCACTCACCGTCCATTAATTTTTTATATGGCACATTTGAAATTTTCACCGGTGTCCACAAATTCGCATGCATGTTAGAGTCGTAATGAAAAGATTTGTCTTCCAATTTTGTGTTCACGGTATTCATTAAATTTGTTGTTTCGCTGAATATCTGTGAACAGTATATACGTTATGAATCTTTCTGAAGAATGTTTCAGTGTCAATACTTACATCGATAAATGTGTGTATTATCTCCGCGGAAAGATGAACATTAATTTTGTTGACGATGACGGTATAGTCGACATTAAATTCTGGTGCCTCTTTCTTCCGACAAATCTCGATGTCGCAAGGACATAATAACCAGTAAGGAGTGTAATGCGAATAATTTCCTTGTCTCTTTGATTTAGCTCGTACATCCGAAAGTGTGCAGACAATCGACGACGAACAATTATGCCTGCTACTTTCGATCGATATTTCAGCTTGCAACAGTATTACATGTGCGTTGTTCGCCTTCAAATCTCCAAAAAATAATATCTCCGGTTTATGTATCCTCACGGATATCGAAGCATCTATATGTTACAAAAAGAAAATTGAAGAGCATTATGACTGTTTGTTACTGATATTATTTTACTTCGATAATTATAAACAAAGCATTGTACATGCGTACATTAAACTTTAGAGTAAGAACGAAGCGAATAACAGCAAGTAAGCGTATGTATATAAATACCTGGTTCTTCTTTAAAATAATGTGCACATTTTAATTTATTTCTTTCTGCAGTGATATTATCCCTGCTCTTGATTTAAAATAAACACACATTGAAAAACAATTTCAATGATACCGTGTATAGACACTCGGTACAACCAATTTTAAAGTACTTTGGCAACGGACAGTATACATTTATTTCTAAATAAAAGTTGCTAATTACTTACTGTCGTCGAATTGTTATTTTCGTATCCGTGATTGACAATTCCTTTCTCGATCTGAGCCGCCGGAAAGGACTCCATGATATATCGAGTAAGATGCATTACGAATGGAACAGAGAGATTCACTCTGACTTCTTGGATAAGAGCATCGAAACATTTTTCTCCAACTGGGCCACAAGTGTACGTTACATCAACAATTGGTGACATAGAAATAAATATGTAAGATTCAGGTTGTACTCCGATTAATCTTGCCGGTGACTGAATTATCCTTCGATCAGAATAAAGGAAATTAGTTATCGAGAATTATCTGGCAAACGTAAATTTTATTTGCCGATACGAACTTTCTTATAATTTGCGACTCTTTCCGAGTATCTTGCAGTACGCAACTCTGAAGGGAGAATTTCATCTTCAGACTTTTGTCGCTGTAAAATGCGTACGTGTTGATTATTTCTCCAAATGTTAATCTACATAAACCGTGATTCAAATCACGAACTGGCGAACTCAATACCTAAAACACATCGATTATGAAAAACGCTTGTTTAAATCTTGAATAACTTGGACAAGAGTATCATGATGAGATTAAATTTGTTCCTGTACCTCTTCGGAATCTAAAAACAAATTTAGTTGCAATCCCTCTAAGGTCAGTTTCATATTAATTTCGCACACTGTATTTTCATTATGCGTAAGAAAATCTTCTAATTTTTTCACCATTACGTCACTCTCGTCAGCTGTTTTAAGTTGTTCCTCTATCGCAGACTGTACTTGACTATTGTAGGCATTCTTAAATAGTATAATTTTCGAAATATTATCTTTCCATACCAATATACAAGACTTAAGATCTCTTTGGCTTAGATTAACGTTTACAAAATCCATGGAACCTTGTAAATTAAATAAACCATATGTCTGAAACTCCATTGCGCTACGATACTCTGCTTTTCTTTTAATATCAAAGTGAATATGAACAGGCTCAACAATCGGTTCCTATCAACAAAAATTTACTTATATAAATGTCTACAACGATAAGCATTGACAATCGTTAATAACATTAAACAGTACTTGAATTTCCAAGTCTTGATTAAGTGTCATAATTGCTCTGGATACAGTTATATTGTTCAGTTTTATTAAAATGTTATCGATTGTTAATTGATTTGTTTCACTGCCAAACATTTTGGTATTTTGATCAACTTTTTTGAAAAAATTTTCCACGGACAATACACCTGAAAATATTCAATTAACATTACTTATTAAAAATCGAAGTTAATACTAATTTATCATGAATAGTCTTAGACAATCGCAACCTGTATTTAATACTATAAGAGTCGGGACATCCTTTCGTTGTGGTAAAAGAAATACTGGGCCTTGAATATCGATGAAAACATGTAGCTTCGTCGCGGTTCTCTTAAATTCCTTGATACCACTTAGAAATTTGTCGGTTAAATAATTTTTAAAGCGCAAGCAATACGTTGAAGTAAACGGAGTTAAAAAATACTGTAAAAATGTTTGAACGTTTTACGGTACTAATAATGTGCATAATATTGGTACCACGTACAAACTAAACGTTTACCTTTAAATCATGTAATATCTTGTAAATAAGCACACAACTGATTCTCCCTATAGAAAACTTAAATGTTCCGTCCGACATTACGTCATCTCGATTAGTATCAATGTCAGAACATGTATAGAGTCTCGGCATATGCCTCACGTATTTTAAATCGAGAACCTTATCCTCCTCCGTTATCAGAAGCTAGCAAATAAATACATTTAGTTGCATATACAGTTTGCATTTTATATTACAACTCATAAAGTGAAAAATTTACTTTGGAATAAAGTGTATCTTCGTTCAAGTCTTCAACTGATAGATGCGTAAGATGCGCTCGCAAGACCATTCTTTCGTTGGCATTGTAAATGCAATCGTTTTCCAGTCCCAGTATCTTTATCTCCATTAGATCTAAATCTCTGTCACAAAATCTAATGACGAGCGCATGAAACCTTGCAGAATAATTTAATTTAATAGCACCTAGAAGATAAATGCAAAGATGAAAATTATCGACAACAAAGGAATATCGTGGTAATTCTGTTGTACCTGGAGGGATAGGTGGATCATTTTCTTTTACTCTCCATCGTACAATACTCTGGTATAAATTTTTTAAAACATTGATAATATCATTGTTTTCAATAATGCTGAAAATATATCATCCATTATTTCCTATATACTTTTTTTGTCAAGTAAGAAATTACACAATGTATACTTACCCGAACAAGCTATACCAGTATTTCCTTATTTTTAACAATGCAGGTCTATGAAGATTTATATTAACATTAAGTATGTTAATGACAAGAGATCGTTCGATGCTCTTGAAATGAGACTTAAAATCAGGACAGTTTGATCTGACCTGGGAAAATGTATGTACATTTAAAATAATGAAACATAGATGCAGAAATGCAAATTGTTTTACAAATTACCTTACGGAATGATATTACAAGAACTTCATAAGGTTCTTCGGTAGATATTAATTCTAAATATGATCCAGTTACTCCTGCATTGGTTTTATCTACCAACAAAATCGATCCTATACCAAACTGAATAGCAGATCCATATTGCATTATTGCAGTTTCGATATATAACGCATGCAATCTCAAATTTAAATAAGGTTCTTCTCTTCCACAATTCATGCTTCCCAAGTGAATCGATAACTGCATATACGAAACCATTAAAACACGATAAATTTATTACGCGAAACTTAAACGATATTTAAAAAAAAGTTTGTATATATATATATCACCTCCCCAATAGCAAATCTCAACAATAGATTGATATGATTACATGGCGATACGCTGTCGTCAAATCCAGATAAACTGATAGTTTTCGACAATAACTCCAAATCTTCTTCACTAACCTCGGAAGACACGATGCTGTTAACATACAGAATAAATTGCTTTCATACTTTACTCTTGTTTGTGTTCGATGAAACATTTATTTACCTTGCAAAAATAATAAAAAATAATTTACATATAAATATTTAGTCTTACTTCGTTACCTATCAAGTTTTTGCACGTTATTTGTCCAAAATTCTTTAGTAACATGAGTAAATGTGGCTTCGGATTTTTCAATCGACGAAAGACATATAGAGCTTCGCACACTTTTAAGCTCTTTTACCGGCACCAAAAGCTCATTACATATTTTCTTCGGTACACGCAGATTCAGCTCTTCCTCACATTTTTTTATATTCTTTTGATACATCAATAATAATAAGTTTAAAAAACGAACAATCAATTTTATCTTATTTTCTGATAAATTGAATTTAATACCCGAAATAGAAACATTCACTTTGGTCCTATAAAATATGTAAATAAAACGGTTATAATGATAAGCCTCGTTTGATATCATACACAGCTGGAATATACCTTGGTAATTGGTGATATTCAGGTTTTATGCTATACGAAATAGTCATATTTGCCTGTATCTTTGGTATAAAATGATATTCAGAATCCTTTTTCTTTCTTACTGATCTCCAATCATCCCCTATTACATAATGAAAAGCGTTGCATGTAAATAGATTTAGCTTTCAACCTTATTATGAAATAAAAAGAGCAAACCTGAGTGGCAAAATAAAATCTGTGCTCCAAAAAATACAATATGAACTCTATCGTAAAGTAATTCCTCCAACTCCATCAGAGTGGCATCTTCAAGTTGTAAATTAGTTATATTCTGAAGTTCATTGGACAGATTTACATTGCCAAAATCAATCAAAAGAATATGTCCATCTCTAAAATATTTTTCTCCTTTTAAATTCAATCGAATTTAAGAATTGATAAATATTTCGCGTTATACATACTTTTGCATTGTTCCATGTTCTGGAAATACAATATATGGTCCTTTAATATCTATTTTAAACCTGATCCGGAGCGTTTGAGATACCATATTATCCACCAAAATAAAGAAATTTCTTTTTATGTAATTATACAATTTATATGTCCATAAAATTGCTGTTTGAACATTGGAATCGTCGAGTTTGAAAAATTGAATAATTTCTATCATAGCATGCTGAAACGCAAAAAATTATTAGTAATTATATACATAAAAATATTTATAGATATTTTATGAAAATTATTATTACATGGTAATAAGTCACTTCGATAGTTTCCAAATTTATAGATATATCAAAAGTTGGATCAGTGTTTTCTCCATTTTTTTCAAAGTCTATTGCCAAAAAATTTGTTGATACGTTTCCTATAAAAACGAATGAGAATGGAACACCAAACAATTTTGAATACCTTGAAATAATTACTATCATACCTGTTAAAACATTGTCGACTGTAACTAATGGCACTAAATCACCTTCCAGAGAAACACCTTCAATTACAAAACTCTCAGCCCGAGTAGATATTTTGAAGGCAGATAGTGCAGGTCGTATTTCAATACTTGTTAAGAATTGTGTTACAGTTACAACAAGAATTTCTCTATCATTGTTCAAAAGACTTAAACAAGAATTTGCTAACGTAAAATTCAATTTATAATCTGAAAGAGAATATAAAAGTTTATTCTTATAATTCCATAAATATTCACCCGTTTGTCATTATTATTTGCAATTATTTAAAGTTATACCAATTGGTTGTAGTAGCCTTTCTATTTTTATCTGTTTTTCTGAACTGTTACTAATATCATTAAGAATCCGTTCCTGCCCATGCTTTTCATTATTTTTTATATCTGTATTTTGTACATCGTCTTGAGTTAAAGATTTACTTTTCACATAGTTTTGTCTTAAAACATTATTATCCACACTTTGCCGTTTCTCCCTAATGATCCTATTTTTCAATTCCTGTCTAGCATGTTCTCTAGCTATTACTATATTAAAAATTGATAAACAATCTTCGTATTTTTGTAAGTCTAGCTTCAATTCTGTATCATTTGGCCGAAGTAAACTTTGTAAACATGCTTCTTTGTATCTTCTGTAGTTTTTCCTATGTCCAACAATTCTTTTCCAAGTATAAGGTCTTATGTTATATTCCAAAATCGAATTGTAAGCGTATCTCCACCAAGCTGATGGATTCTCCTTTATAATTTCATTCGGACGATATTTAATATATTGTCTGAAATAATATCGCAATTTAAGAACACCTAAATTTAATATACAGCAATAAACATACATACTTTTTAATAATTGTACGCAATAACGAATCATAAAGGTGACAAAAAGTAACGTATTGCGCTTCGGATATTTGCATTGCAATATCATGAAGAACAATATCAACCAACATACGAGATGTTTGTGCTTCATTTCCTTTATATATGATTACTTTTATTTTTGCGGTAAAAGGTTTTAAGACTGTGGGATGATTATTATTAACTTCAGATGTTCAGCTTTTTAAGAATATTGAACATGAATGTAAAATTATTAACTTACGAAATTGAAACTCTTTATCTCTCATACTAAGTGTTTGCATGGCTTTATGCATAATACTTTTCCATGCAAAAATAGCAGATGTATCCCAACAGTATCCATTGTTCATAAGAGCAGATTCTGTATCATTATCCATGTATATGCTCAAAGATTCTGCTCGTACTAACTGATAAATTGTGCTTGAATTACTCGTACAAATACCAGGTTTCCATTTGCTAAAACAGCATAAACTTTATTAAAGTATTGAGAATTAAAAAAGAAGTTGGAACCAAGTAATTACCTATTCGTAGTCATTACAGACACACTCTGAATACAAATACCGCAAGCACATAAGGACTCATTTAGTTTTTCTTCATATCTAATATGTACATTATTTATAGTTATTTGAAAATTCTTTGTCACCGATGTCAACAAATTGTCAAATAATTCTACAAAATAAATGTGTATATAAAAATTGATATATATGACAAGATATTAAATTTAAATTTGTGTAATACCTGATGTCACATCTTCTTTTAAATCTTCTAATATTTTTTTTTTCTCAGATCTTATCAATTTTTTTTGTATTTCTGTGTCATGTGGACCATATGTAGCAGGTACAGCTACTATATATATATCCTTAAAAGTATAAATTCAAATATGTACAAATAGTGTTTAATGCATAAATTTGCCATACACTTTAATAATAAAAAAATTGGGGCACAGAATCCAAACCAAACACACATTCCAAAAGTCAAATAAAATTGACAGAACTAACTTAAAATTTGTTTGTTTAGCTAATAATATGTACGATGTTACTAAAAGATAAAATTACATAATAATATTCTATAAAACAAGTACTAACTGACTTAACAAGAAGCATTGCATGTTTTAGAAATAAATGCTTAAAGGTCCAATGGACTTTTCTTGTTCATGAGTTTGACAGATACATAAAAGTTGTGTCATAAGCATTTTAACAATAAGTGGAACATGTCAATGATCTATTACCTCCAGACAAAGTACAATTGGTTGAGAAAATAGTCCTGCCCATGGTATTTTTAAAATGATCTTCCCTATAAGTCCTACTTCTACCTTAATTGGTAAACCAAGTTGATACTGCAAACCAGAAGGTGTCAAGCATTTTCATCAATTTAATAATTATTACTTACATGAAGAATTTGGAATAGAAGAAAACTTACCAGAGCTTCAGGTTTTAATTTAAGATCGGTGAGGCAAGTATCGCCAGAAAATATACCTACATTGAACTGTTCGGTATCTAAGTCTTCGACGTACTTTCCCAGAAGTCGGTTCAAGAACGCCGCTATGGCACCTTCGAACATCGTGTCCGAGTATAACTGAGTCTGTAACGTTGTTTACTTACCGCATTCGGTGCAACACGGTTTTCTAGCATGGATTCTTCTCATAACCTTCAGAAATTTGTAAAATAAATTCCGTCATGCGCGAAACTACAGGATTTTATTGATCCCCTTTTCTCTCGTTTCTCTTGCTTCGGGATTCCGTGCCAGTAGGGATAACGTATTATCTCCGCCTACGCAAAATTCAACATCGCACGCATCCTTTATTGTCCTCGTCGAATAATCTTTAGCCAGAACCTGAGATAAGATTATAAAAATGGGACTTGTAATTTGAAGTGTAAAAAAGTTATTCGTATGTGTAAATAAACTTAATGCATGATACTCCACCTCCACCTGTATCGTATGTATAAGGAATATAGGAACTACAAAAAGGAATATACAAACGCCGTGGAAACTTCATAATTCAAAGGGTACATTTATAAAATAAACGCTAATTTATATAGCACTTGTTTATTATCGTATTATACAAGATTGATCGTTTTAAATTCTATATACAATAACGTTAAACTGTCTGGAGGAATACTTAACAAACAAATAAAATATGGCATATTAATAATCGTTCACACGATTACTTCGCGTTCGATTATGAAGCTCAAAAAGAATGCCGAGCTACAAACAATGATCACGATTACGTTGGCTTATAGTAGTAACGACATTTGAAGCGAAACTTCTATGGGCACGATTAATCGTGGGCCGATTCCCGAGGACTCGATATCCAATTTTCTATCCATAATAAATACCGACGTTTCACTTACGCTCGTAGAGATCACGCGCACGGATACATGCACACCATTGTCTTAACTTCGTAGCACACAAGTTTCTAAGAACGAAATTTATATTTATATTCATGCAGACTCGCCTCTACAACCTATTACTTGAACGTAATAATCTTTCGATGATTCCTTTATAATTTGATGAATTGAACAACCAAGAGAACGTTTATAGACATCTAATACGTGCTTTTATGCATAATTAATATTATATACAGAAAAATGTACATTACATTGCTATTCTTGAACGTCCAATTTAAACGGCGAAACGATGTTTCGTTTCTCCGGTATTTGGATCTACTATAACTTTCTCCTTATGGGTGTTGACGGTCGATGGGCTACCAAATGAATTGGTATCAGCGAATGGAAAAAATCTTCCATCCGCGTACTCTTTAAAAAGTAATTCGGCAGCCTTCTGTTTCTCCTCCTTTCCGTTCGTGGCTATTTTTTTCATGGTTAAAGTTAAAAGTTCTATTATAAGATAGGATTCCGGTTTGTAAAGTCTTGTGAAATGTAGTCTTATGTGTTCTCCGACGTTCTCGTCTTTTCGCGGGATGTAATCGCAATGGGGGCAGGATGGCGTCATTCTTTCGATACCGTGACGACGCTTGTGAGCGTCCATCGAGTCTTTGTCACACGTGGAAAATGGGCAACTCTGGCAGCGTAGCGTTTCAACTTCGTCGTTGGAAGACACGAGTATACCTTTCTTCTGTAACAGCATCAAAGACTGTTTGTCTTGATTCGATGCTTGAACTCCGCCGTAATTCAATATCGATAAACCGTTCGTGGACACCGATGCGGTCGAATTACTCGACGACTTTAGCGTCTTTCCCGAACGGGGTACAGATTCTCTCTTATCAGAAATCGTGTCGCTATCAATGGTAATTGTATCATCCTCGAATTGTCTTCGCGAGGCTTGCGCTTCAGCGTTCGCCTGATGCTTCTTCAGATGTTGTATATAATTGGCATAATATTTAACGGAGTAGTCGCAAGTGTCACAACGATATCTCTGTTTCGCTCCGTGTAACGTTAAATGTACTCTGTACTGTTCACGTTTCTCGAAGGCTGATGGGCATTTATGACATTTGTATCGTTTCTCTTTTAAACGGCCGTTCCTTAGATAACCAGGATACACGAAATTTGGATTGCCACGCATAAAAATTCCAAATTGGGGATCAGGCGGAGGTAGAGGCGGCGGGGGCGGCAACGACGGCGTTAAACTCGAAGACGCTTCACCCGCTTCGGTTTGACGACGATGGACCACCTGATGTTTCACCAGATTCTGAGCAGTTTTCGACGAGTAATCGCATTCGGTACATTTGAATCTGTTGTTCGAGCCATGCAAAGTCATATGATACTCCAGAGCATCCATCTTGAAATAACGAGCTGGGCATTTGGCACAGGTGAATACTTGATTCCCAGTTCGTTGATTCGTGTTGCCCGTGTTATCGTTAAAACTGTTACTTGAGCTTTCAGTAATTTCAACAACGATCCACGCAACGGTAGGGGTCGAGTTATTTGCACCTTGACCATTTGTTTCGACGCAAGCTGTAGTAGGAGGTGGGTATCTTTGCGAATGACCGTACAGAGATAACAAATATTTAGTACGTTCTTGATACTCGGTGGAGTGTGCCTTCTGATGAGCCAGAAGGTGAGCCGGTTGTCGAGCAGCGTAAGAACACCACTGGCAAGAGTAAGCCAATTCCGTGGAATGATATCGCAAATGAATCCTCAGTTCTTTCTCGCAAAGGAATCGTGCTGGACATTTACTGCAGCAATGCACGAGTCTCGAATCTCGTAGATCAGGCTCTGAACCCAGTACCGGGGGATGCGTAAATCCAAGAAGCGCGGTCAAATCGATCAATTGCTGCGAATCAGGCCTAGAATCGTCTACTAAACAATGTACGGTACCTAGAGAACCGGAATGCATGTCTATGTGGGCGACCATCACGTCTCTTCGAGTACAAGTGAAACTACAATCCGTACAAGCGATCACAGGGCCACTACTCGGAGCATCGAGATGCATGGTTTCGTGATCCCGGACTTCGGCGCGCCGCGAACACACGAACGGGCAGTGGCGACATTTTAACATCTTTGTAAGCGTACCATCCGGTCGGGACACCCACACTAATGGAGCTTCAGGCAACGCTCGAGTGTCCAGTAGTAACGGCGGCGGTGCGCTGGAACTTTTGGAGGAACCGCTGACACAAGTCACGTTGTTTTGCGTTGTTATGTGTATAACCTGTTCTACACATTTCGCTGCTTTCGGGCGATTCGTATCTGAAACAACAGCAAAAACTTATTGAATCTCTAGACTTTCAGCAACATTTGAAATATACTTACAATCGGGGTTTCGAATAACTGATTAACATTTTAATTTAAATCAACGTTAGTTATTAATAAGTAATGTTTAATTCATAATGAAATTTTCTATAATCAAAAATAAAATCATTTAACTACCAATTAAATTTTCATTTTCGATTAAAATTTAAATTTAAAAAAATCAATTATATTTTAATCGTCTAATTGTTAATATAAGGTATTGAAAAATATTGAAACCCTGTTTATAACGAACAAAATATTTCTTTCGCTTACTATTATCGATACCTAAAGCTTGTACTTTAGATTTAGTAGGAGAAAAATTGTAATCCATATTTTGTTGATGTACGACAGCAAGTTCTTCTCCGTGAAGTCTAACATGATCCAAAAGCTCTCTGCAATAGTACGATAAATAAATGTTTGTCGATACATATCGTAAAACTGGTACAGATGGTATACCTACGCTTTTGTGCTAACATAATATGGACATAAATAACATTTGAAAATTGCTTCCAAATTTGGACGATGATGAACTTTGTGCATCGATAAACTAGCGGCGTCGGATGCAGAGTATGGACAATCTCCGCAATTAAATGCATTCTATGGACGAACATAATAATTAATGAAATAAACTTGTTATTCCTAAAATAAATTAAACGATATAATAGTACATACCTTTTCTTCTTCGTAACGTTGTTCCGACTCGCTGTGGGACTTAACGTGCAACGATACGGTTTCTCTATTGGAATGTCGAAAATTACAACGCTTACACTTCCACATGGTACGTTTATTTTCCTCCATGTTCGCAGTAGAGGTGGATGTGCCAGCTCCACTTAGTGAATTTGGAGAAATCAAATTATTTTTAAGCAACGATTGTCCACGATTTCTAGCAGCAGCTTTAAGAGGCGGGGGTGGTCTTAGTGCGACATTAATAGCGTTAACGTTATGATTTGCTTCGCTGGCAGACATAATTGAAACAGGAGTAGACGTAAGTTCTGATGTTTGCAGATATTCGTTGCTGTTCATTATCAACAACTTAGTAGGTGGCTCGTCAGAATGTGTTTCTTCTACATTACGTTCCTCCATAGTTTGATCGTCCCACGACTGTTGCTCAACCTAAGAAAAGAAAAGAAATTCGAAGATTTATAATTAACATAATAGTTTTTGCTTCATGTACATATACGTATACGCAACAAAAAAAAAATATTAAATTTATGTTCAACGTAAAAACAACTACTCGGCACACTGAAAATTTCTTTCATAGTACAAAATAATTTCCCATAAAATAAAAATCATCTTCAAGGTATAGAACATTTGAAATATCATCATCGTGTCGGTTATAATTACTAAGAATATGCTTGTAATTTCAATCGAACGAACATCATAACACCAATCAAGTGTCCAAGCGCTCTGATACAAGAAATAATGTTTGAAATTGTTCAAAAGTATTTTCCTTCCTTCGGTTTTTATCAGTTTACTATCCATTGTTCTTAATTAAATAGAAGGATCATCACTTGTACTTGTCTCAAAAAAAAAGATTGACTAAAAAGTATAAAAAAGTCAGTGCGCCTAAGAATATCGACGAGCACTGTTACTAATATAAAAGAATCGTTTAATGTAAGTGAAATTTGTGCTTTCACCTGTGCAAGGTATTTGTTATATTTGGAATAATTCCGTCGACCTGTTTCATCCGTCATAAGTACCGTGGCAGTCATATGAACTGGATCTTTAGCTGCTTTAAGTTTAATATGTTTTGTTATGTCCCATCGCCAGTTAGAGCGATACGCGCATAGGGAACACTCGAATGGCTTCCGATTTAAATGACCGACAATATGAACATGAAAACGACTTGCGGTGGATGCCCAAAATGGACAGTGCGGGCATTTAAATACCCGTCGGCCACATGGATGCGTCGAGGAGCCTTCAACCTGATAAAAGATTTGTCTACCTTTATCAAAATAAAGCGTTAACATATTTTGGAACACAACGGTCTACGGTCTCGACTGCCATAAGTAACATTTAAAGCACATTCTTAATAATAAAGGAAAATATAAATACATATGTGTGTGTATGTATATATATACATATATGTATGTACTGATATATATATATATATATATACATATATCTCAACATAACAATAATTTATTATAAAATAGTGTTGCATACTCGAATGAAAAATTTGTGGTTTCAAAGTCAAATCGAAACGTACTTTAAACACATTATTCTAATGGCCGTACGGGATGCTAGCAATCAGAAGTATCGAACAATTACAAGTTGGGTGAATACAGAAAAAAAAAAGAAATAAAAAAAGATAGTCAGATCTGTTGACTCTCGTATTGCAATCGTTACAATTTATTCGTTCGTGTGCGTTCGTTCATATTGGTCATATGCACGTGTTAAGTAGATGTATTATTTCTGTGAAACACCATACCGATGATCCAGAAGAATTCAGTCCGCTGAGATTAATGTCCCAATCCGTTTGCGCAGGTAATGCATATTCACTGCGATACGAGGTCACACGAAGTTCTGAACAATTTGATAATTTTTCTAAGCTATTGTGAATGGACGTATTGTTGCTTGTCGAGTGACAACACTGCATATGCACTTGTAGATCAGTCGAACTTTTGCAACGTCTTCTGCACTTGGGACAACGCGTTGTACCCACAGATACACTGAGAGCGGTGTGGTGTGTTTGTTTGTGACAAGCCAGCTCTTCCATGCTACTAGCTTTAAAAGTACACCAGCATTTCAAATCGTTCGTAGTACTTACAGCTACCTCTGGTACTCCATTATTAATTGACGCCGACGTTGTAAGCTTTTCCTTTAGCTTATCAAAGAAGGACGCATTTTTTTTTTCAAATAAATCTGCCGCATTATTTGCATCCTTCTTTAAATTTCTGACCTGTGACCGATTCATTCAGATAATAAAATAATTGTACAATCTACGAGTTCATAAATATTCATTAGACAACGAAAAATAACTAACTTCTTTATTCCCATATAATTTGGCTAGTTCCGTATCTCTTGCGATTTGTGCAAGCTCCGGTCTTACCCTCACACGCGGAACTTTTAATAATGTCGTTGAGGATCCACTAGTACTGCAGTTGCCAGATTTAGCAGGACTTAAAGGAATTAACATTGGCAGTGGCTTTTTAGATTTATTTGGCGTGACTGGAGCATGACATTCTGCCAGATGTCGTTGCATTTCAGAATCCCATGCTGTAATAAATTGACACCCTTTTTCTTCGCATTTTAACGCTATACATTCGGCACTAGCCATCGCGTTTCTTTTATCTTCTAAAGATTGGTCAGAAACATATGAATCTCCAGGACTGATTGATACGGTTGTACTTCCAGATAGATGTAATGAATCCCGAAAATCGCTTGCACCCACCTAAAAAAATTTATATGGATTTTTAAAAAATGTTTAAACATAAAAAAACATTTATTTAATGTTATTTACTTATTGTGTTTATACCTGGTTGTAACGCTTAGGACTATTTCTTGGTTTACGCTCATAAGGCGCATTAGATTTGCGATTTGTTTGACTCACAGGAGGTTCATGATGATTGGTTTCATGCACTGTTAAACTCTGTCTGATATCGGCTGTAAAATTGCAAGCACGACATTGGAAAGCTCCTCCTCCTCCATGATTCCTGGTGTGCCTGTCCAAATTCCACTGTAAACATATTTTATTGCAATTATTATTATTTTACATAATAAATATGAACTTATCATTTTTTTCTTTTCATAATTCTATTGACCTTGTATGGTGTACGAAAGTCACAAGCATCACATTTAATCATTGGCATAGAATGGTATTTTACATGCTTCGTGTAACGAGCACGTACATGTGTTACATAAGAACATTTGGCGCATCTAAAGAATCTTCTTTTCAAATGATGAACTCTCTGGTGAGTTTCAAGATCCCTTGAATTTATTGAAACGTACGAACACATGGAACATCGATTTCCACTATCACGTATAAATTTTCCCTATAAATTTATGATATACCTTTCTTAACGTATGTATGTGTAAGATCATAATATTACTAAAAGAAATTGTACTTTTCTTTCATTGATAGTAATAATAATAACAATAATAATATTTTTCAATATTTTTTAAAATCATTAATAATTTATAATGAATGAGCCACTTATAAAAATCCTATAAAATTTTTGCTTGATAAAAAAAGATGTTAATTAATTTTTTTTATCTAACAAATTTCAATACATCTAAGATACTGTACCTTTTGTTTATGTTCTTTTTTCAAATGATCGAGATACGCTTTAAGACTGGGCAGAGACTTTGGAGGTTTACAAGTTTTGCATTCGTAATTTTGTGAAGTTTCTGAACAATCGAATGCTTCATGTTCACGTTTCAAATTGTTTCTCAGAGAGTTATTATCTTCAACATCGTATGAAATTTCTTCGCTATTGTCCCGCAACTCATGTTCCTTCATCGCGACTTCCTGTCTAGCCTCTTTAAGGTTACTTTCCTTGTGCAGCTCAGTTTTCGATTGTTGAGGCCGCGGACGAAGTGCACGCAATCGAGGTAGCCTTCCTGACATCTTGGACAAGATTTATTTTGTCCCACGAACGTTCTTTGGTATTCGTATTGTGCATCGAGATACCTTTTTATTTCCTCTCGAGCTCCTCCTCGTCCGCGTATCAGGGTAAAAAACAAAAAAGAGAAAGAAAGGAGAACGACGTTCACTTCTTCATCGGTTTGCACCGTCCTCTCCTTCTAAATGACATTAACGTCAAGCCACTTTACCTTGTACATTCATTTTTCACGTAAATTACAACGATTTAAATTACTGAATAGTAATGCATCCCCGTTTTGAGTATAATTTTCACAAAGAATTTCTCTTAATTTACTCATTAGTTGATTTATCAAAGTAAGTACGATCAGAGATTGGTACACGTTACGGAAGTACACAAGTAGAGCATACACGGTGGTCGCGCGATCTAGAGGCTGTGGGCGCCATTTTTTCTTTGCTAGCAAAACTGCTGACGAGGAAGGTGTCAAAGTATTTTCCACAAAAAACTCTTACTTTTACAAGGATGTTCGTTAAAATTAATAGCCGAAATAAAGCAATGCAATTCAATTACATTTAATTTATTGTTTTAAATATATTTTCGTCATATTTTAACGATAACAACAAATCCTATAACTTTGTTTTACCATGTTCAAGTACATCGATCATACGAAATATCTTGTAACTTTAATTTTTATTCTTGCCCGAAGCGATCAATTAAAAATCAAATTTCACCACATAACTAAACAGTTATTCACTTAATAATTTCAATATTATAGAAAGGAAAATCTAAATTTCTTTTTCTGCTTATAATTCGTAGCATATTACCTTCGGTAAAGTGCTTTTTTTACTTCCGATGTTTTGATATGTAGATCAATTATGACGGATATATATATATATATATATCTATATATTTATATATGTAAAGTAAAATACATATTTTGATCAACAATGGAAGGATTTTATTAACGCGAATGATCTTAACAATGCTAATACAACAGAAATAATGGAAATTCAGTTTTTTAACGAGCATGTTCAATATCCTCTTTCAACCAACTTCCGGTTCATAGTCAAGTGACATCCTGTAAAAGTTTAGAGCCAATACGTACCTGCATTATGAAATCAAGGACAACAGGAAGTAAAATCAATTTCAATTTATTCATTCAATACAAACTTCGACCAATTAAGGTAACTGGAATCATTTACTATTCGATTAAAGGACTAATAAATAAATACAGCCGTATCCTGTACGTACATTCTAATGGTTCCAGAATAGTTGACGGAAATTGTGGTGAATATAAAACACGTTTCCTTTGGCTAAATAGCTTCATTTTAAAGGATTAAATATGTAAACTTAAAAATTTACAAATCCACAAATTTACCAAATTCTGCCTCCAAATTTAGAATTTTAAAAGTTCGAGGATTTGAAAATTGGGAAGTCTGAGAACTTGTAAATTTTAAATTCACGTACTTGAACTGCAAGAAATCGAAGGCAAATGGAGGGATACTCCTTGTCCTATACTAATCGTTATCCGAAGAAGCTTATACATATTTACATTGCACCAGAGTTTCTGCTTGTATATCAATGAACCCATACACCCGCCTGATCTCTGTGAGTTTGTACAACCAACCAACAATTTAATATTGCAGTATCTTATATTTTGATACTTTAAACCGTCAGGTACGTTCTTTGCATCTCTTCATTACTTTTTTCTTTTCTCTTTTTTACACGAATTCATTAATTTCATTCCGATAGTGTGATTTATTTCCTTTATCGGCACCAGCAGTAACTGCTGGACCGAAGGACAACAACCGCGCGGAGATGATGAAAGCACAGTCTCTCCCTCCTCTTTAATAGACTGATTGTGAGACCGAACGATGGTGATGGAAAGTGGCGCAGGTTAGGCGCCATCTGCAATGCCAATTCTGATTCTGGTATCCACGCAGTTCTCGCACATCTTTATTTCCTTCGTTTCTTTTGCAGCCCTCAAATGAACTACATTGCATACGTAATTTATCTAGGTTTTCAAACATAGAACAGTACATCATGATAAAGATTATGACGATTCGTTTATTCAGAAGAGAAATTAACGTACTTATGTACAAGCTATTCATATAGCATAAAAGATACTGCGTTTTAATCACGTTATTTATACTTAGTTTGCTATCACAGAAGATTAATAACTACTTTTAGATAGTGGGTCAATTATCTTTTCGTACGAGCGAAAAGTTTTCCTACGTTGAAAGTAAATATATAAATGCAAAATGATGGTATGAAAAATATGTGAACCATGTATTATTTTTATGTGTAATGCTATGTATAAATGCCGTATGTTTAGAGGTCATATTTAGTCATACGTAAGGCATCGAAAATATTTCATTTAAAAAATTGTGAAAAAATTAATGGAATAAGTGTTTCGCATATTAACAGACAAAAATTACATGGTTAAAATATTACGTAAGATCGTTTGAAATGATTCCACCAGAAAGACATGTCCAAGAAACATTTTCAGATTATGTAGCATATACCATTTCTTGTGATGTTAATATCGTAACAATTTAGAGATTATCACTGATTAAACAAATTAGAAAATGTTTAGTTTCTAAATGTAATATTTACAATATCCCAGTAACCTTACTTCAAGGAAGTAACTAGATATAATTTTTGCCCTATCGCCTAAGCAATATTAAATAGTAATATATAATATTCTATAATTCTTTTATACTTTCTTGCAGGCTAACAAGAAAAAAACAAGTACTGTACAGTATACTTGACCAAAAGATATGCTTACTTTGTTTATTAGAAATTACTGTATTGACCTATTTTTTACATTAGTACTCGGAATAAAATAAGTAAAATATTCGTTCTTGCGGTAGACCAGTATGATACAATAGCATATGTCATTTTTTTGTCGCAACAGAACATTTGTTCGATTAATAAATCACACGATTTGATTAAAGGATATCGTGTTTTTTTTATTATTAAAAACAGCAGGGATTGAGAAAGGAAAGGTAAAATAGTTATTTACACAATTTCACTTTAATTAATAAATCTTTAAAAATATAATATTAAAAGGAAAATATTAAACAAGTTTTTACAGTTTTAATGACAATATATTCGTTATCTTCGTATATATTACTCTACAAATATTCTGATATACGCTTGTTTAAGGCTTACTGTATATAAATTAAATGCAGTTTTATTTCCCATAACCAATAATATTGTTCTTGCCGCGTACGTTTAATACTTTGATTTTATTATATCAGAATAATTGTAAAATGGTCACTTTGTAAGTTCTTTTTGCAAGTTTTCTGCCAATTTATCGAGGAATTCGAATGTTTCTAAGTAATTGGATCTTGTAACATTCGCCATTCCTTTGATGCAAATTGCAAGATCCTTTGTCATATGACCTGCTTCAATAGTATTTATGCATACTGACTCTAGGGTTTTCGCGAAAAGTTTAAGTTCCTGATTGTTATCCAATTTTGCCCGATGAAGCAAACCTTGCGTCCATGCGAAGATCGAAGCGATCGGATTTGTCGAAGTTTCCTTTCCTTGCTGATATTGGCGATAGTGTCTTGTTACTGTACCATGCGCGGCTTCTGTTTCTACGGTACGTCCATCTGGACAAATTAGAACCGAAGTCATTAAACCTAAGGAGCCATATCCTTGTGCCACGGAATCGGACTGAACATCTCCGTCGTAATTTTTACAAGACCATACAAAACCACCCTCCGACTTCATTGCATATGCTACCATATCGTCTATTAAGCGGTGTTCGTACCACAGATTTTTGGCTTCAAATTTTTCCTTGTATACTTTTTCATAGACTTCTTGAAAAATATCTTTGAATCTGCCATCATATTTTTTAAGAATTGTATTCTTTGTGGAAAGATATAGAGGATAATTTCTTGAAAGTGCATACTGGAAAGAACTATGAGCAAAGGCACAAATACTTTCATCCGTATTGTATTGAGCTTGAGCAATACCTGGACCTTTAAAGGTATGGACTGTATGCTGTATTTTTTGTCCATTATCTCCAGTCCATGTAATTTCTAGTTTACCTGGGCCTGGTACCAAAAAGTCTGTTGCTTTATATTGATCTGCATGAGCATGTCTACCAATAATGATGGGTTTGGCCCAACCAGTCACTAGACGTGGTATATTCTTACAAATAATTGCTTCACGAAAAACTGTGCCACCTAAAATATTTCTAATAGTACCATTGGGGCTTTTCCACATTTGTTTCAATTTAAATTCTTCTACTCGTTTTTCATCTGGCGTAATAGTAGCACACTTTATTCCTACATTATATTTCTTGATAGCTTCTGCACATTCTACAGTTACATTATCATTGGTTGCATCTCGATTTTCAATGCCCAAATCATAAGTATGTAATTCAATATCTAAATGAGGTAAAATAAGTTTCTGTTTAATAGCATCCCATATAATACGTGTCATTTCATCACCTAAAATATCAACAACGGGTCCAGCCTGGAATAAATTGGAACAAAAATGCAAAAACGTATAACAGCATAAATCAATGTAATTACAATAAATTTATAATGGTCATTATTTTTCTTTATTTTTCACATAATCAAAATTTCATTCTCTAGATGACTTACAAATATGCTAATAACTTAACAGTGTTAGAGTTGTATATTGAAATTTACGCATGAATGTAGGTAAAAAAAATAAACATTAATAATCAATAGATGTCACTGACATAATTACCTTACCTTTATTTTAGCCATTGTTGCAGAAATACAAAATGTTCGGGCAAGTGGGTGTATCGATTGACTAAATTTCAACGAAAGAATCGGTGACGTGACAGCGTTACTACTGACCGATTCTGTACATACTGCACTTATAAATTGCAGATTCCTTCTGATGAGACGGTGGGGCGAAAACATGGCAGCTTTATCGAATGTTGTTCACTTTTATATGTGTGCTATTTCTCTATATTGTTCCACCAACAATTCTTTAAACAAATTGTTTTAACCGTAAAATTAAATTGCGTTTATTTTTCCTTGTTTATTAAGATCGATTTTAACGTCTATAATTTATTTTAACACGTATATTCACAGTTAAAAAATATTTCTTTTGTTACGAGATCTTTTATTTCTTACAAAATATCAATTACAGATATAATAGAAAATTATTTAGATGTGATTTAATCGGTAGATGATGCCGTTAATAATGAAAATGAATGCTAGATGGTAATAAATCTTTGCGTTGGTGCTACATATCAGCTAAAAATTTTTCAGTTATCTATGGAATTTGTACTGTCTTCGGTAAACAATGTTTACAGATGATAACTTAGATGGTATACATGAAATCATGTAATTATACAAAGTACGCATCATATACTTATAATATAAAAGTAATTTAACATAAATTATTAATTATGCAAATTTTTACAACAAACATATTAACGATGTACACGTGATTATTTACAAATTATAAATAAAAAAAAAGTAAAAATCTATTAATGGATAGCAGCTTGACACAACCTTCAAATTTGCATTTCATAAGTAGCGTAAATGTTAATGAATACAAGGTCAGTAGAAATAAAGTATGCGAACTTCATTAAACACTTCTTATACTTTTTTATATACAGTGTCTGATATATATATATATATATATATATATATATATGTATGTACACACGTATGTAAAGACAATTTATGTTAAAACCACTTGATATAAATCGAACATTTGTGTTACGGGTTAATATAATACAGTCTAGTAATTCTCTTATTTATCATAATTTTAGTTAATTTACTCGATTCCTTGCGTGACATTACATGATTCCTCGTTCTTAAGATCACGATTACAAATAAAGAAGATAGATTCATAAGCACAACAACACATCAATGAACGTTTTCATGTAACATGAATTTCACACATCTGATTTTCATTGGAATAAACGTATTCGCTGTTTCACGAAAGAATATAGTAACTAGATTAACGATAGTTTGTTTTGTTCGTACATGTCCTCACTTTCAGTTCTACATATTCTATAATATATGTCAATACGCATGCGTCCTTATGACTATTATGACGCCGAATATATATACTCATTGGACATAAAGTTTTATGCTTGTTACTTCTTACGGATCGCAGTATATTCCATTTGTTAGACGAAATACATTTTGTTCTATATTTATATACTTGACAAATGTACTAAAAAAATTGGATATCATGTTTTTTATTTTGTGTATTTCTCACACTACCATTCATTATCGTTGTTCGTTTATTTTTATCCACTATGTATACTCATCATGAAAATAGAAATAGGCTATAGAGGAGCATCACATTTGTGAATAAGAAATCCGCGGCCGATATAGTTACAGAATTCTTCGTGGATTTACTGTCTCGCGAGAGACAATACTGAATCGCACATCATAGCTAATTTCAGTAGGTTCCCTACAGTTCGTGTTGTCCACTTCTCATACATTTTAATCTGTTGGTAATATATGTATACGTAGTGAACAAAATATATAACTAGTAAGAGGTGAGATACAGCGAGTATAATCATACTTGGAAATTTCTTAATTTAAGTTTGTAAATTTCGGGATTTATATAGAACCTTGAAAAATTGTAAATTTGGAAATCTAGGTTCTTTGGGATTTATAAATTTAAGAATGTCAGAATTCAGAAATTTGAAAATTTGGATCACCGAGTATGTATGTTTGGTGTCAAGAATGTCATAATGGCGCACGTGCGTTGCTGTTGGTTACGAATCGTAGTCAAACCAATGAAAACTGATATGCGCAGAACGAACGAACATTCGTCGAACGATGAATATAGTCCCTCATTAAACGAAGTATACGCTCTTACCAATGTTCGTGATTCGTGTCCATGTAGCGTATCGTTTTCAGTGATATATTGTGTATCCAACATCGAACCGTAGGATGGAAACTCGAGTTACCACAATCTAAATTCACTATGCCTCGAAAAACGCTAAAAACATATCAACAGTCACGTTGACCTATTCAAAAAACTAACGATATCAAGGTGTATTTTTGAGATCTGACAGATTCGTCGTTTCGTGACAGAAGCGTGATATTTTTTATTCCGTTTCATCTTTATTCATCCTTTTTTCCTGTTTTCTCTCACGTTGATCTCCCTTTTACTTTTCAACCCTTAAGCACATTATCCCCCAAAAAAGAGCACTGTTCATCCTTCCTCCCCCCTCCCTGTCGCCCCCTTTCGCTGTATCTCACCAAGTCTCTCATTTTTTCCCCCTCTTCCAATATATCGCATATTTTTCTTTCTTTTATTAAATGTTCACGATAACAATACAGTTTTTGGTACACTTGCATATCGTAAACGTGGATGAGTGATTGCATTTTTGAGCGGGAGCCGATCATCGGCTAATACCTCCTTTACGCGAGTGAATGCTCTCTACGTTTAACTGGTGTCAATGTATACACGGTGTAACGTTATCCTAGGATTAGCCAGAAAATATTTCTAAAAGATTCTTCGTCTAACTAGAATTCGACATGATGAAGAGCAGTAATATGATTAAGAAAGAAAGCAAAATGCGCATACGTGCTTTTCCGGTGAGTACAGCTTCTTTCACTTTTGTTCGTTTTATTTCTTAAAATCTATTTTATTTCTTTTTTCTTTCTCCTAATTTCTTTTTATTTAACTTACAGGCTTGTTAATGTATATTCTATTTGAATCTTTTAGTCACTCATGTTTGTCGATAACCTATTCTCTTAAATTTTGTGTCAATTCATAAAAGTATTAGTTAAATGTAGAAGTAAATGTGCTTCTATTATTTCAATCTTTATCATGAATCTAAATATAATGTTTAGTATACATTAATGTCTAGAAGCACGACTAACTTAATACCGATGTTCAGGATCCATTTGTTTTTGATATTTTGAAAATTATATACAATAGTATCATATGTTCTGTCACAAGGATGAATATAACAGCAGATATTTCATTGGCACAGTTACTATAGAGGCATAAAAGAAAGTAATGAAATATAAATATTGTAACGTTACTATGTTTATTGATGACTTTTGGATTATTTTGTCAATAAAGTTTTGAATCTGTGATTTTTGTATAGGAAATTTGTAATTATAAGATAATTCTATTTAAATTTTGTGTTAACTAAGATGACATTCAAAAATTGTTAACAAACTTTTAACACCTATTACATCAAAAATTTATGTGTCTGTGATCATGTTTTACTCTGTATGTAATACATTAAAAAAGTATGTGAATTTTGTTTGGTTATATTTGTCATTGAAGTATTACACATTGTGTATTTGACATTTTTTATCAATATCTTTTTGATTCTTGTTTCATGAAGATGGTAGATAAATTAAAAGTTTGAAATAATTTAATACAAACAAATTTCATAAAATTCATATAAAATGTATGTATACATAATGTATTTCTTTATACTATACCTATTATAGATTATTTTGAGTTTCATATAATTTTCTTCCTTTTTCTGATAAGGACAGTTTTTAAATGGTCTCAATTATCTATGTTACAAAGTTAAATATTTGTTTGATTAATTATTTAAACGTAATTTTGCTCTTTTATAATAATATACATTATTAATGAATAAGGCCATATTTTTTACTTTTTTAGACTACTATGGATGAAAAGTACGTAGAAAGTATTTGGGCACTATTGAAAAATGCTATTCAAGAAATTCAGAAGAAAAATAATTCTGGTCTTAGTTTTGAAGAACTTTATAGGAATGCTTATACTATGGTTCTTCATAAGTATGGAGAACGTTTATATACAGGTTTGAAGGAAGTAGTAACTCACCATTTGGAAAATAAAGTACGAGAAGATGTATTAAGGTCTCTCCACAACAATTTTCTTCAAACTTTGAATCAAGCTTGGAATGATCATCAAACATCAATGGTAATGATCAGAGATATTTTGATGTACATGGATAGAGTATATGTTCAACAGAATGATGTAGACAATGTTTACAATTTGGGACTTATCATATTTAGAGATCAAGTAAGTATCTTTGAATTGAACATGTTAATAGTAAATAGATTTCAGATTAATTGGAAGTCAAAATGGTGACCAATGTATTTTTAGGTGGTTAGATATGGATGTGTTAGAGATCACTTACGAGAAACATTATTAGGTATGGTAGCAAGAGAGAGAAGGGGAGAAGTAGTAGATCGTATAGCGATAAAAAATGCTTGTCAAATGTTAATGTTACTTGGCATTAACAGTCGTCAAGTGTATGAAGAAGATTTTGAAAGGCCTTTTCTACAACAGAGTGCTGAATTTTATAGAGTAAGAAAGCATGTCATATGTATTTTTAATAACATTTTCATACAAATTTTTATCTTCTTTGTAATGTGTTTAGATGGAATCTCAAAAATTTTTGGCAGAAAATAGTGCATCGGTATATATAAAAAAAGTTGAAGCTAGAATTTGTGAGGAATCAGAAAGGGCAAAACATTATTTAGATGAATCTACTGAACCACGAATAGTGGAAGTTGTAGAAGAAGAATTAATTAAAATTCATATGAGAACAATTGTCGAGGTACATTATGTTATATTTAAGTATTTTACAACATGAAGTAATACTTGTTATATTTTTGTTGTACTATATATTGTATTATCCTTAAAGTATTGTAAGAATCCGTCTAAAATAGGTTTAATTATTAAGGTAGTTATACATTATTCATTATATCACCATGTTTTGTTGAAATCCCAAATTTTTCTGATACTTTTAATTTATTCTGGAGGACTTGATATTGTAATATAATACTGCTACTTTTTTTATTTCAGATGGAAAATAGTGGTGTAGTACATATGCTCAAAAATCAGAAAACAGAAGATCTTGGTTGCATGTATAAATTATTTTCAAGAGTTTCAGACGGTTTGCGTACAGTATGTGACTGCGTTTCTCAGTTTCTCAAAGAACAGGGACGTGCTATGGTTCAGGAAGAACACGAATCAACGACAAATGCTGTTCTATTTATTCAGAATTTATTGGACTTGAAAGACCGTTTCGACCATTTTCTGCATTATTCATTTAATAATGACAAAAATTACAAACAGATGATCGCATCTGACTTTGAATATTTTTTAAATTTGAATACAAAAAGTCCAGAATACTTATCGCTCTTCATTGATGACAAGCTGAAAAAGGGTGTTAAAGGGGTTAGTTCTGTTAACTGTATTCCTATAGATAAGTACTTATGGTAGGTAATAACGCGAAATTTTACTAAATCTATCGTATTCTACAAAGGATTAATGTATATCCAAACAATCCTCCTTGAAATTTTCACTTACACTTACTAATTATCATTTTATTTTAAAAACATTAGTATTTTGTTTATTCATTACAGATGACAGAACAAGAAATTGAAGGTATTCTGGACAAAACCATGGTTTTGTTTCGATTTCTTCAAGAAAAAGACGTATTCGAACGATATTATAAACAACATTTAGCGAAACGTCTTCTTTTGAATAAATCTGTGTCCGATGATAGCGAAAAAAATATGATATCCAAACTTAAGGTACAACTTACTTTATTATTAATGTGTACGTCATTCTTCGACATGATTTATTAATATTTGTGTTTAACGTGGTTGTAGATTGTTCATTAATTATATTATTTCAGACTGAATGCGGGTGTCAGTTCACATCAAAATTAGAAGGAATGTTTAAAGACATAACAGTCAGTAACACCATCATGGATAAGTTTAAGGATCATGTCCTTACATCTATTGTAAGCAAATGGTTAATATATTTAAATAAGTGTAGATAATTCTCTAATTCCCTAATTCTTTTGTAACACAGACAAATCTGCACGGCGTGGATATAAGCGTAAGAGTTTTGACAACTGGTTTTTGGCCAACACAATCTGCCACTCCAAAATGTAGTATACCAGTGGCTCCACGGGATGCTTTCGATGCCTTCCGACGTTTTTATCTTGCTAAACATAGCGGACGACAATTAACGTTACAGCCACAATTAGGTTAATAACATATTAGTTTCATGATAAATTACTTTTTTGAATTTTTCATTTTATTTTTTTTCTTTTAATATACATTTGTTTTTGTATAATTTAATAATGATATATAATATTAATAGTTTATAATTGAATATCAATTTTTCAGGTTCGGCCGATTTAAATGCTGTATTTTATGGACCACGAAGGGAAGAAAACAGCTGCGGCGGGTTAGATACACCGTCGTCTTCAAGTTCCATTGGTAACGGAAGTGGAAGTACTAATGGTAGTATTTTAAGTCAACGTAGTAGCAGTTGTGGAAATACAAGGAAACATATAATACAAGTATCAACTTATCAAATGTGCGTTTTGATGTTGTTCAACAAAAGAGACAAATTGACGTATGAGGTCAGTTTTAACAGCCTGTCTATCGTTGGTACTTTTATAATGAAATTTCAATGTTTTAAGATTATCTATACAATGTATGAAACGTTGCGTAGGAAATTCAAGGTGAAACCGATATTCCAGAGAGAGACTTGGTTAGAGCATTGCAATCTCTTGCAATGGGAAAAGCTACGCAAAGAGTATTATTGAAACATCCTCGTACAAAAGAAATAGAACCTTCACACTGTTTTTGCGTCAATGACAGCTTTAGTAGTAAATTACACAGGTACTGTTTCTGTGCTAAAGTTAAATCGCAAAACCTTATTGCTTTTCTTCTTTTTCTTTAATAAGTCATTTATTTTAATACATTTTTTTTTTTATAAATTTTATATAATTTTATAAAGAGTAAAGATTCAAACGGTGGCAGCAAAAGGTGAATCAGAACCGGAGAGGAGAGAAACGCGTAATAAAGTCGACGAAGATAGAAAACACGAGATAGAAGCAGCTATTGTTCGTATTATGAAAGATAGGAAGCGTATGCCTGTACGTAATATTATACTAATTCGTGTTTCTTTGTATATTATAATTGTTCGATTGCTTACGTGTTTTAATCGTACTATATATACTTTTAACTTTTATAGCACAATATACTTGTAACAGAAGTAACAGAACAATTGAGAGGCCGATTTTTACCTTCGCCCGTAATAATTAAAAAACGTATCGAAGGATTAATCGAGCGAGAGTATTTGGCACGCACGCCAGAGGATAGGTACGAGTTATAGTTATTTATTCCATTTTTAGTCTGACTACGGTATAAATTATTTTATTGTTAATATTGATAATATTCATTTGATTACAGAAAGGTGTACACGTATGTTGCTTAATGTTCGAATTCAAATATTGGATCTGTACAAACATGTAAGTAATTTGTAATAATGCGTATTTCGTTAATTATATTTCAATGTTTCATTATATTCTGCTAAGTTGTGTGTTGTACCATGAGTTTTCATCGAGTAAGAATTGTTATTTTATAAATACGGTTAAAATTATCGTATATGAGGCATTCTACATCAACTGCCATATTACAGGCACAAATTGATGACTTTACATTCCCCCGATTCCTGATGATTGTTTTTTTCTCTATTTTTGTTAGTAAATGAATTTCTATCGTATATCATTTCCCATATTCACAGCATAAATTACCGTTGGAAAAATTTCCTCTTGTCAACAGACCAAATTTGAAGGAAAAACTTAACAGGAAGAGTCAGCAATCTTATAAAGCAAATTGAGATTAATTGATGTTGATTGCCTCAGAATTGAAATAGAATATATATCTAGATACGTTTAATAATTGACTAGTTCGGTGGAAAAGGTTAATGTAAAGGTGATCGAACTATTTAAAATTTATACTTTCAAGTATAAAATGAAGGTTTATAAGAATATGTTCTATAATATCATAGCACTTTCTTTTTTTAATTTATGTCACACATGGCCGAATCGTGTGCAAATGTTGACTATAATAGGAAATTGTAACTTGAATTTAATAATATTTAGTCACAGACACATTTATTAATAGTTAATTGGAGAACAAGTAATAATAATTAAAATTGATTCACTCATCGGGCGCGATACAATTAAGGCATTTTTTTACACTTGCAAAACTGCGGTTAACTACAATCATATACAGTTTAGACAAATACACCATAAATTTCATAAAAATATCGATGTTATACAGCGATTTTATTTATACTCGTGGTTATCTATTATATGTGTATATAAGTAGCGTGAGTGTATATCTAAGAATATATTTGCCCCATTTTCAATATTTGATTATGTTATTTTAAATATTTTCCATTTCCTTGTTCAAAATTGATCACAATCCTTCGTCCGGTCTCTTATATTCGATAGGAATAAGTAACAATTTTATAACAACAAACAATTACAATTTAATTGACAATGAAATAAATAAAATTACAGAAAATTTTAGTACATTTTTTGCAAGCTTCACCTCTTCCACCTGACTCATCAATTATATTGTTACATACAAATTAATCCAATTCTTCGTTAAATCGCAGAATATTTATTGTAGTATGCCAAAAGTGGAACCTACGAGTCTATAACAGATGCGGAATTTATTGACGAAATTAAAAAAGTAAAAAAAGTGCGCGGGTGAGCTTATATAAAGACGGAGAACGTAATAAAAGAATGAAAGTTATGAGTAAAAATTATTATTATGGGCTCGTGTGTTGAAAGATGGAAAAAAATGTGAAATGCATCATATTTTTATTTTCATTTATATCTTTATTTATTAATATAGAGATTTAATATTTAAACAAACGGTTTTACCCTTTCTTACGCAAACTGAATAAAAATAAAACCCTGTAAAAGTAACCCTTCGTTTCAATACGTTCTAAATACAAGATGTCACATTGATTCCAACCTTTCCTTTTTATCCCGTTTGACATCGATTCTCGCAAAATTGAATACACTTTATTTTATAATAAATTTTCGTATTCAGATATCTATTTGTATGTAATAGTATACCAGGGTAAGCTCAAAAAATGTTCAAGTATCACGCTATTAATGATTGAGAATTTTCGTATTGTTTTTTCTATGCATACCATGTTATATAAAGTAACAAATTAATAAAGATATAAACTTGGTTTTTTCTAAATCTAGTCTCTATTAAATGTTTTAATATTACATCTAAGGAGAACAGCTACATACATAATGTATTATAATATAAATACAAATAGTTTGTATTTTATACGTATATAAAAATTTAATTAAATGGTCAAAATAACACTAAGCGAAAAAAATATTAATATTGTTCTTTTTAGTAATTATATAAACTTATGTACATTCATATTCGTTTATGAGCTTAAATGATACACATAAAAATTTATCTGGAGCTCCTGTAAAAAATTAATATTACAATAATTCATCCATAGCACTGGAAGTAAATGCATTACTTTAAAAAGTTATGCTTGTTTATAACTGTTTAGCTGTAACACAAAAAGAATAGGTGACACCTTCTCAAATTGTATGGATCATCATCACATAGCGACTTCAAAATACAAATTGTATACAATATCATACAATTAGTTTATTATATTTTACTTTGTTCTGAAAAATCTGTTCATCCACTTTATAAACATTACAATTTGCACATATTTATATCATTGTCGGTAATTAACCAATACTGTACACATGTATCTCAACTTGTTTTTCATGTAACAGTTAAGTCTATGCTGGCTTCAATTAAATTATCTGACCGGTGGCAGGCATCTCTGTGAAAAAAATTGGTTACCCATAGTTATTCATTAGATGATGACTCCCTCCTTTTTTCTGCATGCTTCTTTGTGAACTCTTCAGCATTTTTTAAAAATTTTTTTCTATCCTTCAAAAACTCTTCCGCAAGATCTGCCCTTAATGGATGCTCTGGTTCTGGATCATTTACTAACGCTATTAAAGATTGTACAACTGTGGAAATAACATATATATTGTAATAAACTTCTATATTTCATAATCAATTCAGTGAAATTTACCTTGATCTGTTTTTGTAGCTGGTTTCCAATTTTCAGCGCTAATAATTGGTAAGCATACCTGTCCCTTTTCATCAACATTTGGATGATATATTTTAGTTTTGAAATTTATCTTTGGAGGTTTAAAGGGATATTCTGCAGGAAAATTTATTTCAATGCGAAATGCTCCCTTATTATATGGCGGATTGTCCTAAAATGTATTAAAATACGTATACACGAAAATTTGCTAATGAACATTATCATAGAACACATACTGTATGTGCATAAAAGTGGCATTGTTATGTTACCACATAACTTTTAAAAATAAAACATAGGATCATTTAATACTTCCACAATTAAAATATTATGCTTCATTGTATACAATTAACTGTAGATATCTTTACAAATTTTATTAGATTAGGTTAGGTTAGATTAAATTACATCGGTAAAACTGAACGACACACAGCAACATACCGGCAATATAAGGCCTTGCCAAGTAAGAATATTTGACTCGTCTACTTGAATATTTGTAAAGTTTTTCATTGCCGAAGCTCTTAAATCACCAAGTTCCTAAAAGAAGAAAGTCATAATTATCCAAACATCTAGCAGAAAACTAATTACCAAATCGAATGTTTTAAGATTCAACGGGAAAGTATTTTTTGGTAGTTCGAAAAGGATTGGGATCGTAATAAAAATATTTTGTATAAATATCGATAGAAAAATTAATGTTCTCTATTATAATAAAAAAGTTCAGCATCGTTGAAGAAGATACTACAAAATCTACTTCCGTTAATCACCTACATTCTACATGGTAAACGCGCTGCAATTACAAATCATATTTTATAATGTTTATCACAAATCGAATCGATTAGATAATTTTTATTCGACTGTCAAAAGCTTTGATTTACCTTTTGCAATCTTTTCGTAGCCGCCATTTTGAAAATAAATTTCACTAAAAGTAGCAAAACTTGTCACGTCCTCGATGGCTTCACGGCTATTTCGCCTTTAAAAATACCCTAGTATTTTCTATAAAAATCTTTAGAAAATAATTTATAGAAATTTCTGTATGTTGTATTTTCTTTTATAATTTATAACACAACTTTTTCATTAATGAAAGTATAAGTAGACATTTATTATTGGTCACAAATGTGAATTGCAAACCATCCATTCGTTTGGCTGTACGCGTGCGTGCGTGCATGCGTGGTATACACGCATATAGTGGAATTCATAAGAGCGTCGAATGACGAGTTTTCGATCATTCTGCGCATCTTAACTCTGATTGGTTTAGCATCTTTCGTAACCAACAGTAACGAACGTACATTCTTAGGATGATTGCGACGCCGTTTCTGCATACTAGCGATCTTTCATTTATTTAGTATACCGTTTTACCTTTTACTTATTTTGTTACCGTCATATTTTTCCTCTATTCGAATGTTTCTGTTCAATGAACTTATGATTAGCACAGCAAACAGTCATAGAAGTCAGCTGTCAAAAGGCAATACAAGTGGTAGGGGAGATTTCTGATACAGTTCAGAAGTTCTGAACACATTCGACCTGCGCGAAACGATTATATTCTCTCGTGACTTCGAGGACTTAAGTATGTGTTCATGTACAAATACATACATATGTCATGTTCTTAGATTGAAGTCAAAAAGTACTATACTTCAACTTTCGAGTTTCTTGAAATATATTTTATAATTATCATAATATAAAATACATATGTGTTTGCAAAAATAATTGCAATAAAAATTCATCGCTATACGGTACTATTCTGATGTTATCAAACACCGTCAGTAGTTTTTTTAAGTACCTACTCTAAGTTCTATATTAGCAAGATGATATTTGACATTGTGTTTATAATGCCAGAATGATTTGACAATGCCTATTTTTTAGATACAGTACTATGTAAAATATAAATTATGAATGTATGACATTTATAAATAACAAGTTCACTAAAGGAAGACAGTTTTTTGTAAGAAAACATATCAATAAACAGAACACATCATGTCGAAAGAAATTAATTTACCAAAGGTCCCAAAAGATCTGTGTTTTACAGATCTTGATTTTGTTCAGGTGATAATTTTTGTATTTTTTCAACTCAGCGAAGTACTACATTATAACAAATTTTTTTATTTAATATATTAATATTTGTAGCAAAACTTCAATGTAGATACTTTCCTACAAGAACATAGAAAAAATTCAAAATTGGAGACAATGCGAGATGATTTGGGAATTTATTTGAAATTATTAAGGTCTGCTATGATCGATTTAATCAATAGAGATTACACAGATTTTGTGAATTTGTCAAGTAATCTCATTGGTTTGGATAAAGCTATTAATAATTTGCAAACACCATTGGGTCAATTAAAAGAGGAAATAATGGTAAAGTATGAAAGAAATCTTTGAAGTTGCAACACATTATTTTAATAAAATTTAATGTTTTCCATAACAGCAAATACGACAGACTTTAGACGATGAAATCACTGTAATATCAAATAACATGAATAACAGTAAAAAAATTAGGGAATACAAGAAAAGTATCTTTAGTTTGCAACATATTTACAACTCATCAAATAAATTATCAAAAATTTTATCTTTAAATACATTTCTTGAAAGTTCTGTTAAAATTGACATATTGGAACAAGCAGCAGCAGAATTTAGTCAATTACAATTTCACTTGTCTAGATGTAAGTTAGATACAATCAATGATAAACAAAAGGTATGCATATATTTAATAAATAGTTAAAAATAAATTTCTGTTTCTTATTTGTATTAGTCATAGAAAACTTATTGTTATAGGAATGTGAAAAACTTGAACAATTGAACATGACATATCTCAATGAGTTTTTCTTAGCATGTGTACAAGAAAAAAATTCTGCTTTCTTAATTCGATGTTTAAGAATTTATGTTATGCTTGATAAAATTAGTAATGCAGAAAATTTAATAAGAAATGAAGTTATCAGTCCATTGATTCATAACGCGATTAGTATAGAAAATTTACAAACCAATTTACTTGGCCTACAAAATATTTATAATATGTTGTTGAATATTTTGAATGTAGAACTCAAGCAACTTTTAGATATTACACTACATCCTGATAGGTATGTATAATGTTTTTCATAAATTTCAACCATATGTAGCACTGTAGTTTGTTACTTGTATTTCAGATTTTCTGTGAAGGGTTTCAATTTTTTGGTGAACAGTTTTTGGGTTGATGTGGAAGAAAAAATTCAGCAACACATTAACTGCATTTTTGCTCCTGGAGATCCAATATTATTTCATTCGGTCAGTAAATAAAATGCATAATACTTTTACAATATAGTAACGTATCATATTCTGACATACACTTTCAGAGATACATAGCAACTTTGGAGTTTTTAGAAAAACTAGAGGCCGAGTGTGTTACGGTTGAATCTTTAACAGCATTGAAAGCAAATCAACAATACAAACACTTTTTAAAAAAATGGAATTTGCCAGTCTACTTTCAAATACGTTTTCAAGAAATAACCAGTGCAATTGAAATGGTATTAACAGAACCAATATCACCATCATGTGTAAAGGGAACATTAGAAACTCTTGGAAAAAGTGACTTCTCTCTTCATGCTACCTATATTACATGGGACAATCTACAAAAAATTTGGTCTAATGATATATATTTGTATCAGCTTTTCCATCGGTAATTATTAATATCAAGTAATATATAGCTTCATAGTAAAGGCTGATTTTAAAAATGATAATCGAACAAATGATAAGAATCATTTGTTATATTTTGTATGCAGATTTTGGAAATTCAGTCTTCAGATAAGTGCCAGATATCAAACATGGGTTCAAGGAGCGCTTAAAGAAGTACAAAATATAATACTTTTTTAGATTAAAAAACACAATAAAATAATTAATTTTAATTATTTATTCTCATATAAAGGTATGGACAATAGAAAATGAAACAAATAATTTAAACAAAACAGAACATTCCACGAGACTGAACTTTCTTATTTGTTTGTATAAAGATGTACAAAAATTTATAGCTATACTTCCGTCTTGTCTACATATCACTCAATCAAAACTTAAACAAGGAACTACGAGAGTATTGAAATTATTAGAAGGTCGTGATACAAAATATTAATACTTAATTGCTTATAATTCAACTGTTATATTTTGCCCTATAGATTCTCTCAACGAAACGATAAATAATTTAAAAACTGTTTTGCCACAAATCACAGAAGAAATTGTGAATGAACTTTTGAAACAAGGTATAGTACATTTAAAACAAGTCAGCGATATACCAAGATTATTTAGACGCACGAAAAGAGACATACCAACGAAACCATGTGCTTATGTGAAAAGTAGTCTTATATTTCTCATCAATTTTCATGCGGACTATAAGAGCGTAATATTAGATGACGCGAATTATTGGTTGGAATTAGCTCTTTCATCATTAACTAAACAGTAAGAAGTAATAGTACACGATAATATTAAATATTTTTATGATTTTTTAAATTTATTATATTTTGTGATTGTAGTTATTTAGCTTCTGTAACAGATGTGTTAACTTCAGTACAAAAAACTGAAGAAAGTTTAAGGAGATTAAAAAAAATCCGTGATAAATCCACTGGGTCCTTTTCTTCCGAAGTCCAAGGAATCAGTGATGATGAAAAGATACGTATTCAATTGCAAGTCGACGTAAAAGCTTACGCTAACATGGTAGCATTTATTATTAAATAATCTTCATCATATAAGTTTGTCCTACTTAAAATGTAAATATATATTATATTTCAGATTACAGAAATGGAAATTTCAACTTCAAACGTGTTTCATGTAGATAAATTACTAAATGCTGTTGAAACAGCGATCAAAAGATAATGTAATGTTTTTCTCTTTTGGTTTTTAATTGGTCTATAACAAAACCAAACATGTAGGGTACATATGTACGTATTTTCTCAACTACATTTGTAATAAAACATTACCGCATGTTTCATATGTTTGATGGTCAGCAAGTTTCTGTTTACTTTTAAAATTTAAAAGATATATAAAATTGTTCAGAATAATTCCCAAATAATTTACATAACAAATGTTTAATGTATTATTTACATAAATATTTATATTACAAAAAGCGTATTATATTTTAACTGCTCAATTGTAAAACATGGAATCTCCTAACAACATTCCCACCAATCACTCTGTGGTAATTCAATTGTAGTGATAGCATCTTGATGGGGATAAAGTGGATGCCACCAATCTAAAATTTGACAATTAACAACATCGTTCAAAATAACTTGATTTGTCAGTGTACTCGGAATATCTGATGTTCCAAATCCAAGTTGCAATCGGTGATCTTTAAAACCTGGCATTAAAGTCATCGATACCGATTGCAGAATCAAACCGATTACAGGTGGCAACATACTATACTTTAGGCAAGTTACCTATAAATCATACAATAAAATAAATAAATACAACGTTTTATGAGAATGTGCTACGTCTAGTTCTATATCAATAGTACAATAAATACCCTAAGTACTTTACAGCCATCCTCTGGATTTACAGCTACATCTTCCAACATTTCAAGGAAATCTGTTTTCTTAATGTTTGTTTGGGGTTTTTGTTTTAACCAGCTGGTTGATTTTGGAATTTCCTTCATTTTAAAATAAAAATACCATCGCATTTTTCCTTCCTAAAAACAGGTTTCATTAATTATTGTAAATAACATTATGAACACTTTTGTAATACTTACTTTATGCCACATAAGACAACATCGTCTTTTCACCAGAGAGTGGGGCTCATCTTGTCTTAAGTAAGATACATCATCAACTTCTCTTTTTAAAGTAAAGTACGTATAATGTAATGTTCTTATAACACACGCACGTAGACCATGCGTGCGTACCATACAATGTGGTTGCAAACGTTCTGGTAAGCCAGGAATAAATTTGTAATACCTATAATATTTGATTTACTATTGTATTATTAATGTTCATCACAAGAAAATTATTATCATTCATTCCAAAGTAAACATACGACTTATATAAATGAAACCAAAATTTGCCAGTAGTAGTTACATGGTAAGAACTTCTACATATTCGAGCAAATTTTCCAACAGCCTCTGGACTAATATATTCTGATATAATGAACCATATATCCAATGGATAATCTACACCTATTAAATTGTTGGAATAGTTATTTGTTTTTCATATAAAACTACACATATATTTTTTTAATTCAGTATTTATATTTACCTTCATCTTCTATTATATTCTTCCTGGAAGAACTTGTTTCCCTATTTCTCCTTTGACTTACTAAGACACCTATACATTGGATATACCTTATTATATCGGTTGAATTAAATTAGGATAATTCAAACAGAAAAAACTGTTTCTTTTTAAATAAACAGATTTACCATTTTTCTTTGATTTATTTGTATCTGGCAAGATTTCATCATTTTCATCCATTTCTTTCAAAAAGTATTTATCTTCTTTTTCTGTAGTTACTTCTTGTTTCACTGTAAAAGGGTAAGCAAGAATATAATATTACAGGGCTTACTTATATAGAAACTTATATTACACATCTCTTTCAAAACAGAAATGGTACAATAAAAAGTTAATTGAAATGAATTAAAAAAATTACCTTCAGAAGAAACATTTGTCACCGCCTTTTTAAATCTGGCATGAGTCCGTGATGAATTTGCAAAATCATCAATGGTTACATCTTTCATGAAACAATAAAATGGTTAGTGCATAATCATTCAACTACAATACATGGAAATTTGTAAAAACAAAATTATGACATAAGAATAATGTAACATAATGATTAACCTCCAATCAAATTGTCATTGCCATTTTCACCGCTTACTTTTCGGTTAGATTTTTTTCTTAAAGAAGGCATAATGTTATACGCTACGTTCTTATATTTATACAATGATCAGGTACTAGTTATTATAGAACAAAACTTAAAATTTACGATTATTTACACTAGTCATAAATGACACTACATCCATCGCATTTTTAATTAATGTTAACCCAGGCAATTATGTTTGGTTATGCACGGCACCCTACCACTATATTTTTATTTTATTTGTTCCACAACAAATTACATTTCTTGCACTACAAGTGTTTATTCATCTTGACTACGTCAGCTCTGATTGATTCGATTACACTTTACAAACAAGAGCAATACGTACATTCAAGAGCAAATCTGACTTCTTTGGTAAAATGGCAGCCGACAGGAATGTCTCGAATATCGACAATAATATCCGTGTACTGGGATGCATTATGTCGAATTTACGAAGAGCAATTTCAGAAAAGACAAATAATAAAATTTCTACAAGTACAATCTTACTTTTTAACACGTTGTCTAATCGTGTATTTTACGTATCCGCAAGACAATTCTAGAAATACGAGAATAAAAGTAAACGATTCTACTAAACAATTCTGCAATTGAATTCCATACTTAAATTTATATTTATAACGAAATTACTTCGACAATTTAGTATATAAGCATGGTAAAAAAGCAACCGCTTATCATAACGTAATTAATATAAAAAATTGAAAGTACTTTGAGAGACTAATTCTTACATATGTTTCACAATTTATATTTTCGCGCGCCGACTGGAAACAGTACTGCAGCACCATCTACAGACAAATGACGAAACTGTTAAGGTAGAAAATGCGATTTTCTCGAAAAGTAGCGATATTTCCGCTTTTCTGTGTACAGTAAATACGACGACCTTAATAGAAGTGAATAGATGCTATTAGAATATATTGGAAGGCTTAGGAAAGAAAATGATATATACTGCATTTTATGGACCTCAAAATGTCTAGCCATCTAGCGGTCAAAGGTGGGAACTAATGGAACTAAATTTTCACTTCACTTTTGTGATTTTATTGTCTTCCCTGACTTGTTAAAACTTACGTATCATTGTGCTGTCGTTTATTATAGAATTGGAAGCATATTATTGTACATTAATACGAAGAAAATTAATACCAACAAAATTTAAAACACGTAGCGCCATCTAGAAGCAGATAGTTAAACTTAACGGCGATAGGAGTTCCGCTATTCGCTGCTAGATGGCGCTACATGTACCATTTCGATCGACTTCGCTTAATATTCATTGTTTCGCCTTGATAGACGTTAGTTGTGTTAAATTGATTCAGGAATTACTATTAATGAGTTCTGAAGTGGTTTGAAAACGTCAGCATGTTGGGGAAAATTGGTAAATGTAATTTATATATTCGAAATTTAGTTCCATTAGTTCCTACTTTTCACCGCGAGATGGCTAAGCTTTTTGAAGCCCGTAAAATGCAGTATTTTTCATTTTTTTTCCTAAGCCTTTTAATACATTCTAACAGCATTTGCCCACTTCTATTAAGGCCACAGAACGTACTGTACTCATCAGAAAAGTGGAAATGCCTCTAATTTTCGAGAAAATCGTAATTTTCTACCTTAACAGTTTTGCCTTTTGTCGCTAAATGGCGGCATTGGTACTTTTTTCAGAAGGAGCCTACAATTATGAATTTTAAATATATAAAACGATTGATCCTTCAAAATATTTCAAAAGCATTATTTGATATGCAGTACCTAATAAAATGTGAAGTTGTGTTCTTCTCACTACTACTTCAAATCGTCGAGGATCGTCAAATATACAATTACAGCAAAAATTAATTTTTTAAAGTTCTATATAAAAGCATTGTCTGACAAAAATATATTTTTGCTGCGGTAAAAATTACAAAATTTTATTTATGTATGTATTTCATGTTGATGTTTGTCAAAATTTATTACAATTTTTTAGTATTTGTAAAACATATTAGTAAAATCCAGAATATCTTTTCCTTGTTCCTGGTTCCTTCCTATATCCGAGGTCTTTAGGCAACTCAAAATTTATGACTCCTCGAAGACGGTGTGAAAAGTCTCACTATATCTTTATCATATGTAACATATATTATATAAATGTATTAAATCTTGAATACCTTTCCAAGGAAGATTTGCATCCTCTCAAACTTATTTTAAGTACTTTTTAAAATACATATATAACTTGGTAACTTCGCAGAATCGCACGGTCTTATTCGTCACTCATTATTTACGGACATTTCTTATTGGTTGTTGAGACAAACAATAAAACTAGCGGGGTTTCGTTTGTATTTTCGATTTTTAGAGAATACCTCCATACTGATTAATATATTAATCAAATTGACCTTACAAGAAATATATTAAAGTAAAGAACATATTTATATAAGTTCCTTCACATTTTTTGCACATGAAAGCAGAAGGAATTGGTTAAAAATGAATAAAGTGACGTCAAGTGAAGTCGCGTGATCATTCTCGAGGCTACGGACTGGTTGAAGGTATTTCATATAAACAGTGGTGATCGTTAAAAATCTGACTCGAACTAGTTATCGACTTTTGTTAGCAAAAAAGGAACGTTACTTTTCGGAAGGATAACCTCTATCTAAGGGACATACGTTCGTATAGGAGAATGAGTTATCGATCATTTTTACAGAAGTAAAAAATCATTCAATGCTTCTTTTGAAGAATGAAACGGAGCCACACAATGAGAGTTACTGCCGAAAAGATTTCCCCGCACCACACTCCGTACGCAATAATCGTTTTAAGATTCGAGGCCTATACGTAGCGTGGCGCGTACTAAAGTTCGGATTTTTCCGGCAGAGCGGTAGGTGCGCGTTACTCCTCCGTCTCCATTTCAGTTTCTTTCCTGTCTTCTTTTATCTTACCTCTGCTTATCAGAGATTATTTTATTTTTCTTGGCTCTCTCGGTAATTATATGATAATGCCAAGTTAACACAATGATACATCGCAAATATGAGGCGTAGGATAGGACCGCAGTGACAGTGAGATTATCGTAACGAATTCCCATGCGTGTTCAATGACTGACAGATACGTGGTGTGTGCGAGGCTAGTGAGACTTAAGAATTTGTGTTCATTTACTTCGTAAGCGAAGTTTAGTGGAATAACTGTTTGACTACAATAACATAGAACATTTGCATAGTGTCGTAGAATGACTGATCCGAAAATCGAAATGCATTACACACCACCAAGCTCGGATACCATACAAACAAAACCTTTTCCCATTCGAGGTAAGACATTCATAACCATAAATAATACTGGTCTCATAAATGTTTATGCAAAATCTGTGAAAAGTTAAGTTTAAATATTTGATTTCCATACCATCAGCATTCTTTTGTTTTTTTTTTACACTTCCCTGCAGTTCCGTATACAAAAGAATGTTACTAACAAACCAAAATCGTTGTTTTATGTTAATTTTATTTAAAGAATGTACTTTTCCTTTACGCGCGCTACTGCATCATACAGTTACTATCTAGAAACATAACCTGTAAAAGTGTAAAGTCTTTAGATTGCCCGCAGCCTGTTCTCGCAAATGAGATGATTGAGCGAACATGTATTAAAGGATTGTATGAAATGACTGCTTTTTATAGTAATGCAAAAGTAATCGAAATAGGAACAAAATTTGATCTGACACCATAAAAATTATCTTTATTGTTGACCTTGATCGTATACGATTAATCTTTAGTATTAATAGTATTGTTCATTCGCTGTATATTGCACTGAAATGAATCTTCATACGTTAGAAACATTATAAAGGGTACCAATTAAAATACTAATTCGTATAAGGAATTTAAAATTTATTTTTCCGGTTCACATTAACGTTTTTACTATAGTTGTACCTTGGTCTTTGCTCGATTATTACCACCAACCAAGTGATAAAATTAATCTCGAACGATTAGACTGTAATTAAAAGCGTGGTCGATTATTTATATGGCTGTCATGTTGCATGGTTATTTGTAAATTAAAAACAGATAAAATATTTACGTTAAAAAACATTTGAAGGCCTGTTGCAATTAATGATGTTTTATCTGATAAAAATCTGCGCGCGCGATCGATGTAACATTCGATTTTATTTACGAGAGAATCGAATTCGATTAATCGCAAGGTCTAAATTAGCAAACATTGGCAATAACATCTATGAAGAATCGTAAATTTCTTTGAATAGCTAATTTATTCCGATCTCCTATAAATCTCAAGCGTGTCTAGTGAGTTGCGTTGCAACACGAACGTAAATTTAAATATAATGTATTTGTCAAAATTAACAAGTTCATATGCAATATATCGGTGAAGTTGTTTCGTGCTGTAAGCAAATGTATACGCGAAGGAAGGGACTAGCAACGTAGTAAAAAAAATCCAATAAAGATAATTATAAAAAACGTATATCTATATACGTATATATTGCAAAGTAAATAAAAAACACATTGCGTATATGCGATACGGCAAGATACGAGGCTCGCATTGGTATGGATCGGTTAATCGTAGTGTTGTGCGGAAATCGAACGATACATATCGGACAGCGATATAATCAATTCGAACGAAATTTCAAACTAACATGGATTTTAAATATCCAAGTGAGTATCATGTTTTCGATAATGTATTTTTTTTTTTAACATTGAGAATTGTTCTTTCATTTATTAGGCGCGTCAATTAATATCAGTTTAATAATGAAAAGATCAGAATGTAAGAAAAAGAATTGTTATTCGGAATGTGTAGTGAAAGCGTTATTAAAGCATTTTTTAATTTATGTGACTTGATTTCAGGCGAACGAGCTAATTTCGTAAATAAGCCGCATGTCATCGCGATGGTTGGACTGCCGGCACGCGGCAAGACTTACATATCCAAGAAATTATGTAGATATTTGAACTGGATTGGCATAAACACGAAAGTTTTTAACCTGGGAGAGTATAGGCGGCATGCTACCACCGCGTATCAATGTCATGAGTTTTTCCGTCCTGATAATATAAAAGCAATGGCGATACGCACCCAGTGCGCGATGGATGCTTTGAAGGATGTCTGTCAATGGCTGGAGAGCGGCGACGGTGAGGTAGCCGTTTTCGACGCGACCAATTCCACCGTAGAAAGGCGTCAGCTAATAAGAAAAATCGTTGTTGAGAAAATGGGTTTCAAGCTTTTCTTCGTCGAGTCCGTCTGTAACGACCCGGAAATCGTTGAACAGAATATCATGGAAGTATGGAAATTCTACTAAATGCACCTGCAAAATCGTAATAATTACTGTAGTACCAACGTAATTTTTGATTAGTCCATATATCTGAGTCACAGGAGGACATGAAACATGTAGAAATATTCCCCTTTCCATAAGATTTTATGTTATGTTTGGTTCAAATAATGTACAATTCGGGGGAAGCAACTTTATAATCACTCCACCTAATTTATGGACTGATCTTGACATTTTGTACTGAGTTTGTTAATAGTTTGATTAGGAGAAAAAGTCCATTAATGAAATGTAATTTTTGTCCACACAGGTGAAAGTGAGTAGTCCAGATTATGCAAATATGAACAAAGAAGAAGTACTGGCTGATTTCATGTTAAGAATTGAACACTATCAGGAGAAATATCAGCCCTTAGATGAAAGTCAAGAAAACGATCTCTCCTTTATGAAAATCTACAACACAGGGGAGAAAGTGCTGGTTCACAAACACGAGGGTCACATACAAAGTAGGATAGTTTATTATCTTATGAACATCCACATAGTGCCACGTACAATCTATTTAACCAGGCACGGCGAAAGCGTGATGAATCTCGAAGGTAAGATAGGCGGGGACTCGGAGCTGAGCGAAAGAGGTTGGGAATATGCCAAAGCATTAGCTAGCTATATCACTAATCAAGATATACAGGTGAGAGTTGCATGAAAAATATAGATATATTCTATTGGAAAGAAACTAATAGAATTATTCTGGTTACAGGGTTTGAGAGTGTGGACCAGCTGGCTGAAGAGAACCATACAGACGGCGAGCGACGTGAATGTACCTCAGGAAAGGTGGAAAGCGCTAAATGAGATTGATGCGGTAACTGATACACTAATAAGAAGTAGCATTATGCATGTTAAATAATAAATAGTATTTACTATTATTGCTATTTTACGCGAGTTAAGTAGTGAGTCTCACTCCCAAAATATTGGCTCCCCTAGTGTAATGTAATTCGTGTAAAGACTATTTAGTCATACATAGTGTTGTTATTATCAATACAGCTAGTAGATTTGTCCTATTCTGAGTAGATATTCAAGTAACGTCAATAGGAGGATTAGAGGCGATAAAATCTTCATTTGATCTTCAAGAAAATTGAATAAATAAAACTTATGTAACTACTTAATGTATCGTGGATTGTAGAAGCTTGAATATTGACATTAGATATTGTACTGTAACGCATTCTTCGCATCAAATGATTGAATAACATTTATGCATAGGGTATCTGTGAAGAAATGACTTATGCAGAAATCTCGGAGAAGTATCCAACAGATTTTGCTGCTAGAGATCAAAATAAATTCTCATATCGTTATCCACGAGGAGAGAGTTATGAGGATTTAGTTGCACGATTGGAACCGGTGATCATGGAGCTAGAACGTCAGGGAAATGTTTTGGTAGTTACTCACCAAGCAGTTTTGCGATGTCTACTTGCTTATTTCCTTGATAAAAGTGCGGGTAAGTATCACGTATGTCTTTGAATAGAGCATTACAAAGTTTTCATAACATTAGTATGTATATTGTTATTACAAATCTGGAAAAGATTTTTTCGCGTTTATCGCAGCGTGAATAAAAAATAACATATTCAAATTCATTTACATTGAATCAAACATACATGTAAACGCGAATTAGAAATATCAAATTGACGCAGTTGCGTAACCTTCAACATTTCGAAATGAAATAGAAAAATACAGATCAAGATGTGGATGACGCAGTTATACGCGCAATGGAAGTTCAAGATACCCTCATATTCTCGTTTACATAAGTTTATTACCGCAAATTGCGCGCAGTTTACTTAACTTGATTAGCGTTGATTTTGTACAATCCATGTGATGTTTTAAGAAAGAAGTTACAGCAAACTCTGAACCTCTTCATGCAAAGAATATTTAACACTGCTTGTTTCTTTTCTTCTTCACTCCAAATTGATGAATATATATCTCTGATTTTCATTATATTTTTTTTACCGTTGCAGACGAATTACCATATTTGCAAGTGCCGTTACATACTATAATCAAATTAACGCCGGTTGCTTATGGTTGTAAAGTGGAACACATTCGGTTACCTATTGATGCAGTGGATACACATCGACCGAAACCAAAGGTAGCAATGATTTGAATTGTATAGTTGTCTCTTTTACGTTGTACATATCCTATGCGCATACATAGTTTCGCTTATTAGAAACAGAAAAAGAAATGATATAATCGAGATATTCCTATTTTTCACTATTCATTAAATAAAATACCTCAATTCCTTACATTCTCTTATGTTTTAATGTTCCCAGAGTACCTGACCATTAGTGGATTAGGACCATTTTCTCGTATCTAATCTTGAACTAACGTATTCTAAAGTTGTCTGCCCTTTCTCCAATTTTCAAGCTTCGCGAATTTAAAAATATAGCGCAGCATGCATTTATTACATGATACGGGTACCATTTAAGACGTGGACCATGCATGTACTTATTATTCGATTAAAATAAGGTAGTAGTGATTTTGTATAAATGTGTGTAATGATAGATGTTGATAGTTTGTTAATTACGGGGATTAGAGGACCTCACCATCAGAAGGAAACTCTTAAAAATTGTAAAAAGAATTATTTGCAATTACTCGTTACTAAATAAATCGTATCATGGATGGTAAATATTTATTTGTATGAATGTATATTATTAGTATTGAATAAGTGTTGAGAAACGTAGAGAACACAAATCTGTGTGATGTAACGTAATCTGAACATTATATATTATTTTTCAGCGGTATGACATGACCATAAAACATTTCTTATTAAAATCTGCTTTATAAACTATACTAGCAAATCAGTTTGTTTATCTGTTCTGTCCGTGTGTAGAGGTAGTAACATAGAACCTGTCGCTTAATCTAGCTGGACCATTATGAAGACAATGTAACGGTCCTTTTATGGAACTCTTTTCAGATCCCAGGATATCTAGAGGAACGATTCAAAAGGAAAGGAAATTTACTTCGCACGTGATAACGACAACATTTATAGCACGACAGAGCTAATTGTTACGATTGTTACGAGGTGCCGAAGATGCATTCTTTTGGCAGCTGGCTGCCTTTGCACATTTAATGCAACGTGCATCTGTTTACTTCCTATTTTAAACAATTTAGACGAAATATACCTAACAGCACCCAAAGCTGACCTTGTACAAGTTACTCGACCGAAAGGTTTTCTTGTAATGCAGTGGAGTCTCGCTAAACGGGGATGTAAGAGTGTACAAAGTTACAGAAAGAGTCGCACAAACGGAATACTTTCTATGCGATGCTTGGAAATGTGTGCATTTCTGAATTTCTGAATTTGAAAATCTTGCAGTCCATAAATTTGAAATTTCTAAACTTTTATGTGTAATAAAATGGTGGAGGTTTACCTATAGCGCGTGTGAAAGCCTGTGTAAAAAAGAACTTGCTCAATAAACCGCATGAAATGCAGCGAGGCTGCACTGTACTTACATACGGAAAAATGTTAACATAACTGTAAACATGTATACATATTCTGACTTTTACATTGTCGAGTTCACCTTTAAAAGAATACTAGCATATTTTATGTACTGAAATTCATGGGGAAGTACCTGGTGAAAACGCGAGACAGCATGTAACCACTTACGTACATTAGTTTCCAAGTTAATTAAAATGAATCTATCGTGATGATCGTACTCGAATTAGCGGGAAAAAAAGAATAGGACTAATTGCCTCAACGTATATTTGATTGGTGATTTTGCAAAATATTTAATGCTGTTAAAAATATCGTAATCAATCGCCACAGATATTTCTTAAGTACATAGTGGTTATATAATGACGTTTTATGTGTTATACAGATGTATTTTATCAATGTTCCGGTAATTTGTCAACTTACCGAGCTGTGTATATTGATCAGGAAATAGTTAAGAATTATTAATATATTACATAGGGCAATTATCCTGAGCAAGAATCATATTTCCTGAATTAATTGTCTTATACTATAATGTACTAGTCTGTATAAGGAAATAGATTCCATAACTTTTTTCTCAAAATGATTACGCAATGCAGAAGATCGACAACTTTTTGAAGCATAATTTATTTCAAGAGAAGTGTACATATTTTTTTAAAGTCCTTCACGACAGAAAAAATAAATTTATTTGATAAACATTTGTTTTTATATTTTAATTTCATCTTTTGTACGCATGTAAATGCGACTAAAGAACAATAAATACGTAATGATCATAATTATAAAACTGAATAAAAGGCGCGTATTGAAGATGCTGGAGTAGATGGCAGTATAGTAGAACACTACAATGATATTGTATGAAAGTGACGCGTTCATTCAGTTTTCTGTTAAAATTGTGTTCAGTAAAACAATAATGTAATCACTATGATGGCAACAACCAATGAATTTGGACCTGATTCTGGTGGTAGAGTGAAGGTAATTTGAAAAAAGCAATATATTTGTATGTTCATAACCTAAAAATATAAACAAAGATACAGACACACAAAAGACAAATATTCAGCGAATAAATTTTTGAAAAATAAATATATAACATTGCAACTAATAAAAATTAATAACACAAATATTGTTGAATTTGTTTACAGGGTGTTACAATAGTAAAACCAATAATATATGGTAATGTAGCTCGATATTTTGGTAAAAAGAGAGAAGAGGATGGCCATACTCATCAATGGACAGTTTACGTTAAGCCATATCACAATGAAGATATGTCAACATATGTAAAGAAAGTCCATTTCAAATTACATGAGAGCTATAATAATCCAAATCGTATTATGACAAAACCACCTTATGAACTTACTGAAACTGGATGGGGAGAATTTGAAATAGTTATTAAAATATATTTCCATGATCCTAATGAAAGACCTGTAAGTATATTCTTAGTAATGCAAGACGTGGAAATCATGAATATTTATATAACATTATTAATGTCTTAAATAGGTAACTATATACCATATATTAAAACTATTTCAAACAACTCCTGAAATACAATTGGGAAAGAAAAGCTTAGTGTCTGAATTTTACGAAGAAATAGTATTTCAAGATCCAACAGCATTGATGCAACATTTATTAAATTCTAGTAGGCCTATAACTCTTGGTGTATGGCGTCATAATACAGACTGTAAGCAATAATTCTTCTATATCATTATTTTTATATATAAAAATTATTTTCTACTTTTATAGTTGAAGCAAAAAAGGAATCCACAATGAAAGCAATAATGGAAGCTCGAAACAAAATAAGACTGGAAGTGATTGATCTCAAAGAAAAAGTGACATTAGCAAAAGAAACAATTGCTAAATTCAAGGATGAAATTGCCAAGATTTCTAAAGCTGGTGGAAGTTTGTCTGTTGTATAACTAGAATGCTAAATCATTAATTAAAGGCATTTTAAGATATCTTTTTATATAATAAGTTAATATGTACATATTTCTAATAAGATTGTAAATTTGTAATAAAGAAGATCAAAATTAATGTCAAATGCAAAATTATCGTTTGCATGCAATAATAATATATTTAACATAAAAATGATGTTGTATAAAAGCACTAATAACAGTGCTGAGACAACATTCAGCTAGAACTACATATACGAAAAATTTACAAAGATTGAATACATAGTGAGATACTTACTATTATTTTACACACATTCAAATGATAATGTTTAATGAACCTTCTATCTATTTAAAAAAAAAACTGCCTTGCTATATCACACGACGGCCTACGAATTTTAAAGTCGAAAAAGTTTAAGAAATGTTAAAAATTACATCATACTTTACAATACTTTATCCAAAACAACTGATAAATTATAGTCAGAAATGTATATATAAAACGATTAATAAATTCTGCGTACCCTGTATGGTCTTGTTTAATTTTTTAAACAAACGTAGTATGTGTAAACAATATTCGGAAAACTTTTATAAAATTCTACTGTGATACTATTTGCAATAGCACATGCGCAAAGACATTTTCTTAGCGTTGGGACCTAATTGAACGAATCATCAAATATTATTTACTTATTTCAATGAATCAGTTTCTATCACGTGCTTGTGAAAAAATTTCTTTATCACGACCTTGAAATGTCAGCTACTTATAGTAAAGTATCTATCGTATGGGAATAGTAGGAATGATATAAATCTACGGAACTAAGAAATAAAAAGATCAGTAATGTTAAAAACTGAAAAGGTATCGGCACTGTGGGGTAAAATTGATAAGAGTGATTTAATTAAAAAGCATTTCTGCTGATATCATTTTTTCATATGGAAGATGACTGCAGTGCCGAGCACACGCACAAACAAACCGTGAGCGTTTTCATTGTTGATTACACGTTTCTAACTACTCATAGTTTCAGTTCATTGCATTTTAATAATTTGACTATACGTGTACGCATGATCATGATAGTTATGCAATAAACTCCGAAACGATGGCCGGCCGGCCAGTAATTACTTGCATATCATTAAAAATTTACTCGCGAAAAATTTCAAACAGTGCATAACATCTCACTTTCACCTTTATACTCATTAATTTATGATCTATTATAATGATCATATGAACATATGAACACGGTCAGCTGGTCAGTGATCATTCAAGTATTTACTCGCATTGATCGATTTTTATTTAGTGTTTTATACTTTGTTTAGTTTAAATAGACGTAACACCTAACTTTTAATTTTGGTAAGACATGTTTAGTGCCAGTCGGTTTATTTTCTTCAATTCTTAGAATACCGTTTCTAAATTTGTAACTGAAACTTTTTTTAACTGCGCGAAAATGTGTTGCCTATACATATTATACGTGTATCAATGTGTTATAACTGGAATACTGTATACTAATGTATTTAATTTACTAATAATGCACTACGACTGTTTAAATAGTTAATGACAAAATAGAAATAAGTATCTATTTTTGTGATCTGACATATATACTTATTAATCTGTATTTCATACCATTGATATCTTATATAACGTTATAACGTAATTAAATTTATAAAAAATTGATTTAATTTTTTCATAAAGTAATTAAAGTCTAAGGAAAATAAAGTTACAGCTGAATTCGGTTGTTACTTCCGAATTATTGTTTGAATTTTCGCGGTTAATTTGAAACTGAAAACTATTTGATATAACAAAAGAGTATTTAAAATACAATAACTCGATTATTCTAATCAATTGTAATCTTTATTCTGTTTTTTTTCTTTTAATAGTCCAGGTATTGAGTTTGCAATCGGAGGATTAGCGGCGGTAGGAGCCGGATTCTTTACAAATCCAGTTGATGTAGTTAAAGTACGTCTACAGTTGCAAGGAGAATTGGAAGCACGAAATACGTATAAAAGAATATATAAGAATACTGTGCATGCGGCTTATCTGATAGCCAAACATGAGGGAATACTTGCTTTACAAGCTGGTATTGTACCGGCCCTTTACTTTCAAGTGGTGCTCAATGGAATACGGTTAGGTATTTATAATACGGCAAAAAAGTATGAACTTATTACTAACGATAAAGGGAACACCGACGTTTTAAAGACTGCGATAGTAACTGGAACAGCTGGATGTATAGGAGCTGTTCTTGGTAGTCCTTTCTACATGGTAAATACCATCTATTAACATTTACTTCAATGCTATTAGTTACTAGTTTATTTAGTACTGTGTCCTTTTAGAGAATACTTGATTAACTATAAGATTATCCACAAGAAAATTTGTATAAACGGTATTAATGGTTTGTGTAATTCGACTAATAATTGATATGTTAAAGTATCAAAACACATAGTTAAATATTGTATCACATTACTTATCACTGCACTAGATAAAAACGCAATTACAAGCACAATCAGCACAGTCTATAGCTGTTGGATATCAGCACAATTATTCTGGTACCTGGTATGCTTTTAAATCTTTGTGGAAAGAAGGTGGAATTTTTGCATTATACCGCGGTTGGTATGCCAACATACCACGCGTTTTTGTTGGATCTGCGACACAACTGACTACCTTCGGATTAACTGCGGATTGGCTACGTTCATTAGAAGTGAATATTTGAGCAAATATTGAGAACTGCACCACATAAGTCGAAATGTTTTTGATTTTTTCTTTTTGTTTTAGATCTTTACAGATCAGCCACTATTTTTAACATTTTTAGCTTCCTTAATCGGAGGAAGCTGTGTGGCTCTTACCATGCAACCGTTTGATGTTTTAGCAACCAGACTGTACAATCAACGTAAGTTTAATCAGGCTAATGATTTTAATTAATTTCAGTTGATAATAATTGTACAATAAAAACACAGGGACAGATGCAGGCGGAAAAGGGTCGTTATACAATGGACTTCTGGATGCACTCATTAAAATATTACGGACAGAAGGACTTACTGGTTTATACAAAGGAATTTTTCCAACGTGGATGAGAATAGCACCGCACACCGTGCTGTGTTTAGTCTTTTATGAAAAATTAGATCAATTCTACAATACATTTCGAAAGTAACATTAATATAAAATTTATGAACATTAATGTTAAATTTCGTTATATACATATTGTGTAATAGTAAAAAATTGTGCAATTTTTAAATTATAGTATAAGTATGATATAGTAAGAAATAATAAACTAATTTCTTACACGGGCAGTGATGTGCTTTGTAATTTAACCATGATGAATTTAATTATATGAATTTGCTCGGTGATTAAATTTATGATAAAAGTTTTCAAATAAACATATTTTCGTTTTCCTTAAAATTAGCCCTTCTGAGATTTGAAAATATTCCAGCATGGTCCAAATCACTTAACAACTTACGCCGTACAAACCTGATAAAAAAATGCAATGATACCAACATTGCACAATATCTTAAAAACTTATATTATGTCCTAATTTTTAAATAATTTAAGTAACTTTAAACAACGAAATAACAACGAATGTAACTATAACAAGTTCCTTATTAATAGTATAAATTAGATCCAAGTTTTGTTAAATAATTTTAACAAATTGTATATTTGTATAAAATCTTTAATTTAAAAAATTGTAAACCTACCTAATCATCAAAAAACTGTTGTGTCAACAAATATTTAATATATCACTCTTTTATTCTAAGCAGCAAGAATAGAATTTGCCATGGAATGTGGTATTGAATTTGGTCTAGAACTGAAGCCTTGATTAATCGATGCTGCTACATCCGTCGTATTTCTTCCTCTGGTCTCAGGTAAAAATATCCTAAATATATCAATAAAACATTAAACCATGACTATATTTAAATGACATATTGAAAATAATATTACCAGTTTATTTGATGGTACATACCTAACAATTTGTGCAAGAAGTAAAAGAGCCGCAGCAAATATTAGAAAAGTGTACGGGCCTATAATACTCTCTAGTGTGGGAAACATCATGCCCACCATGAAATTTCCACCCCAATTAAAAATACTACCCAACGCCATTGCTACTGGACCGGGGCCAACATCAAATAATTCAGATCCAATGAAGTATGGGATTGGACCAAGACCAATACCATAAAATATCACATAAGCCAATACAGCGATTACACAAATAACTGGCATACACGATGATACATACTGTAAAAGAATAAATAATTGCAATATGAGTATTGTATATGCTTAAGCGTATCACGTAAGTTTAATAAAATTAGTCAGATATAATAAAAAATTAACTTACACTTAACAACATTGAAAGACATAAAACTAACAAGCATACAAAGCATAAATAAATACTGGTGAGTAAAACAGCCCTTCTATTTAAAGATGACATCACTGGTACAGAAACCAATGCCATTGCAATATTAGCTACTCCAGTTCCAAGCGTAGCATATTGTGCTCCAGCGATACCAAGTCCAGCATTAAGAAAGATGGCATTAGAATAATAAAATACAACATTTATGCCACTCATTTGTTGTCCAAACTGTATTATACAAACTAAGAATACAGGAAGCTTTAAACTTGGATCTTTGATTATACGTCTCATTGTCCAAGGTTCAGCTGATGTTCGCGATTCTATTTCTTGCTGTAGGTTAGAAATTTCTACTTGCAGAAGCATTATATCCATATTACGTATCCTGCCGAGTTCTGAAATATTAGAATAATTCTTATTAATATAATTATGATCCAATTATACACACATATATCAATATTTACTAACCATCTAAGGCCTTTTGCTTTTGTTCTTTAATTATAAATAGATATTTAGGACTCTCCGGTAAAGCAATATTTGTAAGAACTAAAGCAGAAACACATAATGGTACAAAAGCCCCCAACATATAATGCCAAGAATTTTCAGTTCCTAGTACCGAATGAAGTCCTGCAATTTGACCTAAAAATACTCCACAAGTAATTCCTAATTGACATAAAACTCCAACCGCACCTCTTAATCTAAGAGGTGCAATTTCTGCCATATACATTGGTACTACGCATGTTGCGAAACCTCCAGAAAATCCTGAGAAATAATCATTCTTGATATAATGTTTTTAATATAAATTGTTTTTATACACAGGACACTGTGACTTACCCACAACTAATCGACCTGCTAACAGAAGTTCAATTGAGTTCAATTTTCGTATTAAGAAAAACATTCCAGCTCCAGCTATGCCACATATATTTCCAATACATAATGCTCCCTTTCTTCCATATCTGTCTGCTACCCAACTGCCAAAAAATGAACCAACTGCACCACCAATTAGAAAAATGGAAACAACAGTGGACCAAATTATTTTTAGATTATTTTGGGAAACATCCCTGTCATATCTTTCTTTAATACTTTCATTACAAAACGCTTCAATCAACTGCAATTAATACATATATATTAAACTAAAACATATATTGAATGAAGCATTGCAATTATCTAAAGTATACAAGTACTAACATGGGCTGCATTGTTTAATACTCCTATATTAAATCCTGCTGGTACAGCTGATCCTAGACAACAAGTAACGCCTGCTAGGACTAAGAGAAATGTCCATCCACCTGGTGTCTGAAAGAAACAAGTTTGAAAAATGTAAATATTTGTAATCATTTAAAGATATAATAATGAATACCAAAATGACAATACTGGAATGAAACATGAAATTCAATAGAAGAATAATTCCTATGAGTTCAATTTGTCAATATATTTTAAATAAAACGAAATATAATACGAAAAGAAAAGATAATACATTTAAAAATAATGAGATTACTTATACATTACATGCAAAAAAATAGTATGTAGGCTGCTGTAATTAATTGTAGTTATATCATATTAAATGATAATAATTATAAGATAAAAAAATGAAATACAATAAATTTTGATAAAATGTATATAAAATAAAAGTAACAACAAATCTGTTCATGTAGAACATAAAAATTTATGAAGCGAATGAAACTCAACTGCCCCTAAAACATTAAAATATTTTAGAATATATGCTGTGAGATGTAAGAGGTACAATGTGATAAATCTTATAACAATTTAATAATTAATACTGTAACAACTATAATACAGTGTGTCTACTTGTAGATTTATGTACATTTTTTTGTCATAAGCTTTTCACAAACCCCTCTGTCAAACAGAAACAAAGATGTGTAAACTAGAGAACCATACCACTCAAATAACAAAGCATCTTAAGCAATAGTGTGTTGCACCCTGACAGATCAATCAGTGATAAAACGGAAAAGCCTGGATGGAATGATGGAATAAAACTCAATAAAACCACACATCACTGGTATACCTGGAAACTATTTAGATAACCAACATGCATTATTAAAACTTCTTGTAATATTGACCATTATATTTGCAATGAATAATAAACAAAACAAGTGAAAATGAATAAATCTAATAATTACTGTTGCTTATACCATCACTTTGTGTATATCATTGGAATTATATTTGCGTACAGTTTTCTGACATACACTATATGTAATCAGTATATATGAAAAAAGTACAAGTTCAAGATATATGATAATGAAAAGTAACTTGACCTTTCATTATGACTGAACCTTCCATTCAGTTACCATATATTAGCTACATAAATACATGTTACAGCATTTATATGCTTTGATAAAATAGTGATAACTGGTATATATATGTAACTCTATTGCAACTCATAAATAATACAGACGTTTCTATCTTGTCTGTATATAATAAAATGCATATATCACCACCAACAGAATATCAAATGGAAACAACACATAAAAATATTGTTATATTATGTAACGCGCAAATGTTGTAATTACAAATTGCGAGACATATGAAGTATTTAAAAACTATTGTTTTATACATAAGAGCATTATAATCTTTTTATGAATATAACATCAAGTTATTAAAATATGAAGGGTAAAGCACCAATAACAGGGATATTCTTACCCCTATATAACCTGTGAGTCATTTTACATTGATGTTTATAATAAAAGTAAAATTAATAAGCTGTGCATGCTTCTGATTTTTTGCCAAATAAACTATAATTACCGATCTTTCATCACGGTTATCCAAGGTTGACCGATGCGGACGTTCATCGTCCATGAGTACGGCAGCATGACTATCTGCAATTACAAATAATAATTATATATAAACATTTAATGATCATTCGAAAAAATTACCTTCATAGTATATATATATATATATATATATATGACGTTATCAGTAGATAAAAGTATACGACCTTTCTAGATACATCTTGAAACGTAGATTTAGGTTAATGTACTTGATTGTACGAAAAACGTTTCTATGAAAGAAATACATAAAAATAACATAACATTTCAGTACTACACTAGCAAGGAACGTAATTAAGGAAAAATATTTAAGTAAATATTACCTAACGCCATGCTTTATACACACGTGTCAATGACACAATGTCTGAACAGTAAATGACACGAAACACTAGTCGCCGACTGCAACACGGTAGCATTGCCTTGCATTTAATACCATTGTACGAAATAACAGTTTGATAAAGTTTATAAACTTTGTAACGTGATTACGTATATGTGCATTTTTGTTTTTTACATTCCAATTTAACGCTGCAAATTTTTGTTTTGACAATGCTGTTGAATAAACTTTTCCACACAGTCAATAAACGGTAATTTATAATATTGAAGAATTTGACTCTCTTTACTCAGTATGTACTACTTGAATATTATTAAAACATCAAATATGATACATGATTTATGTTTTCGTAGAAATAATAGATTGTTTTTAAATGAAACAATGTAATTTTGTTAGAAGTAAACAAGTTAACGCATGAACGGCATATGCGCATTTTACATTTACTCTTCTAATTAATCTATTATCAAATTATAATTAATAATATATGTATATATTGTAGATGATATCATTCTTGAGGAAGTAAAAGAGCGCTTCCGGGATGAAGATTTCACGTATCGCATTCTACACCGTTAACTGGGAGCTACAACTGTGTAAACATTGAAGTTGTTACACGATAGTAACGCACGTGTATGCATTAACGCTGCAGAAAGAAAAGTGTCAATGTCGTGTAATCACATCGATTAATTTCAAATAAATGATGTATTAATATACAAAACACATCTTTCACTATTTTTCTTCTTTTAGAAAACGATACCTAAAAATTTAATTTATCAGAAATCTGACTACCTTTCTGGATTATTTTAGCGAGTCATTGTCTTGTCTCCGATAACACAATTTTAGGTTAATAATATGTACGAATGATTAGGAATGCTTTTGCTGGTACGTTTGACCTGAATCAATTATTTAAATGTACAATTATTATGTGTTATTGAAAGCAACAATATTAAGCATATTGTGTTTGAATTCAAGAGTTTAATTTTGGTTTATGATCGATCATAAATATCGCATCCAATGTTTTGTACATACCTTCGTTAATCATGTCTTCAAGGTTTCAATGACAATGCGTGAAACGTGATCTACATAAAGGAAAGTAATTCTTAAAATACAAAAATTATTTAAAAATCCTAAAGAGACGTTCACAATCGAATATCATTATAAACTGATTATTTTTTTTGTATTAAGTTCACCGAGTACAGTTTAAATACACTTTAATCCCTTATCATATCGATAACATAATTCTAGCTATCGAAACTTATCGATCGATCTCCGTCGGAAATTTTCGAGAGTTTGAATATTTCCAATGGTTAACGACTCCCAATGATTCTTTCAAACCATTGTTTTTTCTTTCAGTTGTATTAACTATTGGAATTAGTATAGTGTAGAATCATTTTCTCTTTTTCATTCGGTAGTATCTTAAATATTTTCTAAATGTACACACAATCATCAATTGTGTAGCAGTCTTAAAACGTAATTCGAGAACACGCCGCTTTTGCAAATTCCAACAACGTCTATGTTTCGGCACTCTATTTTGTCATTTCACTTTTGTTACGACATAATCTTTATCGTTGACGACTTTTATGCAGCGACAATGTGATAACAAAGAAACTTTACTTGCAGATTCTTTTATGACATTCAATTGCGAATACGGTACGTATAAAACGATAATTTTTCGATTATAAGGAAAATTTAACACTTACTAGCTTTTTTTATAAATGGTTCTTTTCAGGCGATCCGAGTCCCACAGGACACATTCAATAAAATACTTCGTCACGCTGCTTACGGGGGACTAGTTCAAATACTCTAAATGATTTCAGAAGTCAGAAACCCCCACCATTTTTACCCTCTCCTACCAAGTAACACGCATTTCTTTACGCTTATAATGAATTCTAACCTTGAGTAATGCTCTTACGGGAAATTTGCGCCAAAGAACTTTGCGTTTACGTATGAAAACAGTATATTGTATATCAGTTGTTATTAATGATTGCCAAAATTATAGATTTTGAACTGATGTGTATATCGTTCATGGAAACACAATTTGTCTGGGAATAAATAAGTGGAATGCATAACTGATTCTCTATTTAACGGCACGTTTTATTTGAAATCGTATACTCGCAAAATACATATGTTCAACACATATGAAAATACAAATGCATATGAAAATTGCGTGTATAATTAAGTGTATTATCGCATGTATATCGTGCACGAATGAGATCGATTAAAAGTATCGTCTTCCTAGAGGACGCGTTGACAAGTTTTTTTCAATTCGTAATAACATTATCGATACGTCACCTGGAAGAGTTTCTGCCATAGTTATCATCGTTCACTCATGAAAATTTTTCATCTTGCCATATGTTTTGCATTTGCAATTCGTTGTTTATCGTTCTTAATTCTTTCTTTTCTAAAGATGAACTTGAAACGTCACATACGACTTATGTAATTAGCTGCTGTATCGAACTATTGTACAATATTTATCTTTCAACGTGCCGTTTGCAGTGTCATATGATATGCATATGTACATACGAACATACAATTAGCTGCAATGTAGACGTTCTTTAAGATAATTCAGAGAAAGATGTCTCCCACTTGCCTCTTGTTTCAGGAAATTAAACACGAAAACCCGAAATCCGAGAATTTGGAATTCAGAAATTCGAAAGCTTCAAGTTGATTTATTTCGAGTTTCCAAAATCTCAATGTTGTAAGCAATGTTCTACGTCTCTCCTTGCATATACGATTTATCTAAAGGAGCCTACATTGCGTTTAACTGTACATGGAATAAGAGCAACTTTGCTTATTTGTAATATCAGGAACTTGATAATTTCGCAATCGTATTTGAATGAAATCGCGTTACTCGCATTTTTCTGACGATCAACATCGCAATACGATTCTGTAATCATCAATGTTACGTTATTAAACGATTTTCCTTTCAGAAGCATGCAATTTTTGTGACACAATAGGTCTGCATCAAATTCGCGTTGTATGGTAGTTATGTTAGATGATACTTTTTCTCAAGCGATCCGAGATTTATCGATATCAATGATTGTGGAATGCACGTCAAATAATTATCGTCCGTAAACCATTGGCGTATCATCCTCGAAGCAGGTTCGCCTCAAGTACAGTCCATCCTGTGATCCCGTTCTCCTCTCACTCCTCGATTCACCGCCGTGACGAGAGGATACCTATCGCATGCGCATTGGCCCTTGAAGTCGTCCAGGTCCAAAGACCAGATCATCGCGCCCCCAAGATTCAGCTCTCTGACAACTTCAGCCTGCAAAGAAGAACGCATCAGAGTCTATTTAATTACAGTTCGCTTATTCGACAATGTCAATATATGTCATAACGTCTTTCACAAACTGTACCTTCTTTGTAACGATAGTAACATCGTCGTAACTGACCCATTGATCACCCTTCGTGGCGTACGGACCAACCAGATTCTTTGGGTCTTTGATCGCTGTCCAGCCTCTGTACTTTACCTTGTCACATATCTGAAAATAGGAATTGTAACTGAACTTTGACATTGGAGTGCTTATCTTGTGAGAAGCAATTGTGGGGGAAGTGGTTCGTATGTATTTCTCGATATCATTGCTCTTTTGAAGTGATTCACATTTTTTCTACTAGGGTGAAATTCTTAAGACGAGCTTATACTTCAACCAGTCCACATTTACACCACTTCCTCTAAATATTTTGATGGTATCCTAAACAATTGCGAATGCCGAACCAAGTCCAAACTTTGGTCCACCTAAATTATTGAATACCTCCACGCATCTAATATCTGTGAACAGGTACCTCGTAGTATGAAAGAATTCCCGGCGATTTGGTAAATTCTCCTGGATCACCGGGTAAAGAACTTTCCACGTTGAAACCCGGTGTTATCGACGTCGAGGGTTCCCTCGATAGTGTGAAACTTTGTCCGTAAGTTGGTACACCCATTAACAGTTTGTTCGATGGCACACCTTGCTCGATCCAATACGTCATCGAGAAGTTTACGTTCAGGCAGTCGGTTGTTGGATTATAGAGAGGGGCCATATGACCGGTCTTGCTGTCCCAATACCCGTGATAATCGTAACTCATCACGCCTATCCAGTCAAGGTATTCTACCAAGGCTGGAATGTTGTAAGCCACATCGACGACATTTTTATCGGCCGAAACTGCCGCTGAAAGCAGTAAGCCCTTCGATTTGAAGGTTGCATTCAGGTCCTTCAACAAAGCCGCGAATGCTTCTCGATCGCTGGGTGATCCTCGATTACAATCCATCTAGGGAACCGAGACACAGACGAAATTTAATTACAATAAATTTAAATATTTACAAAAATAAATAACGAAAAGTCTCGCGCTTTGTTTCGGTTACCTGCCAGCACACTGGATATTCCCAAATAAGATCGAGGCCATCGAACCCACGGGTTTCAACGTATTCGGCAGCATGGTGTGCGAATCTTTGTCGTTCGATGGAATCGTGCGCCAATTTACTGTACTTGTCCCCGGAATCATCCCAGCCACCCAAACCGAGCAGCACTTTCAGTCCGGTTCTGCTCCGTAGATTCGATATCCGGCTCAAAAATTTCTTCTGTCTGTTATTTTGTGGATCCTCTATAGTTAATTGTTCCGCGTTCAACTTGGCGAGCCCATAAATAACGTGCGTGCACAAATTGGGTTCTATGTCCTCTGGCAAGAATTTTCCTGCACCTGCCCGTTTTCTTGCCCACTCCATCACGTAACAGACTACTTTCTTCTCGTCAGTTTCCATAGTTGAGATCAGAGGCGACAACTCGTTCAACTGTGTATTGGAACAGTTGCTTGAGCAACGATCACATACTTTGTAAATAACGATAAATTCTAACCTGTCTTTGGGTGTCCCTGCATCTAGTGTTTTCCGGCCAGTCACAGCGATCCTCGTTCCAATACAGACCAGGCGGACAAGAGTGCTCGGTCAGCTTGCCGAAATTGCACAGGAAGTACTTGGAGCAGTCCTGTTTATGCGGAATGAACAAACGACCACCGCAATCTTCGGGTGCAGTCGCTACCGGTGGCGATTCCGCGTCTATTTCGATCGTGTCATCAACATCTATGCTGGATTCTTCGGTCGTAGGTGGTGGTGGTGGCAAATACGTTGGCCTCGGAGAAGTTGGAGCTTCCCAATTTGGTTTCTGTGTGGTCGTTGAGTTGGTTAAATCATCGTCGTCGATTGTTGTGAATTCTGTTTAAAAAAATACGTATTCTTTTAACTGCACTAACGTTAACAGCCTTTAGCTTACGAAACATTTACCGTTTGTAATAGGACACAGAGGTCCATCCGGGTAATTTCTTAAGGCTCTATTCAAGGTCCTCAAAAGTGGATACGGTTCGCAGCCACATCTGTTCTTAAAGTCGTCCAGATCCAGTGCCCAGACCATACCACCAGCCAGGCCAAGGTTTTTTATAAATTCGGCTTTAAGCTTCACTTGCTTCGCATCGTCGAAGCTCACCCATTGATCACCTTTGTATGCATATGGTCCTATACGTCTCTTCTTGTCCTCGACAACGGTCCAACCTCTCTTCAGGGTTCTTTCGCATATCTGCAATCGTCGAAACGTAGAATATTGCAACGACGATAAAGTTAAGATAAGCTTACTTCGTAGTACGACAAGAAACCTCTGGCTCTCGTTGCTTCTCCGGCTTCACCTCCGCCGTAAGTAGGTACATTCAATCCCCTTTGGTTTCTATCTGCCAAAGAGAAAGATTGCCCGTACAATGGTACTCCCATGACAAGTTTGTTGGGGGGAGCGCCCTTTTCTATCCAGTAGTTGATCGAGAAGTTCTGTAAGATAAAAAACATCATATGAGAGTGGAAATTGTCGGGATTTCATTGAACCTCCTGCTGAATTGTTCACAGAAATCATTCAGTATACCTACCGCGTTAAAGGTCGGCTCCCAATCGTTGGGTAAAGAATAGAGAGGCGCAACGTGTCCAGTTTTCTTGTCCCATTGACCGTGATAATCGTACGCCATGACGGATATCCAATCAAAATATTTCGCCAACACTGGCACGTCGTAACCAGCGTCGATCACACGCTTGCTAGGTGAAACCGCAGCGGATAACAATAAACCTTTCGGTCGGAATTCTTCGCTCAATTCTTTTACCAAGCTCGCGAAAGCTTCTTTGTCCGAAGCTGGGCCTTTGTTGCAGTCCACCTAAATGTTTCTCGGTTATTCAACCTTCTTTAACACGGAGACACAAAATGAACGTTTCTTACCTGCCAGCACACCGGATACTCCCAGTCCAAGTCCAATCCCTGGAACTCATATTTCTCTATAAATTGTATCACGTTTTCAATGAATCTACGTCTTGCTGACGGCGAATTCACTAGACGACTGTATTTGCCGCCCGCGGAATCGTTCCATCCTCCTATCGCCATCAACACCTTTATTCCTTTCGCTTTTAAAGCTGCTACCCTTTCATAGAACTCTGAAAACAGGACAGAATGATATAGTCAGAACCGATAGTCAGAATGATACGATTTAATAATTCATAGGCAACTACTTACTGTTATCGATGTCAGCCCATGGATCGTGCGATTTGATGATCATCTGTGATCCATCGAGCACGGCGAAACCGTAGAGAACGTGGGTACACAGGTCGGTATCTATGTCTTCGGGCAAGAACTTCCCACCCTCTTGCCGGTACCAGGCCCAGTTCGTGAAATAACAGATCATTTTATATCCGGTGTCACTCTGCGAGTGATCCTGGGACGTTGACGAAGGTACGGTCGCCGTGACGGCAGTGGGTGCTACCGTGGGTGCAGCTACGGGCGCATCTTCGTTGATATCGTGTTCCTTAGTTGGAGGATTCGTGGCTGCACGCAAATATTGTAAAAATAACAAACGAGTTCGGACTAGGTACGACAGAGAAGGTACGAAAGGAGCTCACGTTCGTCAACGTTGCTCGGTGTCTCCGCCAGTATGTTTTGAATGGCGTGCAACAAAGGATGAGGTCCCTCGTCGCATCGTCCACGGAAATCATCGAGGTCCAAAGCCCAGATCATTCCACCGCCCAGACCCATGTCCTTGATATACTGAGATTTTCGTCGAATCGATTCGACGTCGTCGAAGCTGACCCATTGGTTGCCTTTGTAAGCGTACGGGCCCATCCTGTGTTCCTGGTCCTGAACGACATTCCAGCCACGGTTCCGAATTCGGTCGCAGATCTCGTAGTACGCCAGGAAACCGGCAGCTTTGGTGAATTCACCAGCTTGTCCGGCGCTGGCAGGCACGTTCAATCCTGTTCCGGCACTGGGGTCGTTGATGGAGAACGATTGACCGTACAGCGGCATTCCTATTGTTCGAATCAGTGAGTTAAATCGGCGAAACAGGTTCAGATTCTTTTCCTAAGTAATTGTATACCCATCACGATGTTCCTGCGTGGAGCACCCTTCGATATCCAGTAATTGATGGAATAGTTTGCATTGAAATAATCGTAGTCATCGTCCGGGTGATAATAGAGCGGTGCCACGTGGCCAGTTTTCTTATCCCATTGACCATGGAAGTCGTAGGTCATCACCGCGATCCAGTCCAAGTATTTAGCCAAAGCTGGAACGTCGTAGCCTTTGTCGACCACCTGCTTGCTCGGTGATACCGCGGCGCTGAGTAATAGTCCCTTGGGTCTCAATTCACTGCTCAGTTCCTTCAATAGATCCGCGAAACCCTGTTTGTCCGAAGCTGGTCCTTTCTTGCAATCGACCTACGATAACGGCACCGTGTAATGGATCCTCGTAATCACCATCAAGATTAAACGAACGTGCACATACTTGCCAACAGACAGGGTACTCCCAGTCCAAATCGAGTCCGTCAAAGTCGTACTTCTCCAAGAACTGAATCACGTGAGAAATGAACTTCCTTCTGGCTGCTGGACTGTTAACCAGGCGACTGTATTTGTCTCCAGCGGAGTCGTTCCAGCCCCCTAGCGCGAGGGACACCTTCAGTCCCCGCTTTTTGTACGCGACAACTCGTTCGTAGAAGTCTGTTCGTAATGGAATCAATCAATACGGATCAAATATCGATATAGTAACAAGTTACGTACGGTTATCGTAATCGGCCCATGAGTCGTGGGCCTTGATGATGAGATCGGAATAATCCAGGACGGCGAAACCGTACACTATATGAGTGCACAAAGTGTGGTCTATGTTTTCAGGAATATACCGGCCAATGCCTCTACGATACCACGCCCAATTTGTGAAGTAACAAACGACCTGAAGACACACAACCGTTCAAGAAGTTTCAAAAACGATGCGATACAAGATTAGTCAACGAATTACTTTATAATATCCAGATAACGGAGAAACTTTGTCAGGGTCTATCGAGGGTGCTGGTGTGGTAGATGTAGGCTCCCACTGTCCTTCAGGGTGTGAAACCGTAGTACTGGTGGTAGGTCTTCTAGTAGTCGTGATCGAATCTGGCTGTTCAGCCGAGGTAGTCTCCTGACAATTAGCACGGGCAGGCCAATCACAGATTCGAGTTTGTTGATTAAAGTGCAAGCCGGGTGCGCATTGGAACACTTCCTGACGGCCCCATAAACATGCTTGGTAGCTCTGACAATCTCCTGGGACGCCCGAGTAACTTCCAGGAATGCAAGGCTGAAAAGAAAATGATTCTCGTTAATCTTAAAGTAGAGGAGGTTGCTTTTTTTTCAAGTATCGGTTCAAGATGTTTGTTTACAGTGGATTTAGAGCCGGCAGCGACCAGCGAAGCGCTTTTCACAGGTTTCACCGTGCAAGGAGTTTTGAACGCCCAGTCGCACATACTCTTCTCCTTATTCCAATTTAATCCTGGACCGCATTCTTGCGGGACCAAGTTACTGTTCACACAAACGAAGAAACTCGTACAGGAATTCGGGTAAGCGTAGTATTGACCGTGTTGGCAATTCTTCACCGGTTTCTCGACCGGTCTTTCAGTAACGATCGGCTTCTGGGTCGACGGACGCTTCGTGGTGGCCCTCGAAGTGGACCAAATCGACGACGTTGTCGATTTCGAGGTGGTTGTGGTCCTCCTCGAGGTGCTCCACGTTGTTGGTTTACGCGTCGTGGAACCTGGACAAGATACCAGATTAAAATATCACGACTATCCATAGTGAACGATGTTTTTTATCGTTATACCGATTCCCGTTTGGCATCGTGCCGCAGCTGGCCAGTCGCAGATGCCGCGTCTCGCGTCCCAATGCAATCCCGGCGCGCACTGTTCACGCTGTAATTCCCCCAGCACGCACCTGAAGTAGTTTTTACAACTGACAGGATCAGGTACATACTCTCCAAGGCTGCAGGGACCTCCTGGTTTCGATGAATCCGAATCCGATGACGGTTCTGTGGATTCTGTGCTCTCCGCGGGTGGTCTACAAAATGTTATTCGCGTAATTGAAAATCGTACACTCAAGTGACAGTAAATACCTGGTCGGTTGAGTCCACGAGAACGTGGTGCTGCTTTTCGTCGTCGACTGTGGTTTGCTAGTTGTGCCGGCAACGCTGCTGGGTTTCTGAGTCCAGGTCCAAGTTGGCCAGGTAGTTCTGGTCGTTTGCTGAGTGGTGGTGCTCGGTTTCTGGCTCCATGTCGGCCACGTTGTCGGCTTCACCATTGGCGTGGTCGGTCGAGGTGTTTCATCCACGGCGTCACTGTGAGGTGTCAATGTCGGAGGTTGAGGGGTGATCGGTTCGGGTGGTCGTTGGCAACCTTCGGAAGCCTTTCCTTTCAAACGCCCTACGTAAAAAGACGACTATGATAATTACCACAACTACTATGTAAAAATTATAATAACTTGACGAACGTACCTAAAGCACGATTAATGCTTTTCAACAGGGGAAACGATTCCGAACAGCAACGATTTAAGAAGTCGTCCAAATCCACCGTCCACAATGAGGCTCCGCCAAAACCATTTTGCAAAATGTATTGTCCTTTCGCGAACACGCTCTCTTTGTCGTCATAGCCCACCCACTGATCCCTGTAGTGAGCACTCGGTCCTGAAGAAAGAACTGTGAATGTTTCTAGAAAAAAAGCACTGTTGATTGACTTTTACCTGATCCAATCTTCCAACCCTTGTTCTTGACTCTGTCACAGATTTCATAGTAAGCCAGCATTCCAGGTTGTCTGGTGTATTCTCCAGCAACCCCGGGTCCAGTAGCAGGGTCACCCAGATCATTCAGATTTTCGCTGGACAATCGATATGCTTGCCCGTACAATGGTATGCCTATTAATATTTTCAATTTATCTGCGCCAAGACCGACTAGGTACTCCGCGGTAGCATTCTGAAAGGGTTCAAGATTACGTTATAGTAAAGCCTCTATCTCGAAGCATCCGCGTTTTGTGGTATTTTCGTGTTCGAAACTTACGACGTTGTAATATGGATTAACATCGACAGCATTTCCAAACAACGGTGACAAGTGTCCCGTTTTCGACTCCCAGGCGCCGTGATAATCGTACGTCATCACGGACATGAAGTCCACTATTTCGGAAATCTCGCGTACTTCATAGCCTCTATCGATCACCTCCTTGTATCCCGACAACGCGACAGCCAGCGTGAGTTTCGGTTCTTGTTGGTCGAACTCCTTCTTCAGTTCTCGTATCAATTTTGTGAAGTTGGGCTTGTCAGTGTCGGGACCCTTCCTGCAGTCGCTCTGCCAACATCTCGGGTAGTTCCATTCGAAGGAGAGACCATCGAAATTGTGCTTCTTCAGAAAGTTTATAGTTGCAGCGACGAACTTGCGACGGGCTGCGCCGTTGCTTATCAGCCGGGAATATTTGTCACCAGTACTATCCGTCCAACCACCGATCGCTAACAGCACCCTTGGTCCTTTCATCGTCGTCACTCGCTCGTACAGGTCTGAAAAAATAAAGCGTTTAACTTTCCAGCTAATTCTAGTAGTTGCTAGATACATTACAAGGTACAACATGACCTTCGATAAGTCTTTTGAATCGTTTCTGCGTTCTTATAACGACAGATATGTACTGTATAATTTATAATAATTAAAGATAAGTACTGTTTTCTATGTCGGCCCAAGGATCAAACGGTTGTATAAGCAACGTATCTGGATTCAATCCGGCAAACGCATAGATCACATCGGTGCATAATCGCGTGTCCAGCCTTTCAGGAGCAAACGTCCCATCACCCTTGCGATAGAGGGACCACGATGTTACGTAACAGACCACTCGTGGCCCCTTCTCCGTCGATACTTCGAAATGTTGCTGTTCCTGAGTCTCTCGTATGTCGGTCGAGGAACCATCTTCCTGAATCCGATCTACTTGTCTCGGTTTGCACGTGTCCGGAGTCGTATTGACACAACGGCCATTGACCGAGTCGAAGAATCTTCCCTGTCCACACTGACCTTGGTATTGTACATCTATTGAAATATATAAATAAATATATAAATATAGTAATGCATTTGTTAAAAGTTCTTGTGCTTCAAGCAATCTATTACCATTGTAACACGAATAAAATCCAGAACAGTTATCCGGATCGATGAAGAGGCCCTCCTCGGTACAATCTTTCACTCGTCTCTTGTCATAGAATCCTGTTGATTCGATCGCTGCATTTAACATTGGCCAAGGATTTCCGCATATACCCTGAGGATTAAATACATGGTATAATAGCGAACTTGAAATGCGCATCCACTATCTTCAAGTATATATATGAAAATATACGTGAGTAGATGTACGAGTGAGTGGATATACATATTTCTCACGCCATATGGGGGATATTAAATTACTTATTACATGTTTGAACGTCAAACTGTAAGCTAAACCAGAGCGGGTAGTACAAAATAAAATGAACACGCGAGACCCTTAATGAATTGTACCTGAAAATCATCCAAATCGACGGACCACAAAGAAACACCACCCAGTCCCGTTGACCTAACGTAAGCAACCTTTATTTTCACCGACAGCGGATCCTCGTAGCCCACCCATTGATCGCCACGTTTAATGTAAGGTCCTTCTTCGTCTCTTCCGGAGATCCACGACCCGTCCTCCAGTTTCTCGCAGATCTGAAATCGCAGGGTTTCATAAATTCTCGATATACAATCGACAACGATTTCAATATCTAAAAGTATTAAAAATTACTTCGTAATAGGCCATTCGTCCATTCTGGTGCTTGTTGTAGACTCCCTCGATCCCCGGTCCAACGATGGGAGCACCAGCGTCGGTGAAGTTGCCGAATTTAAGGGTGTATCCTTGTCCGAAGATCGGTATACCAAGAACAATTTTCGACCTGTGCTCCTGAGGAACTCGTTCGACCCACCTGTTGGTCGCTCGCACGACATACTTCAACGAGGCTGGATGCAGGGCTAATTTTTCCCTCCTGAACGCTGGACTTTCTCTCCACGCTCTCAGCAGGACCAAATCGGCGACGGTGGTGATCTCTCGATCCGCTGGATCTTCGGGTCTTTGAGCGACCGCCAAAGTGTACTCGTGCTCGTCCAAGGATTTCTTCAGCGCCTTCAGGAGAAGCTTCAGATCGTTCGAGTGCTCCGCCGAACTTTCCCAGTCGATCTCGACGCCGTCGAAGTCGTGCTCACGAAGAAACGTCACGATGGATTTGGCAAATCTCTCACAACGGAGAGTACAGTGGTTTTTCGTCACCTCAATGAACAATTTTCCTCTGTTCGGCGTCGCGATCGAAACAAGCACCTGTAAAGCCGGGTTCCTCGAACGATGTCCCGTTACCGCTTTATATCCACCTATGTGAATTGTTCGAATAAATTAACGGTACTCCCATTGATTGATCGGAATAACGCTTTTGTCAACAGTGTCATATACAGGGTGTTCACACAAGTAAGCTTACAATTCATTTTTCGTTTACTCGACAATACCATTTTGTTACTGAAATTAAACTTTTGATTTAAAATCTATTTAACAAATCTTTTGACTTAAAGCATCTCGTTAGGTTTATGCTCTCTGTATTATACCTCGTCAACTTCACAATTTGTGAATTCATGTTGTTACAACGAATCATGCGAGTTATGTATGTGTGACTATGCATGTAACGCTGAAAGGGTGCGTTTTGTCTCGTTACCTTTAATCTCGTCGTATTCAGGATCCTTGGAAACGACGTCCAGCGTCTCCGGATCTAAATTTTGAAGAAAATTCGTATCAATACCGTGAAAAATACTGAAATACTGCGGTATATAGAAAAATAGTTCTAATAATTAATTACCCAAAGTGGCTGCAGCGTATACTAAGTGACTGCACTTGTGATCCGGAAGAGATTGAGGAAACAGAGAGAACGGTTCTACTCTGTGAACCGCGCTGGAATCCACATGACAAACCACTTTTGGATCAACGATTTGATGCGTTCGCGTGATGGTTGGTGGAGCTAAGGGTTCGATCCAAATCGAATCATGATCTATGTTGCTGATGAACGGCGCCTCTCGGTGTTCTACAGCATCCCTTAACGGTACTCGACCACTGGGCCTACATAAGTCGATAATTTTCAATCATTGGTTAATCAAAATGTCAACTTTCCGTAGATAAACTAGATTGCTTCTGTTGTATTACTATTTCAAACTCTCAAAAATACTGTATGTGACAAACTTCTCAATGAAATTGTTGACTGTACAATTAGATGAAATATTGCCAAGCTTCCAGAATAAAAATAGTTTAATGTTTTAGCAAGAAAGATTGCCTACGGTGAGTAAACAAGAATGGTGGAGCAATTGCGTATTGTGTTTTTGGTCTTTGGCGAGTAGTTACTCGCTAAGTGCAACTAAGTGCACATAGCAGTTGCAAGGTGATGAATCAACCATGAATAGCAAGCAGAAGGTAAGCATTGATTTCTTATGAATGAAATTCGATGCCGATAAACGAGTGGACGCATATGGAATACGTGGATATAGTTTTTCGAGGACACTGACTCTCTGTTATCTTGCAAAGGTAGACCGGCTCCATGGAAGTCCATTTTATTCGCTGGCAATGCTTCGACCGCATCACGCAATGGGAATCTTTCGGATCCATATTCCGCACGAGTGATCGTATCATCGTTCTCGATTACCACCGGATTCTCCACGGCGTTTCTTCGGAACCCATTAGTGTTGATGAACTCTACGTCCGCTTTTTTGTTAGTTAGGTTCCACAGAGGTGGTGGTAATAAATACTCCTGGATGGACACTCGATAGAAGGGTACAGCGACCGACTGGCCAACCAGGAATACAATGAGCCAAGAAAACATCTCTGCAAAAAAAAAGAAACACTTATAAGAGATAGCAAAAAATTCATTAACAAGATAGATCTAAGCAATCTCTACACCTATTATTCCATGTCTTCGATTCGAATTTCATATCCTTTTTTTAACAACAGCCAATCGTTCTAATTTAAGCTACTTCGAGATCAATTAATTGTCATTCTTCGCTTTTTGCATATTAATAAAAAATATGGAGATCTTATTCATCCTGAATGATATACTACAATCTTCGGAGAACAATGTTTCTATTGTTATTCTTGCTCTTTTTGCGCTCTCTTCAGAATGCAAGCTGCGAGCATTACTTTAACGTATTGAAAGTCGGATGCAATAAATTGCTCCCCGCGGTAAATTTATGTCGTTGCACCTCATCACTTAAATCAGCGACGGAACGCATACAATTCTTTCATAAAATAAGAGAAGAGAGAAGAATGCCAGTGTGTGCATACTTCCCACTAAAACCTGTCCTGCAGTCTGAACACGCGTTCCGTACACCGACACCGAAAAAGAAGAATACGAAATGAGGTGGGCTTCGCGTTACGGCGGCTACCAGTTCGCGATAATTGCCGTTCAACGAGAATTTGATTATAATAGTCAGTGGTCAGCGTAGAAACGAGCCACGATTGTAAACAAGGATCGTGTAAACGTGCTTAAAGGGCATTCGTTCACCACGATCCCTTTGTCGCATCGTTAATGAACTTCTGCCTCCTATTAAGTTTCTATTTATCGTCGAAGCGAAGTTTGAACATTTCCAGAAGAATGCGACTGGAAGAAAAAAAAGAGAACTTTTGCAAACGTGTTTTCGTTGCTGTCTCTTTTCTTTTTTTTTTTTCTGTCGTATTTGTATAAATACGAGATATCCCGTGGAATTGGCCTAAACCCTCGTAACCTTGACATTCGCGTGTACTTTTACTCAAAGCAGCTTTTCGATGCTCGTCGCAGCAAATACGAGCAGCGAAATCGAAATTTATGCGGACGAATCATGCGCTGATTCACCCGAGGACAAAGACCACGCGGTTGTTGCTTCGATCTTCGCAATCATGTTTAACCATTCAAAATGCGACACTCGTAGGAAGTGACCGTAAGACGGAGGACAACTAACGATGGACATTCGTGTCCCTCGCAATTCAATCACCGTCGAATATCCAGTTGTTTCAATTCTTCTTTCATGGAACTCTCGGAAACATTTTATATCGTCGACTGACACGATACAGTCGTACCTAACGAGACACGATATAATATAATTCATAATTGATAAATACGATTAATAGTATTAATTTAAAAAAGGAAAATTTAATTGTCAAACACCTGATTCTACGGTAACCAAAACTTGTTCAACGGCTATACTGTCGTCGTTTTCTGTCGCTGATACTTTTACAAGCCTGGTTGTCTTACCGTGTAATGCACGATAAAACGAATCGTAAAACAGCAAGAGATTAACTGGTGCGAAAAGTTGGACGTTTACGACAAATGGAGCCGTTCAATGATTGTTTAATAACCCTTTCCATGTATTTTCATTCTACATTCTATCTTATCTTCGGGGAGAACGTTCCGACGACTATATTTGTTCGAACGAACTCCATGATAAGTATTCCTCGCGGAAAAATGTACCAATTGACCCGATAGAGAATCAATTTCTCTTCTGACTGATCAATCAAATTGATTATTTTATCGGTTTTAACTTGTTCAAGGATTCGCTTGAAGACTAATCAATATGTGAACGTGCGAATTGATATGCGGATACTGGGGCACAAATAAGCAGCATTATGAACTGAGTTAACAACCAAATTCGAATCTTGTTTAACAAATTCATGTACTAATTCCTGTAGCTTTCATGGAACATTACGTATCTCACACACGACCACTCTTCAGGCAATCACTCCATTAAAATCCATTAACTCCGAAACTCGAAAATAAACGATTTTCAAGCCCACATTCATTTCTACGGACATCGTATGGACGATTAAAATAAAAAGCATCGGAATTTTCACACGAAGTAATTACAACGTCGTTCATACTGGATGTCTCGCCACTCTTCGTAACTCATCCCAATCTACCTAACTAATCATGGAACGTACATAATAGGTCCCATTAACACTAGATGAGCGAACCTTTAAAAAGAGAAAGATTGAATGAATGAACGTGATTCGAGGAAGAAAGTTGCGAACGATATGTTTGAACGAACCTTGGCTTAAGGAGGAAGAAGCTCGTTCTTCGGCGTGTACCGTACAAAGCTCCACGGATCCGAAGCGTCAATGGCACCTGATTCTACTGCACTGACCGATGATTGAGAAGCCGCGATCGGCCCCTCCGTACGCTCCTCTGGCAAGTGGTTCGGGATGAATTTTTAAAAGCGCACCACCCGCTTCGCGGGGAGGGCTAACTTGCATGAATCTGGTATTCTGAACGCGCGAGGACGCCCATATATACCTACTCCATCGCTGGGGACCCCGCGACCCGCACCCTACGGACACCGTCGCCAACGTCCTTGACCACGGGAACGCGACCGTGTAGTACGTACACCAATTCTCGGACGCGGGATACCTTGTAATGTTCTGGTAATCGCTACCGATCCATAAATCCTCTAAACTCGTTACGGTTGACTTTCAGATTTTTATCAATTTTGTCAAGGAAGAATGCAACGGTAACGTCCCCGCACATCGCGGAATCCTTCAACGCTAGATTATCCAATTATTGGGCTTCTTAAAGTCTCCAACGATATTCGCCTTTGGAGCTATATGAAAGTGCGGATCCTCGAATGCCCTTCGGGTAACGCGCGTGTTCCTGCAACTCGGTTGCACCTCGTCGTCATGTCATCTTCTAATCCCTCCGGTATCTCCTCTTTCTGTTACACGCCAGATGTTTATATTCCGCCACCTATGGAACCCTTAGCGATGTCCCTGCGTTCGCTTCGTCGCGCATAAATTCGCACAGGCAGTTATTTATTTGATACTAAAATCGGTGAGTTGTTGTTCGCGCGGGATACGATGGAAATGAAGATGATGATTTATCCGTAATCGAATCGGTGCGTACTGGCTCGCAGGGATTACGTACATCCGAAATAAATTAACAATCTATTGATAGAATATAGTGTGTTTAGGTTTACGTAGTGCCTGTACGCGAGTTCGATAGCTATATCCATTAGCGTAACCTGGTTCCCCTTGTATGAGGAAATATTGCGTGTGGCGATCTAACGCGTGGTGACGCAACACGTGTCCAGTACAACACGTGTTGGTCTAATATATATAATGATTCGATGAGCGGTGATTTAACACAACATGACCCGACACCGACTGCGAACACGCGAGCAATATAACGCGGGACAACTCGATGCTCACCCTGTTCGGATAAAAATGCTAGTTACGCCAATGGTTACACCTAATTATGATAACGTAGCGATATGAAAATAATATTCAGTTATCGTTTCAGCTTAAAAGTGTACTGCCCTCTGAAGGATACGAGAAGTCGTGTCGTATCGTGTTCGCCAGAAACTATTCAACATAGAACTATTCGGCTTTATTCGGGGAACGATGGGAATACTATATGCTATGACCACCGGTCTAGGATAATATATCGTTTTTCTTCATGCCCGTTTTATCCTCCATTTGGTACCTTGATTTTTATGATACAGGAAACTCGAGGCTGACGATTGGAACGACTCATTAAGAATACCTGAAAATAAATATGCAGTCAGATACAGCAATCTTAATACATTAATTTGTATGTAAAGTAAAAATAATATATAACAATGAAGTAATATATAAATATACTTATAATATATATAATTATATAAATAATTTATAATATATAATTATATAAATAAATATAAACATACAGTATAGTGTTGTGCGCAGTGCTAGCAAAATACCACCTACTACAATTTAATATTTCCAGTAGCGAAACAAATATGAGAAGGAAAAGAAGTGAAATTTCGAGAGAGAAATATTCGACATCAGTTTGTGCAATTCGTTGCGAGTCAAGGATATTTTTGCATTTCATGTCACACATACGATATTTCGAATAAACCAGCCTTGGACAAACATAGGACAATCCGATTCATATTTTTCCTTCTTCGGATCAGTTTCACGGATGCTCGTTCAATTTTAAATACCATCGGCTGCTCCGCTATTCTATAACAAAAAAACGATTTCAGAAAAGAGATAAACAATTAATATTCTTGAGACTTAATGGTCAAGAACGGGATTTAAGAATATCAAAGTTTGGAAGGCCTTGACAATTTAAGTGTTATCGTAACCGGAATACGTCAAACTTCCATTGTTCTTTAGGTCGGTCCCAAAACAGAAAGCAACAAAGTAGCCTGAAACTATGAAACGTTATTCGCGCGATCGTAAAGAAATGGTGGCTCTCAAACGGACACGATATGCGCTTCGAACCCCTTACCCTTACTATAGTTATGGCCGAAGGAAGAAAAAGGTTGAGAAGGACGATGAAAGTTGGAGACTCGTCCCGTTGAAAAATGCGAAAGTCAATCGTAGTGCCAGGTATCCCAGAACCTGTGGAATCCTAAAAACAAGGTGTTTTAGGGAACACCAAGATTCACCTTGAACTTGCGAATGTTCGTTTTATCGACTAGTTCTTTCGCTTTCGTTTTAAAACAGAAGAAAAAGAACCGAATCTCCTATTCAATTGCTAACGCTCGATTTTTGAACGAGAAACAATTACTGCGCATGTACAGACGGATCCGACCGTTTAAAAGTATTCGATATCGAGAGGGTTGTCGAGGAAGATCGAAGCGTTATCGTCTGATTAACGCATAAATCGATAGAAGAAAAAGAAGAGCCGTTACCTTCAGAGATCAGCTAGACAAGGACGAAAGATGACAAGGAGTTAGACCGGACAAGTATTCAAATTTGATATTTGGAAATTAATTGTTTTTGATCGAGTATCGATCCCAATAAGAGATCAAATTCGTTCGGCTTGATCTTCGACGATACGGATTACGAACATTAGCGTTTGGAAGTTCATTGGCATCGGGAAGTAAAGCCTTTCAGATACAGGTTGTATGAGTTTTTCGTACGTAGAACCTGTTAAAGCGTTTTAGTAGCTAAAGGAATGCATAATTAAATCACAGACCAGACGCGATTATGACAGACCATGTTCGATGAAGGATGCGATATACCGTTCCTTTTATGATTCTCATCTCGTCCAGCGTGAAACATGCGCTTTGATCCGCGAAGAGGCGTGAAATCAAAACGCGCTGTTCTTCCAAAGAAATACTAATAATAAGTTACAGTCGTACGATTATACCTCACGATCCTTGACCCGATCTCATAACACATTGTTACTAGGCGACCCATTAATGCATCCTCGCTTAAAAAACTTTAGACGATCACTCATTATTTTGCCACAAATGTATACACGAAAAAGCTATTAAGAGAAGAGCGATAGATAATTCTGTGAGCGATGTCCTCCGTAGCGTTTCAATATCTACCTATTTCATGATCACCTGATTTATTCACCACTTTGGAAATTGATAGGAATATTCTTGGTAATGTTTGCAGAAATCATTAAAACTATGATCCTGTCGATGAAGAAACCATACTCATTTTAATTACGACATCCCGCTAAAAAGCTTATAGAGGATAACGATGGATACATCATTAAGACATAATAGCTTCTCGCAAGTTGTCGCGTCCTCGTCCGCCGCCATTTCTTGCAGTTGCTCGATCGATGTTCGATTACGATTATCGTTTACGATCAATAATCGAGAAGCCTCGATTTAATCGCGCGGTAATTTCTTGCCGTATGAAATCGTGAAATCGATAATACTGTAACATGTAATATAAATAACACGAAATAAAATGTCAAATATATTTAATTACATATTCATTACAGTTTCAGAGCGTGGATCACATTAAGTACTAAAATATACATATAAATATACATTTTCAAGTAATAAAGCGATACTACTTATCTAATCCTTCCTATACCTTTTAAAATATATCGCAGTATCTGATTTATAATATGCGCCTGTCATAGTATTCGTTTATAAGTAAACGCCGTAATTTAATCTTTTTACACAAACATTGTTAAATCAGAATGATTTGCATTCTGTTTCTAAATAGTTGGGACAGGGCATTATCGGCACTAATGATCGTGTATAATTGATGCGAAGGTGAACAATTAAGAAGGGGAAGGAGAAAACACTGGGATGTCGGTAAAGTTAAAACATAACACGATCGACGCGACACACGCCTTCGAAGGGTCTTAAGAACGAATCAAGGCCACTACACCAGTCTGAAACCGCTTTCTGGTTGCTGGTTAGTGACCCACGCCCATCCCGGGACACCAAGATTTCGATTATCGTGCATGGACTCTAAGCTCCTTCTTTCCATTCCTCTTTCTTTCCCGTTTGCCTTTTTTTCTTTTTCTCTCTTCCGCTCTTTCTTCTATTCTGCCCTATCTTCGCGCCGTTTATCTTTGTCGATCTTCGCGTAGGTGTGTCATGAATAAATACAATCCCCTTAATCATTTAAAGTTTATTCCTGTTGGTCGATATTAATTTCGTTCGCGAATCTTTACGTTGATGAGCCCGATGTTTATGTCTGTCTTCCGGCAGCGTTAAGGGTTGCTGAAGCATTGTTACATGTCTCTCAATCTTACACTTCTTTTTTACACATCCTATCACTTTTTATTATTCGTCCACTCTTCTACTTCTACTGTTCGTTATTGTTCCTCTACTGTAATTTCATTAGACGTTAGATTCTATTTTTTATTATATTATACCTTTTTTTTATTATATTTTTTTAATGAAAAAGTTGCGGATAAGTTGCTGAGAAACCTTTGTAAGAATGATGAATCGTCATAGAAGGACTGAAGGATAAGAGTGTTCATGTGATCCAATCTGTTTTTCTGTTAGCAAATAACCAGTTGCAAACTCCTGAAAGTTTTAAGATCCTCGTAGAAAAAATACAATAAAATGATACATTGTCGTGAGACTATTTGTAGCGAAAAAATAAATAGGATGTTCGACAACTGTCGATTAGACGATATTAAAACTCTGCCATCGACAGAATAAACATTTACGTAATAATGGCAGAAAACGAAGGGAAAATTTCTTCGATATTTCCTCGAGGAGATAAGCTGTCGTTCCCAGGATTCGTCTGTCGCAAGCAGATTTTAACAATCATGATTAACCAGTATAAAAGTATGCTGCTTTCGGTGTTTCAGAGCACTTCTGTCTACTGTCTCAAGTTGAAACATTGCGCTGGTAACAGTTGTTCCATTAACAGATACAGGTAACTTTGAAGAATCGTCTATTTAGAACATTATAAATTTGTGAGAAAGTGTCGCTGCTTAAATAATGAATTGATACCTATTTGAAAAGTTTCTAGCGACCTCAAATTTCAAAACAGGCCATGGCTTCGATAAAGAACGTGATCATCCTAACTGCGGTGCTGGCAGTAATGTGTAGAGTATGGGGAGCACCCGAAGAGGCTAACAGAAATCTTTTGGAACTGAGCCGTCCATGTATTAGAGGACTGGTAAAAAAATCATATACATAATTAATAAACCTTTCTACTGGTATCAGTAATAAATGTTAACGTTATGTTTACAGAATAACGACTTACAACTTGCCAGACTCTTGCTTTTGCCACAATGGCTCTGTCATCCTAAACGCAATTCTGAGCTGATAAACGCTCTGTTGGGCCTACCGAAGAATGTGAACATCAGTGGAAAATAAAAACTTCTGGATGATCGTTTCAAGACAGTATTATATTTCGTAAAATTCAGTACTAATTCAGCTACGTTTTATTTATCATGTACATTCAAAGAATTTATTGAACTTAATAAAAGCATATTAGTAATAAATAAATGTAAAAGAGTATGCTGCCGTTGTTGACCTTTTATCAAACCAACCACCTATTCGTAGCCGTTTCAAAAAATATTCAACCAAAATAAAATAATATACTTCTAGGAATATTGTTGTATGAAGCAACGTCTGAAAGAGTAATAAAATGTAATAGGAAGCAAACTTAAATGCTTGCAAATTATTGTACAATTGTTTCTATTTGTATGAAATAGTTCATGTCCTTTAGTTACTTATATTCAATGTTCACTTAGCATATTCATAATGTGAAACATTGATTATTTAATGAGTTATATACAAACTACATTTCGTAGAAAAGCAACTGTTCTAACTACAATTCACAAAAATTGTCGTATATATCTAAAATTTTAAATGAAAACCGCCGCCCACGGGTGGTTGTCTTCCACCTTCCATAAGACCCATGTGAAAACCGGAATTGCTTAAATCAGCATCGTCGCCGTCCCCTAATTGTTTATATTCTTTTCCACCACTCGGTGGTTTTGGAGAAGCATTTGCTGTCCTTAAACCAAGCTCCGACTTGGCCGGCCATGTAGGGAACATTTGTGGGTCGATCGGTAAAGGTGCTTCCGTAAAGTAACCATGTTTCAATGCATCTTCCGCAGATATTCGTTGTTGAGGATCGTAGGTAAGAAACCTGAAAACATTTATTTGAGAATAACGATGAACAAATAATATTGATTTTTAAATGGTATAATTTAATCAAAAGAAGAAACATACTTGTTTAATAATTCAATACCCAGATCTGAAAGAGACAAGCTAAAACGTTGTCTCAAATTGTTTACAGGATAGTGAGCGAATGGAATCTTTTGTACCATTGGTAGTTTGCTGTATCCTGGCCATATACGGTCATTCGGGGTACCTAGTTCCTTGAATATCCTGTTCAATTGATCAATTTCTGATTTACCTGGAAATAGCGCTTCCATTCTTAATAACTCTGCGAAAATACATCTGAAAAGACATTATTTCCTTAATCCTGATATTAATGATAATGCTAGTACAGAAAAAAAATATTGTTTTTTCTTACCCGACTGACCACATATCAACCGGAGTACTATATTCTTTTTCGCTAAGTAGTAATTCAGGAGCTCTGTACCAAAGTGTTACAACAATTGGAGTATATTGTCTTAGAGGAGAACCATATTCTCGAGCTAAACCAAAATCACCAACCTTCAAAACACCACGGTGGCTTAGCAACAAATTCGATGTTTTCAAATCTCGATGCAATATCCAATTGTCGTGTAAATGAGCGACTGCACGCAATAATTGTTGCATAAGACATTTAACCTCTCCTGCGAAATATATTCACGTTAACACGCTATGCTTTATTTCTCTGATCTTATTTAACACATTTACCTGGTATAAAAACCTGCTTCTTTTGTTTCATCGTTTCCATCAATGATTTCAAATCGTGCTCCACGTAGTCCATTACAATAAATATCTTATCCATATTACTACCAACAACTATTTCTCGTACAGTAACGATATTTGGATGCTGTGCCTGTAGCAAAGTATTTATCTCTCTAAGACTTGTAATTGGGAATCCCTCTTTCTCTTTTTCCATTTTCAATCGCTTAAGAGCAACAATTTCGTCTGTACGTTTGTCTCGTGCTCTATAAACTACACCATAAGTACCTTCTGCAATACGGTTTAAACACTGAAACTCTTCTACGCTTCTACAACCTGTAATACAACAAAGATTTTGTATTGTACAACATAAAGATTTAGATTAATAAAATGTTCGCTCCTTTACCCTGAATTGCTGGTAAATACGGTGGCAGTTCAGGCTCCTCTTCCTTCTTTTCTTCTTCCTCTATAATTTTGGAGGCGCCATTCGAATCAACATGCCCAGGCGATTCTCCGTCAGAGTGATCCGATTTAGCCAACCGATCCACAGATAAGGGACTTGGGTTATTGTAATCCGAACCATCATTAGAATCAGCATTAGAACCTTTGTTTGAATCGTTCGACTCATCGTCATCCTCGCTACTGGATTCTGACGAGTCCGAAGAATGTCTATCCGAAGATCGTTCACGTATACTTCTTTGGCCATCGGACGAATGTCTGGACCTGTAAACCAAGAGTTAGTTCCGTCATTTTAATAATATTTTATTTGTTGCAAAATAAAATCTTACTCGATAGATTTGGAACGAACTTCATCCGAGTGAACAGGACTTGGACTTTCATCGGATAATTCCACGATAGATGGATCCTGATTATTATCAGGACTTAAAGGCCGTTTTTCTCCTCTTTTCATTCGCCGTGCTTGCAATTCTAATCTAGAGACTTCTTTTCTCCTGGCCATTTCCCTGTCTGCTTCTAACAATCTTTCTTTCCTAAGTTCCTGTTCGGTCATTTCTTTTGGATCCTTAGGTTGCATTGGTATTTCATTGATTTCCATATCATCAGGCTCTTCCGTGGCAATTTCCATTGCCTCGCGTAACTGTTTTTCTCTGTGTTCTTTCTCGCGTTCCGCCTTTTCTCTATCTCTATCACGAAGTCGATCGTGCTTGTGAGATCTCTTGTGCCGCTTCTCGCTCCTTTCGGGACGTTCCATGAGCTCTGTTTCAGAGTACTGTTCTTCCATCACTCTCAAGTGTCTATGATCTTCTATACGAATTTCACGACGTTCCCTCACATCATCTGCGATGGTACGAATTTCACGACGTTCTCGCATATCTTCTAACCGTATTTCTCTACGTTCGCGTGTGTCGCGTAACTCTCGAGTATCTTCGATGCGAATTTCTCGACGAGCTTCTACTTTGTAATCTCGTATATCTCGTGAATCTTCTCTCCTTTCCCGTCTTTTATCCAGTAATCTAAATCAAATATACTAATCAGTAAAAAAAGGCCAGAAAGTAAAAACTATTTAAAGTATTGAATTCTCATACCTCTCTCTCAAATCCTCCAAAACACGATCTCCTGTACTTCTCTCTTTCCTATCGTGTCTAGATTCTCTTTCTCTATGACCTTCCATTCTTTCTAATCTTTCTAATCGTTCTCTATCCCTTTTAGAACTGTCTGAGCGGTCTGATCTTTCTAAAATATCTATACCATGTCTCCGATGTCTATGTTTATCTCGATGGCGATCTTCTCCTCGTTCGTGATGCCGAGACTTTCGTTCCTTTTCTTCCCTACGATCTCTTCTTTCACCATGTTTATCTCGTCTCCTTGAAGAATTAGATTTATAATGGCGAACAACTGCCTGTGGAGGTTTTATATCCAAAGAATCTGCTGTATCTCCACCATCCTCCTCTGAAAAGCTTTAAGTATACTTTTCTCAAAATGACTAACATACAGAAAAACAAAAGTAATTTATTAAAATAAATTTTTCATGAATATGTTCAAAAATACTATTATTAGCTGAAAAGCATAAATAGAATCGAATTACATGATGAAGAGATAATTATAACCAATATAATTCGAAAATAAGGTTAATCAAAAAGAAGTATCACGTTTTCAATACCTAAAATCTTCCATATCCTTTGATGGGCTTTTTTTTATTTCTCCGTCTTCGCTCTGATTATCAATATCCATGTCAAGTCTAGTTTCTGACATATTATACATAAATCTATTCACTTTTAATCGATATTTTTCTGTACATAATTATGAATGAACGAAAAATAAAAAGCAAACATTCCACATTAACGTTTACGAAAATAAGTTATGCTTCACATGTGATGAATCGTATCAATAATTAGATAATGTAAGAGAAGGATAGTAGGATTTTTATTAATATTCGTCTAATTCATTCTCATATATTTCTCGATGTTTTATTTATGGAGAAATAAACAAATTATTGCACCTTCAATCGCCAATACCTGTTTTCACGAGCAACCATAAACCGTTGGTAAATTCCGATGTAACTTATTGGCGATACGCGTGCTATTCGTTTCACGAAAGAACCAAATAATTCACGCATGTCGGCTATATTCAGAGGATTTTTTAACTGTGGTGTGTTATAGATCTACAGCTTGCTTTTCAGTTCATGACCATATACATAGTGAACAAAAGTTTATGAATGATCTATAGAAGGAACGGCGTGTGAGACTATACTAAAATAAAAGATCACTAAATATACATACACATTCAGCATTATTCACTTCCATAGTACTCATAAGTGTGCGCAAAAGAAAAGAAAATTCCTTGTTCAGCATTATTATTCTTTTCTGAAGTATATTATATGTACTATAATATACTTGTTTGATCTGTTTACAATTTACAAAAAGACGATATTCTAAGATACATATTTGTAATAGATATTCAATTGTTTTTTAAATTCTTGTTGATAACTGACAATATAAAAGATTGCAGTATATTACTTTTTTCGAAATATGAACTTGTTTAAAGAAAAGTTAAGTGACGCAACTGCTTCCAAACATGAATATTTGCCCAAAGATAGATCGTCACGAATACGCGATAGCTGGTAATAACGAAAAGTATGTTCAATGAACAAATCCGTTTTCTACGAGTTTGACAGATAATCAGCTGTCACTTTTTCCGAAATTTGGAACAGATAATAATTTAATAAACAATTTACAATGGAAGCAGTACCGCGATTACCTATGATATCCTTTCAATTAAAAGTTAGCCCTGAACCTACTACATTTGGATCAAAGTTGAAACAGGTATGAACAATTGACACTATAAATTATAACACTGTTATTAATTTTCATTATTTACTTTTATTCTTCAAGATATTAATACAATTGCAATTTACATGTAAATTGCAATTGTTTTAATTATGTAATCATTTATTCTTTCGTAGCTACCATACAAATTAATTGAAATTATAATAAATTTTATTATACTTTATGTTACAGTATATACGTGATTTTTATAATGAAGATGCAGAATCATACACTAATGAAATACATCAATTAGAAAGTTTACGTGCAATGGCTATACGACCTCCTGTAGATATGGCTGGCTGTTTGTTATTAAAAAAATATTATTGTCAGTTACATTTTCTTCAAAGTAGATTTCCTATGGGAAAAGATGGTGCAACAGCAGTTACGTTCACATGGTAAAAGAACTCTTAGATATTAAAATTTAAAGAAGATTAATAGTTTAAATGTTTATGGTTTTCTATAGGAGGGATACATATGCAAATATGGTTTGTTCATTGGCAAATATCCGGTTTGAAATAATTTCAATCTTGTATAATATTGGTGCAATGCATACTCAGTTGGGAGCACGTACAGAAAGGACATCAGCTGATGGCATGAAAATGGCTTGTGCTCATTTTCAGTGTGCAGCATGGGCATTCGAACATTTGAAAAATAGTTATCCACAACCATCTGGTGTAGATCTAGCACCTGAATTAATGACATTTATGCATCAGCTTTGCTTAGCTCAGGCTCAAGAATGTATATTAGAAAAGAGTATGCTTGATAATCGGAAACCTACCATTGTAGGTAAGTATGAAACAAATAGGAACTGCATAGATATATTAAACTTTTTTGGGCTTTAATTGCTGCTCTTGTGTATCATTCTACAAGATATATGTATCATGCAGCAAAAGTCGCACGACAGATAGTGGATTATTTTACTCTGGCATTATCTACGCTTGAACAAGGTGGAAGTGAAGATGGTACCATTTCAGATACAGTTGGTACAAAAATTTATAAGGTACATTTCAGAATTCTTTTCTCTAATTAAATTGAACAATACCACAGAATAAACAATTTATTTTGTCAGAGCTGGAAACGTTATGTAAAATTCAAAAAGGCTTATCATCAAGCTGTCACACATTTATATCAAGGGCTGGCAGCTGAAGAGCAAAGAAAAATGGGAGAAAGGGTAGCCTTTTACAATGTTGCATTAGCATCTCTGAACGAAGCACAGTTGATTTATACAAGTGCGAAAGGTTCAATGGGTGCATCTGGTTCAGCTGAAGAGGAAGCACTTACATTCACGAATGATGTAATAGAAGGCAAACGTAAAGCAGCCAAAAATGAAAATGAATTTATATACCATGAGGAAGTACCTGAAAAGGAGACATTACCTACAGTAAAGGGAGCTTCGTTGGTTAAAGGAATTTCATTCAGTATTAATGATCCTGAAGTTTCAGGCCCTGATATATTTGCTAGGTAGATATTGATAGATTAATGTACACTTCACATTTTGTTCTATAATTTCTTGTATTATTGTGTTTGATACAGATTAGTACCAATGAAGGTTCATGAAGCAAGTTCTTTATACTCTGAAGAGAAAGCAAAAATACTACGCTCTGTTGGTGGTAAAATTGAGGAGAAAAATCAGCAACTCAATACATATTTAACATCTCTACAGTTAGAGCATTTGAGTTTATGGGATCCTGATGTTCAAACTACAGAATGGGAACGTTTGCCTCTTCCCGACGAATTAATTGAAAGATGTGCAGCTTTAAATGCCAAACAACATGTTATTCAAGAATTGGTTGATATAATGGAAAAATTGTCGAATACCAGTCAAGACGTTGAGAAAATATTAAAAGAAATTAACAAACTTCTTCTTGATGAAGAACTAAAGTTAATATTAAATCATAAAAAGGTAATCGATCTTATTATTATTTACTAACATTTTTTTATTTTTATAGAGAAAAACAGTATCAGGATGCAGTTGGGAAAAGACCGCCATCAATAGTAGCTACCGATTTAACTAGAGAAGCTAAGAAATATGAAGAAGCTCATAATAAAGCTTCAGAAAGCAATCATGCTCTTCATAAAGCAATAACAATGCATGTGAAAAATTTGAAAATACTTTCTCAGCCGCTTGCTGAGCTCATTAACCATGTACCTTCACCGACTGCATACTTTTCAGGTATTTTACATGCTTAATCGCTTAATTTTATGTATATATGTAGTCGTTTTATATCAATATTTTTGACAGATCAAAACACTGAAAAATCGCATACTGCGATTGAATTAGAACGAATGCATACTAAAGAATTAAAACGTATTTTAAATAAAGTGGACGAAATGCGTAGACAAAGAAATGAATTACATACAAAATTGCGTGATTCAGTCGCACAGGATGATTTGACACGATTGCTGGTTACTGCTACATCAGATTCTGGTCCTTTAGACCGTTTATTTGCAGATCAGCTTAGCAAACATCAAACTATAGTTAGTACATATGTGTATCTCGAATTTATCTTGCTTATTCCCTTTCAGTTTTATTCCATTACAGAGTTATTTATTTTTAAAAATTTATTGTTGTAGGTAACATTAATAGACCAAAATTTAGCTGCGCAAGATAATATTTTAGCAGCCTTAACAGACGCATATGCACAAACTGCTAATGTGCGAAAAGGAGTTGAAGAGATATTAAAACGCCGAGAACTTGTCATTTCTTCTTTGATCAGTTCTTATGATGCTTATGAAGATTTGTTGGCGAAATCTAATAAAGGACTCGAATTTTATAGAAAATTAGAAATAAATGTCTCAAAGTTACTTCAGAGAGTAAAAAGCACGTGTAAGGTACAAGAAGAAGAACGTGAGCATATACTTGCCCAGGATAGTAATAAAAATTCTCAAGAAAAGACCGATACGGTAATATCTGTTACTTATGATCAGAGCCGTCATCGACCTGGCAGTGGACTTAAATTAAAGGATTATCTGAATAATAGAACAGAGAATGTTTCAAATCAATATTATAATATATACAAAGGACAAAAGCAAGGTCAGGTAGATACAACAGCAAAATCATACATGAATGATGTAGTGGATAAGAGTAGTGTTCATTCAAGTGGAATTTCTGCATTAGATGTAGCATCAGCTGCAAAAGTACAGCAATATTATCTTGCCCCTTACACAGATTATAAGACAAATTTACCGTATTCTCACGAACCTTCTGCGTATAATGAAAATTCCACTATAAAGAGTGGTTTAAATCAAAATTATATGCAACTTAATAATTCAGATGCTGCAAATACTTATCCACAGATTGCTGCAACGAGTACAACCACAGATATGACAAATACTACAGTGCAGTATCCAGTAAATTCTTTTGTATCCAACGGACAGTTTCCAGCAACTATAGATGGGCAACATACATATTCTAATATTCAGCCACAATATAATTTTCCCGGTAGTACATTACAATATGACGCGTATCAACCTTCAGTTAATTACAATGAATATAATATTGTGCAACAATATTCTAATCTGGATAAGACTGGTAATATCATGCAGAATGAAATACTTTCTCAAGTGTCAACAGTTGCACAGACACCTATGCCTTCAAGTTTAGTTAATAAAACAGCAGACATACAAACGCATCATTACCCTACCATAAACCAACCGGCACAACAGTACACACCAGAGCCTCAACAAAACCTTCCACAAGAACCTGTTCAAACTGTGAGAAACCAACATGTACTACCAGTGGATAATTCACAAATGCAAAATTATACCCTTCCTCAAATGAATCAAAATGAAATGGCATGTTCTCAGAATTACGGTACTGGAATGTATTATAACATGCCTGAACAACATTCTCAGCAAGTTACAACAACTCAGAATACGTCTGATACTACTAATATTGTTGCTTCAGCTCAGTACATGCCAGCACAGTATATGAATACGAACATTCCTCAGTCCATTCATTCTACAACTTCTTTAACTGCTCCAGTAAACAACATACCCACTTCGTATTCAAATTTACACAATCCCACTGCTGCACAATATCCACAACAGAATGCTACAGAACAAAATAAACAAATTTATACGGACAGAACGTATCAATATGGATCACAAGTACCTATTAATGATACCACTTTAAATTATTCTAGTACTTATAACAGTTTACAGCCTGGAAGCGGAGTTTCATATTCACAATCAATGTTACCTACGGAAGCTTGTAATACATATACGTATACAAATTGTTCTACTAATGCTGATATAATTCAGAGTCATACAAAGTCGAGCACGAACATCCAAAATTACTCACAAACATACCAGTATCCGCAACAACCGCATTATTCTGGATATGTCGATTACCCTAATATTTATAGCCAAGGATATAATTACATGCAAGGAAATCAAATAACGACTGTAATGACAGAACCTTATAAAAATCAGATGGGTTACACGTATAACTCTACCACTCAATGTTATGAATACAATCCTAACAATCTTCAGGGTTCACAACCTGTTCAAGTATCACAGCAACCATCAGACTCGACGTCACAAACAAACTTAAACAACGGTTATCAACAGCAAGAAAGTAACGCAAGATACACAAATGCTAGCAATAATTCTATGGTTAGTCAGACTCCATCTTCTCAATATTCGGAACAGGCATATCCTCCTCAAGGTTCAAGTGACATTTATTATTCCACGCCATATGGTCTTCAAATGCAAAATCAAGTGTCTACAAATAAAACTGAGAATTATACTAACTACAATCAAACGTACATGCAAGCTGTTAATAATGGAACAAATACAACGACAAGTGGAAATCCTACGAAATCTGCCACAAAATCATCAGAGAAATCCAACGTGGATTTACTTTCAGATCTTGATGTTACTATAAATCATGCACCCTTGGTACCAGAAGTACGCCCTCTTAATAAAGTTCAAGTACAGGAAGAAACAGTAATAAAGGATGTGGCGAATGAAAGTGATAGAGAAAAGAAAAACGAAAACGAACAAACTAATACACAATCTGTTGTAACCGAAGATAAAACAGATAATGAAAATTTACAAATTGTGTGGGATACATGGTACAATGATGTACAACCGAAAAAAGATCCTTTAGGAGATCCAATAGCTTTACAAAAGTTTGTTAGTGAAGTTGAAAAATACGAAAAATTTGTCGATAGTTTACTTGTCAAAACTCTAAGTGGAGCAATTAACCTTGATATAAAATGGAAAGAAGTTCAAGAATTTGAAGTACAATTTTTTATATTATTTTATGGATACAAAATATCCTATTTATAATATTATTAAAAGATATATTTTAATTTCAGGAAAGAGAAAGTGGGAAGCAATCATGTACAGTAGCATTAGCGCATTCCTCAGAAAATAGAACGATGGAATGTATTCCTTATGATACAACAAGGGTACAAATATCATCACCAGATGTTTCAAATTATATCAATGCTTCCAATATTATGGAAATTACACAGTGGATACCAACAACATTTATTATTACCCAAACACCGTTACCAGACAAATTGGAAGTGTTTTGGACAATGATTTGGGAACAAGAAAGTGAAATAATCGCTTGTTTGCTATCGGATGCACAGGTAAATGTACAGTATAAAATTATACAGATTCAAAAAACCGAAATTAATGTTTTCTTCGTTTTTCTTTATAGCTGAATAATGAAATATATTGGCCTATAAACAGAGAAGATATTCTAAATGTTGGTAGTTTCACGATTTCATTAAAGAAAAGAGTAAATCATATTTATTATATTCAGAGAGTCATTTCTATACATAATACTAAGAAAAAATTGGAAAAGACTGTCATACATATGCAATTTCTTGCATGGCCTTCCAAGTAAGTCTTCAAAATGAAATATCATTACTATCCTATTAGATTTTTAAAATTGAATTTTTGAAACATTATTCATGAAATGTTTAACCTTTTTAGTGGTTTCCCTAGTAGTCCTGGTGCGTTACTCATATTTTCAACAGACGTAATGACAGAACAAGCATTGAGACGTTGTTCGAAACCAATAGTGGTACATTGTTGGGATGGCGGTGCATTAAGTAGTTTATTCCTTGTAGCGGCGGCAACAGTCTGTCATATACGTGCTGGTTGTGGAATAGTCAATGTACCACTTGTATTCAAAGGGCTCTTAAAATGTCGTAAACAAGTTGTAAATAAGGAATCCTTGTTATTTGCGTATCAACTAGTGTTATATCATGCTCAAGATATTTTGATGAAACGTAATGATTGTTTTTTTATGTTATTGTCGATGTAGTTAAATTAATTATAAAATGAAGCGTGTTTCAAATTATAGGTGGTATATTATCATCCACCCGTTCAACGTTTGAAAACTTTGAAGGATTCAAGGGAAATAAGGATAAAACATCGAGAAAAATGCATCCCTCCGATGATTTTCTTCAGAGCCTTGGTCTTAATGCTCAGCGTTCAGATGCCGAACAAGGTATGTATATCGCAAGAAACAGCGTAAATATTTGTGGCAAAGAAAAATGTAGTAATGACAACTTTAGTTCGCCAAAAAGGTTCTACTAATTCTGGTGCAGCTCATTCAACTTCAACATCAATTCAAGAAAAGTCTAAAGAAGGAACAGCAGTCGATCCTCTAAGTCAGTTAGATCCTTTATGGTCTATTAGAAGATAATCAAATATATTTGCAAAGAAAACTTTACTATGCACCAATTAATAAATTTATTATTTAATTGAACATTTCCATTCCTGTTTTTAAACTTAACACTAATAAGAAGAAATAAGATTATTATTACGGAAAGTGTATAAACAATTCATAATTAATTTGATATTTCTGAAGTAAAAAGACTTATTATTCAAATATTTCTTAATATTTAAGTTTTAAAGATTTTACAGTCTACAAAATAAATAGAAATCTGAAATAAAATATATGTACTGAAACAAATTCTGTCTGTTCACATTTATTTTTCACTCTCACCAGTAACCACACATGTCCGTACACGTTTACAAAACTAAAACTGCAAGTTATAATCTTAAGCAACACATGATACAGACATGCATTTTGAAATATATGAGCCATAAATTGGTACATATTTGTAATATACGTATATGTATATGCATGCACCACAAATGATCCGAAATCAATTGATATTTTTTTATATTATACAATACTATTGAAATATGTCACAGCATTTAGAGTTACGATATATGATTTTAATTACAAAAAAATTGGTCATTTTTAATACAAAATTGTTTTTTTTACCTAAATCATTACTGATTAATCATAAATGCATTTGGAACTCGTAATCAAAGCTTCTTCTATTAGCATTTGTGTATGATGAAAAGTGCGTATGCAAACAAATAACTGCAAAAGTTAATTTTAATCCCAGAGATTAGATCAATGATTAAGATAAATGGTTATTTAAGAATATTTAACTTAACAAAATTGTACTGTAAATATAATTTATCATACAAGTACTGGAATATGTTTTAATAAACACTATTAAAATAAATATAATGTTCACGTTTTTTCATTCGATACAAATATTACCTCCAAAACTAAATTATCTTATAAATCGATAAATACATTTGTTAAATTAATATTCATGGCGAGGATTTTTATGTCTTTTATAAAAGTTTCGATTACACTGTTAATCGTGGAAATATGCAATTCTGTATTTAGTGCCACGTTGTTATTTTATAGATAATTATAAAACTTATAAGAGAACGAAATTATGAAAAAATGTACAAAATTTGCGATAGTAGTACCGTTTGTTACTAATCCACAATTTTAGATTCCTCTATTTTTCAAATCTTTCACTTTGTAAATTCGGACAAGCCAATGTTCTGTAGTATAGGCCTCTTCTAACGTATCTAACTCAAAATCTTTATTACCGATTTCCATATTTCTGACCCTGTCATATCCAGAAGGTTTCCCTGTTTAACAAATAAAATATAAGTGAAATATTATATGCTGCATTTATATTACGATAAATAGATGAGAAACTTACCTCCTTCGGTATAAACTTGACCAAATCTATAGTAACACATTTTGTACATAAGGCAATTAAGCAAAACTGGAGAACCCTCTTTATCAACTCTAAACTCTCCTGCTGAATTATAATAATCCCATTCTGTTATAGATTTCCCTTTCTCAGTGCTTCCACCAATGCGTACCATCCATAGGAACTTATTAATATCTAAAATTGAAATTTTATATAATTTAGAGTTAAGTTTTAAATTATTATATGACGGAATATATCATTTTTATCATACCGTCGGATGAATAGCCCGTAAGTCCTCCAAAAATAACAAGAACGTAATTAACATCTAATTCTCTCATTATTTCATAAGCTTTCTCTTCAGAACTAGCCATTGCTTGACCGACTCTGGATATGTGAGTGTTGTTCCATGTATTATTGTCTACTAAGATCGTACGATTAGCCATTGCTGTAATTTGATACCCATAATCCCACCAAGACATCACTTTTGCATTCTGCATTTAAAAAATATAGTTTCAAATATTAATAAATCCTTCTGTTTATTCAATTATTCAAAATATTATAATTACTTCTGGTGTGTTCATGCGTAACCAATAATATGCTTCTCTAAAATCGTCGAAAATCATACGACCACCATCGGGAGAACGTGCCGATAGTACAATACTAGGTGAACTATATGCTTCTGCTGTAACCCATGTACAGTGAATGGTATATGAAAAGAACAGAATGCACATTAAAGTTATGAAAAACGTAGCAATCTGAAAAAGAACATATATTTGGTATAGCATAACACATATTTCATTGTACTCTTCTTATCTCATTGTACCAATTTATATAGAATATGGTGTTTGATATTATTACCTCGCTTCTAAGTATGTAATTATTTTCAAACTTTTTAGATTTTTTATCACTAACTTTTCCTCGTTCCAATTGTTTCATATAAGTAACAAATAAAGACGAGGCTCCAATTCCGCCCAGAATGCACATTACAGGAGCAAGAACCAACATTAAACGAACCATTACACCCTATATAATTCAATAAATATTTAAATACTGACTCCAAGTTTTTGTAACATAAATTTTAAGTACAATTATACTCACAGCAAAGTACAAACTCGTTACTCCGTATAAAATGAGAAAAATATTAGAATCTGTTAACTTTGAGAAACAAAAGTATAAACCTAATGGGAATAAAAATACTAAAATCTGGAGATCGAAATAAAACGAGCTCCATGATGTTGGTTGATGCTCCGAAACGGAAGCAATTATTGGAATATGATTTTTTGCATAAGATGGGTCCAATAAAGAGTAAAAACGTCCAGTCCAAGGCGATATTTTCCCTTAAACAATATCAATAAATTTAACAGTCAATTCACTTTTCAATTAATGATAAATTATTAATTAATATATATACCAGTAATAGTTAAAACAACACCCAAAACAAATGAAACTGTAACTGCAGAAATAACAAGTCCACGGAATAATACTTCAAAGTCATCTTGTGACACTTTGCTACGCAAATAATCAACTAGAGCATGAATCTGGCATAGCCCAAAAACTCCTAATGCCTATAAAAGACAGAATTTGGATTTATCTAACACGTTTCTGGTATTAAGATGCATTCAACTATAGCTCATACTTACAAGCATATGTTCAGAACTTTGAACAGGTTGGAAGCCAACAAATGATATTTGCATGGATAAAATTGTTCCTAAACAGTATAAAATACTGTATGCAATGTAGATTCTATGAGAAAATCTACCAGTTACCATTAAAGTCAGAACATGTAAAGGGATTAAATTAATCAAAAACACATAACCACCCCAAGAAGATACCATATAAAAATATGCAAGAGCAGCACATGTTGCCCAACAAATTGCTCCTGTTTTAACTGCTTTGATCCACATATAATATGTAAATAACATACAAAAAATAGCTATCCCTTCATTATCATAAGATCCTGCCACAGATCGTGATATATAACCAGGAACAATTGCTATCATAGCTGCAGCAAACAAACCTGATGCAGAATCCTACAAATTATGCATAAAAAGACATTAAATGTACTATATTATAACACATATCCTGTAGAAATGTTTACCTTCAGTTCTTTGGTAAGCAAGTAGGTAATGATGGTTGTTAAACTAGAAAATAATGGAGCAAGGAAGACGCAAATAGTACGTATATCTAAAGTAATATTTAATAACCATGAAAGGTGGTATAATGCTGCTGATGTTATCATTAAGCCAGGATATATTGTTCCTATGAAATAAATTAATATTAAATTTATAATTAGGATCTGCACTGCATAGAATACATATATGAAGTGTTTATTAATTGAAAGAAACATACCTCCAATAATTCTACCTAAAGGATACCAAACACGGTCATCAAACCAATTATGAAAACTATAGAATCCATTTTCAGCTAAGTACTTTGTTGTGCGATAATTGAAATATGGATCAAATTCATGGATAACACTTTCAAATCGTAGAACTGAAAATAACCTTGTAGCAAACGCTAAAAAAGAATATTTTATATATTTTATTAATGCACAAAACATTATAATAATGTTTCTGATGTTTATTTACAAATCTTACATAGTATCGCTGCAAGGGATAATACAGTTAATTTTAAAAGCGTTTCCTGCTTTTGTGCAGACATACGCAAACCTCTTGTTTTCATCAACATAGCCATTTTAAGACTATGAGGTACCTCTTTAAGCAATCAAGCACCACGTTCGTTTAATTCATCTACACAAAATGGAAACTGTATATTACTTATCTTAATATAATTAACACCTCACGTGCTAAAATCAATGAAATATTTTAAGAATATGTACAAGAAGGATTTCTGATGTATAATCATAAACCGGAATAAACACATGGCGTGTGTCATTTTACGTTAGGTTATGATTTCTTATAGATGTAAAGAGTAAAAGTGTTTGATATTCATTGTCAAACCTTATTAATATAAAGATGATCGTACTACTTTAACGAAACATAGCATTAACATGCTGAAGAAACAAATTACGAGAATTTAAATGATGCCGTCTATCTAAAAACTGACCACGTACACAAAATTACCGGCCGGCGACATATGTATATTTTAAATCGTATATTTTACTGTTCTGCATCGTACATTTTTGTAGTTTTATAAATGTTACGTAGTCTGTAATGTGAACTTACGAATTTCTGAATTTTACAATATAAGAAAAGTAATAAAATAACAATGTCATTTAAATTACTAACTCAGAACATCGCAACTCGAACGAAAAAAAGCATAGATTAAAATTATCAACTAGTTATCCTACTCATACGATATCTGACAAAATCAAACAGATCACCGAATGTTCACATAAATGTAGTAATTAAAGAAATAAGAGGAAAATATTTACTTTAAAAGTAATTAAATACCATTTACTACTAATCAGTATAATAACATATTTTAAATTGAAAATTAATTTTGCCACGTGTATGATCCTTGCGCCCTCTTGAAAAATTCTATGAAATAACATGCATGGAAATGCTGCACTATGTGCAACTATCTACATATGTATTCTACGATATTATTCAATGATTAATAATTATCAATAAGTCTGCGATTCCCGCCAGAGGACCGGTATTTGGATTATGTTGCACGAGATTTGTTTGATTCCATTCTATTTAAGTACTATATTTCGCCCCACTAAATTTACACTTTTATAACGTTCTATTTATCGTGAAAATATGTCTGAAGGTAATTTTCGATTTAATTGAACATATTTGTATTTACAGTATGAAATGTCATGTTTAACCTGCAAACTATAGTGCATGAAAATACATTTTTGAAAAGCTGTATCTGCTTTTTTTTGTAAATTATAGAAAAAGTAACAACAGAAGACATGTGGACTCCGTACAAGGAGTTACAAAGCCTTGTGGAGCGATACATTACCTCTCCTCCAACTACACATGATTTACAATATCATGAATTTACAGAAGCTTTAAAAAATCATAGACAAAATTTTCTTACCTTATTAAAAAATCCTGTAAGTGGTAGTATGATGACAATTGATCAATGTTAATAGTAACAATAAAAATATTACATATTTTTATGTTATGTGATTTAAGATGAATTTAATTGCAGCCTCAAAATGTAAATAGCAGAGAAGAAATAAAGGAGGGAGCAATTGAGGGTATTACGCTTCCTGGTTTAGGACATCAATTGTTATCAAAAGAATTAGTCGATGAAACATTAATTATATCGGATATGTATGAACTTAATGAGTTCATGGCATTGGATCTTTTATGTACTGCTCAGTTGCAAATGTCTCATCATCCTGGTTTACCTAGAGGATTAACAGCTATTCTTCTATATTATGATGGAAAGAAAGCGCTCACATCAACTTTAAGGATGCTTGTGCAAGCTAGATTGGGTTATAGCTGGGAAATTAATGCTCCGATTGCTCTCTTAAAACATATTACTAAATATACAAATAAATTAGAAAAAGATGGTTTATTGCATAGAATCTTGTCATTATTGGAAAGCATGGATCCCTCGAAGGTATTTTTGGATTAATAACACATATAAAAATTTATGTCATAAATGTGTAGTAATTAAATTATACTTCATTCTTAATAGGAACAAGAATTGTTAGAAAAAAATCGTGCACTAGGAGGACCAAAACATTGTTACATGGTGATGAAACTTTACAATGATTCCAGACAGGATTTGGCTGATATATTATATCTGTGGTCTGCTCAGTCTTCATTACCAAACGAAATATTATTTCACTTGCTCTCTTTCTTGCAAACAAGACAAATAGGATATGATGCAAATGAAGGAGGTCCAGATAAAGTCACTCTTGCTCTTATAATGAGTGTATTAAACGCAATTAACTTTAGTTCGATACATAGCCGTGAGAACGGTGAAGGTGCGATAACGTTTGTTATCAATTATAGAAACAATTTTGATGTTGTAACTTGTTATAACATTCATTGTTTTTTTTTTAGAACTTATAAATTCTATGCCATTAATCGCAGATAGAGGAGCACACGAAGAATTATATAAAAAATTATCAACTAATGTTAGTTGGGAAAATTCTGGATTATGTGGAGTAATACAATTTGCCTTTGCTGTTGCTCTGGCAACAATCAAGACTGTAACTAGTGTACAGGTGTTAAATATTACTACAGAAGATGAAAGTTTATTGGAAGCAGCTTTATCAAACAAATGCTTCCACTTTATGGCTGAAGTATTATTTAAGAACAAAAGTATCTACTATGAAGAATTTTATCTTCGTTATTTTCACTCTCTAATTTCTGATTTTATATTGCTAATGCCTTTGAAAGTGAAAGATCTACGAAGTAGAGCAGATGAATTTATGCGTTTAATTCAAGCATATCAACAGGAGGGTATTGAACCACCATTGAATCTGGATAATCACTTTGAATATTTAATGTTGACCGTAGCTGAATTATATAAAGAAGACCCTCTAAAACTGGATTTGGTTATGGATTATTGGTGTTATCATTCTGACTCTACACATGTATCCGCACCAGTGTATATCAATCGTTTGCCCTCTAGACAGGTTGCTCTATTTAAATTTGTTCGTCTTGCTGGAGAAATATTGCCAGCAGGATTGTTTGTTCCATATCTTAAAATGATAGCATCTCTTGCATCTTCGTCACAAGCAGCGCGTCAAGCGTTTAACTTTCTTAAACCAAATGGTGAATATTTGTCCGACCTTTAAAAGCATTTGTGAATTTATTTGAAATGAAACCAATTAAGATAAGTTATCGTATATGAATTTTTTTTATAGGAACTTCCGGATCAACAACAATTTCATGGGATCATTTTTTCAATTCTCTAAGTCGCTATTACATTAATCTCAGAAAAGAATTGCCACCTAGTCAAGATACCGTGTATCGTCAGAGAAGTCACCCGAAAGGTATAGCTTCTGAAGAAATCAAAGGTCTTGAAGCGGTCCTCTTGGTTGTTCAAGTGATTGCAAAAAATGATGAAATGTCAAGAATAGCAATATGCGATCATCCAGGATGGAAAGTATTACCATCTTTGATTGGTTTAGTGAGTTGTGGAATACCAATACCATTGAAAGCTGTTCTTATACGAACTCTTGCCGCTTTAGCAAGATCACCCGAAAGTTCATCTACGGTATGGCAAAGTTTGGAAGTTGCACAGATTCTTTCAACTATCCCAACAATAAGCAGCTATCAACCACGAGGCGTTCAAACAGAACTGGAAGAGATTGAATCAAAGAAAGACGAATATCCATTAACACGAGCGATGCTAGAACTATTAGACGTTCTTACTGATTTTCCTATACCGCGATTACTAGGTATGGGTCAGCGTAATCCTGGTTTCGATCCGTATTTACATTTCATCATCAATACAGTTTTCTTGAAGTTCCATACGCGTTCATACAAAAATCCAGCGGAGAAATGGGAAGTTGCAGAAGCCTGTTTAAAAATATTTTCAAAACTTATTAAACAGTATGAACCCGCAGTAGAAGATTTTACGGGATGCAAAGTAGAACTTCAGAGTGGAGAAACCACATCAGTTAATCCTGCTCCAGGATATCGTATAATGACTCAGTTACATTCCAAATCGGAGTTATTGCACGTTATACTATATGTACTTGATAAAGGTTGCGGTAACTTCGATACCTACGAACCATTTGCTGGTAAAAAGAATCTTGAAAATTGTACCCTGTATTGCTTGGAGATCCTGGAAAGGGGATTAAAAACTCAGCACAGTTACATGTCGCAACTTGCTTCAGCAAAATCGATACATAAAATTTTAACTGGATTATCAAGATTACTTTTAGAAGTTCATCCACAATCAAAAAAGCCTGATTACATGATAAACATTGCCAAATATGTTTCCTACAGTTCCTGGCTTCCACAGCATGCGTTCTATGCTGTCGGAGTAATACACGAAGTGACCAACGAACCGGGAGCAGATTCTGAATTACTTTCCACGTTCACAGCTACTCCAACTTTAGCTACTCATATCAGGCACGGTTTCGTGGAATGTTTAGATGCAGATATTATTCTCGACGAGGATAGCGAGTCAAACGAAAAGCAATACGCTGGTAGCTGCAAAGAGAGAATTCTTCTCCTGATGATGCACAGTATTACACGACCTACGCCAAATCTTTCACATTATTTGTTAGGATTCGACATTACTAAAGACATTAAAAAGACCATTCTACAGCAACCTGGTATTCTGGGCTTTCCTCGAACATGTATACACTCTATATTAGGAATATTGGAACAATCTCTTGAGCGTGGCCGTGATAAGATAACGGAAGCTTGTTACTGTTTCCTCCACACGTTAGCTGCTAACGACAAAACATCTGTTACAGTATTAAGATTCTTGCGAACGAGCGTCAATCAAGATTTCGTACAACGACACCTTTCAAAATTACCCTTTGAAGGCCAAAATAAAGCAACAGAGCTGGGTTGTATGTCATGGCTGTTGAAGATAGCTGCGATCGAATTGCGTGTTGCTGGTGGAAGTTTACAGAATTCACTTGTTCAAAGATTAGTTGGGACTTTTGACCAAGAAAAGGGGCAGATTGTCCCTTCACAGAAGCTTCTAATGGACCTCTTACATTACATTGAATTTCAATTACAACAGGAATCACCACTGTCTTTAGATTTCTTTGATCCATCGCAGGTTGAAATGGTTTTAGGACGCTGTAGTGTTCCAGTCACATTAATAGGAGGTCCTCGACTTATAGACATCAGAAAATTACATTCTCTTATTACCGAAGAATTAGCAGTTACTCAGAGCAGTGCAACTGCGACCCAGCGTAATTTAATGCAACAGGAAGTACAAAGCATTCTAAGGCATGCTTTAAGTAGGAATCAAACCAAATTGTTATCTTATGCTACAGTAAAATTTGTGGAAGGCTGGTGTCAAACAACAGAGATACTCTTTTGTGTTGCGACGAATCAGCAACTAGCCACGCCACGGAAACATTTATTATTAAACTTGTCGCACGATTTACTACAGAAAATGACATCCTGCGAAGCTTTGAGTGAAATCAAGACTTTAGTATCTGGAACAGTCCTGATGTTGTTGGTACATTTAAGGAACAGTTTTATCACACAGACGGACAGCAAATCATTTCCATCGTCACCTTCGAACACCACAACAATGAAGATTATTTTAAGCCATATATTGCAATGGATCTTGAATGCTGGTGCTTCATCGCAGAAAGTAATTACTCATTTGTACGCTGCATTATTGAATTTCCTTTGTGTGATTGGTTTAGAAAAATCAGAAACTACAAATATTTTGGATTTGATGTATGTCAGTCAATTAGATAGTACTGTGAACAGAATATTGCCTGTTCAAGAACGTTCACATCGCTATGCTACGATACAAGTAATAAACAGTTTTGGAAATCAACTGATGGACATTTTATGTCACAATTGTTCAGGTGGCCATGATATCTGCAAAATGTTAGCATTATCTTGCTTAGATAAAATATTGGAATTGGACTATGACAATGCTTGGATAATCTATTTAACCAGTAGAGGATATTTAAAATACATGATAGACAGTTTGTTAGAATCTGATAATGTGTTGAGGTGTATGTTACGAGCAGAGCCTCCGTCATTAAGACCACTATACTTGTATGAAGCAAAAATGGCAACGTTTTGTAGAATGGCTTCTACGAGACTTGGTGCTGAGAGTCTCTTAGAGAATAAGATCTTATCATGTATGTCAAGTATGGTTGTTTTTGACAATCACCCTAATGTTCACATGGGATTTGAAGGAGGTGATTATTCCTTCATACCATCTATTGGTCAACGTTACCAGCAAATCTTCTTGCCTGCTTTATATCTTTGCGATGCTTTACTTACTACACTGGGAACAGAGAACCAATCATGTGCCATACAAGTTTGTGGTTTTCTGCAGAGCCACAGAGACACCATTGAAACGGTCTTAAGAAATGCCTTGCCAAAAACAAACGCTCTTTTCTTGAAGGAGATTGCCTGTCTCACAGGAGTGATATCCAGATCAGCAAACATTGATATGTATAAATTGGTAGATGAAGAATTAGCGAAGACAGAATTCGACGACCGTAAATTTGAAGATACTACTGGAATAAGAGAACTTCATGCCCATCTTTATCGAGTACAGAAATTAATGTTGTCTTTATTGTGCAAATTCCAGTTACAGCCACCTCCTGTTCGCTTAAGTCATGAGCAAACGGATGCTAATCAACAACATATTTTCTGTGTTCAAATAGTAGCAAATATCATGTTGTATACACGCAATCAGATGCAACACAGCAGAATGGATCAAAGAATTAGGAACGTGTTGTTTGAGCCTCATTTGAGTCAAAAATCAGGAGGAAGAGAAGACAGAATAAAGAATTCATCGAATGGAATACATTTAGGAGCAATTGTTGATCAGCTGGTATCTGTTACAAACTTGTTGTACACTGAAGTGTCTCACATCGATACTCTCATAAAAAAATCAGCCATTGTAAGAGAAATGCGTACGTCAGAATTAAAAGAGTACATGTCAGAGGAAGAAGCAAAACTTGATACGCAAAAGCAACGAGTAATAGTTGAACAACGATTAAATCGTTGGATAACAGAAAAGCGACAGAGCATAAAATACTGTTCTTTAATAATAGAACATGCTTTATATATTCTTTGGAGCCACTTAGATTTCTACATGATACAAGTAGTATCACGGCATAGTCGGATGCAAGGTACGATTACATGCATTAATATTATAAGATTCCACTGACAAATTTTATGTAACTGGCATGAATATACAATTTGTTTTTCTTTACTTTTTAGTATCCTCGGGAGGTATTGGTGAAGATATGGTAGCATGGAAAGTATCATCAGAAACATTAATGGAATTAAAACAGGGTTTTGTTTCTACATTTACATATAGTTTTATTACACAGTTATTGAACATAGATAATGAATATGCAACAGTGGATCACAATTTTATCGAAGCTCTTGTGAGAAGAATTAAAAGCTTACTTATAATTGTATAATAACAAAACACTCATATTGATTCAAATATGTAAGAACATATTTTTTTACGTACTTGTGTATATTTACAACCGACTGCCAAACTCATATAACTCAGACAGTATTTATTATGAAACAAGATTTGGATTGATAAAAGCCGTTAATTAATAAATATGATTTTCAATCATTCATTTCTGTATATGTACAACATAATTCATTAGAAAATAATTTCAATGTACTTTACATTATGAATAAATCATTCTTCAATTGTTAAAAGAAAATTATAAATGTACATCATTTTTCAAATTCGTTAGCACAATACATATTGTAAATATATACATCATCATTATACTCTGTTGCTTAACTGTAATTTTCATTACAAATGAATTAAACAGTTAAGAACTTATGACAGCTTCATCCCATGGTCCATAAATGTTATCTTTATATCTTTGACATTGTACATACCTATATGGACAAATAAAATGTAAAAATATTGTAGTTACAATGAACACGTATGATAGAGTTTGTGAGAGGAACAATAGAAAATATAAAGTACTAAATGTTAATAAAATTGAAATAAATATTTTACTATTTAATTTATATATCAAAAATGGTAACAAAACAAAACATTGTACTGCAACTGTAAGAAGTGAAAAAGCGTGAAATGGAGATGCTAATCTAGATGCTAACATTAATGAACCAAAAATCGAAGATGTAATAGATAAAGAATCGGATAAAGAAATTTGTAGAGAACCATATTTGCTAAATATTAAATGTACAAGAAACATTAATATTGTCATGGCATATATTGTGTCTGTACTAATGGTTTCGGTTAAGGTTTTTAAAACTGGAGACAAAATATAGCCAAAAGTAAGAAAAATTAATGCAGTTCTGAGATCTTCTGTTAACTTATGTAAAATGTTTGGTACTTTTAAACAGTAAATAAAATAACCAAACACTGTACAAATTACACCCAAAATAAATATGACATCTGGACTAGTCCACTCTTTGTTTAACCAAATAAATATAATAACGAAAAGTATTACAATGTTTAATTGAATACATATACTGGCGCCAAAAGTTATTGCCTCGTTTAGTGTTACATTGTTCGGTTTCACGTTTTTACGCAATTGTTCCAAAAATGAACTATCTGTATAATTATCTGGCAAACCATAATTTTCATATAAATTTTTTTGCCACTGTATGTTTGTCATATTCGTTTTCGATCAAATTTACATGACAATTATCATCAAAGGTTAGCATTTTTAAATTGACATTCATTCATTCTTCATTATTTCTCAATTTCATTGGATTCGTAATTACTAAATCCTGTAAAATAAAACAACAATCTTTATCAATTTGAAATCACTTTTATTCAAAATTTCAGATGTTACTGGATATCTAATTTATATAATAACAACCGTACACTTGATGAAAAGGCTGACTAGGTTAACAAAGTATCGGGAAACACTGATTTATAAATCTATTGTAAGTTGTTAATAATAAAATAAAATAATTCTTCTATCAGATATAAATTAACTAATGATTTAATCATCGATGATTGGTTGATTTTCGGCCTTACGTAATTTTTTATAAAACACATAACCTACAAACAAATAACCTGCAAATTTCACTTTAATTCACTTTAGTCAAAAAAAGAAGTGTGTAGAAGAAACATGGCTGAACTTTAGAATGAATCGAATGCGATGTATTTTAACCGAGCCACTTCTCTCTTTCCTTCATATTATTAGAGAATTAAGTATTTCTTCCTTAGATGTATATTTATATATAAATATATAGATAGGTAAATAAATTATAACGGTATGTTGCATTCACGTTAATACGTTTCATATTATATGCAGCACGTTTTATCATTGGCATTTTTCATTACAGAAGAATCATCAATATTAGGCGTAATTATATGTATATAAACAAATATGCAAAAATTTAGGAGAGCTCAAGTAGAAAATAAAATAGCAATTAATAAGCATTTAGAAGCTAATGCCTATTTAGAATCATCCAGCGAAGATGAAGATGATAGAAATGGAGAGGATATGCAGAATGTGGTTGAAAAAGTATTATCTGCTTATCAAGGAAAAGAAGAAGATTCAGAAAAGATTATATCATATTTAGTTAATATTTTTCAATCAGGCAGTGCAGTTTGTTTAATATGTATTTCAACTATAAAAAAGGCAGATGCGGTTAGTATATATTTAAAAATTTTCAATAATATGTTCAAAATATAATTGAGACTTGTTTTTAAAATAATTGATATAAACATTTTAGATTTGGAATTGTGACAAGTGTTATGCTTTTTTACATTTGTCATGTATTTTACATTGGATCCGGGATAGTTTAAATGTTAAGCAGAAAAAAGGAATTGCACCAGTATGGGCATGGTAAGCAATATATTAAACAAAATATATTATACTTTGTATCAACTGTAATGCTGTATTGTCATATCTGTATATGTATTTCAGTCCAAAATGTCGTAAGGAATATGAAAAACAAGAAGTTACTTATAATTATAAATGTTTCTGTAAAAAGGTTGTAGATCCTTTGTATTATGCATGGAATATTCCACATTCTTGTGGAGATACTTGTGGAAAATCTCTGCTACCAGAATGTGGTCACAAATGCGTTTTACTTTGCCATCCAGGACCATGTCCTCCATGTGCAAAAATGGTATCAGTAAGTTGTTATTGTGGCAAACAAATTCCACAAGGACGGCGATGTAACGCAAAGGAATGGAGCTGTGGGACCATATGTAATAAAAAGCATAAACTATGTTCACATACTTGCAAGCAAGTATGTCATGCAGGCGAATGTCCTCCTTGTAAAGAAGAATTACTTGTCGAATGTCATTGTAAGAGTAATAAAGTAATTAGGCAATGTTTCGAGGGTTCATGGATTTGCGACATACCGTGTCGCAGACCACTTTCTTGTAACGTTCATGTTTGCCAAAGTACGTGTCATGTACCCGGTGATTGTGGGAATTGCCTTTTAGAGAAAAATAGAACATGTCCTTGTGGAAAGAAGCGATATGCGGTATCTTGCAAACAAGAACAATTACCAACATGTGGAGACACATGTGGCAAATTATTAGATTGTGGTTCACATTATTGTAATATGAGATGCCACACGGATCGATGTGGTCAATGTTTAGAAGTAGTAACAAAATCGTGTCGATGCGGTAGTTACCAGAAAGAGATTGCATGCGGTAAAGAATTTCATTGCAATAAGAAATGCACGCAAATGCGTCTGTGTGGGAGGCATTTATGTAATAAAAAATGTTGCGACTGCCTCCTCAAGAATATATACAATATATGTGAAAAGGTATGTGACAATACTTTAAACTGCCGTAAACATAAATGTTGTGCTCCATGTCATAGCGGACCTTGCTATCCGTGCGAAAGAACCGATATTATTCAATGCAGATGTGGTTACAACAAAATAACAGTACCATGTGGTACAATGAAAAAGATAAAACCACCACCTTGTAATAAGCCATGCAAAATACCACCGATTTGTCACCATCCTAAAAGGGAAACTCACAAATGTCATCAAGGTCCATGTCCACCTTGTAAAAAGGTTTGTGGTTTAATTTATAAACGATGCGGTCACTCTTGCGTTGCTGTTTGTCATACAAAGGTCTGGGTAAAAGTGAACAAAAATAATGTTAAAACGCAACCCATAGGACCGTGGGAGATACAGAAAGAAACCATGCAGCTTAAAACATTACCATGTCCTCCGTGTGAAGTTTCTGTACCAGTCACTTGTCTAGGAGGGCACGAAACGTGTCCTTGGCCATGTCACGCAGCTAAACCTACTTCTTGTGGAAGACTTTGTGGCAGAATATTACCCTGTACTAATCATACATGCGAATTAGTTTGTCATAGAGTACCATCTGCAGAAGTTAAGAACAGTATTCCATGCATGGAATGTGAAAAGCCATGCTTATTTCCACGACCACAAGGTTGTACGCATTCGTGTCCAAAACCGTGTCATCCAGCACCATGCAGTCCTTGTAAACAACTAGTCAAAATGACATGCCATTGTGGCATAGGAACATTGTATAGAAGATGCTCAGAGTTAACATCAGCTACGATCGAACAGCGTAATGAATTACTGAAATGTGGAAATCAGTGCCCAAAAAATGTAATGAAATTTCTATCATAATTATTGTCAGCACATTCATGAATAGAAATAACTTATTTCATTAATTAATCTTTTTCTGTTCCAGTATGCTTGTGGTCATAGATGTATGAACAATTGCCATCTTGGGCCATGCACAAATGAAAATGAATGTAACAAGAAAGTTAAATTATTTTGTTCGTGCAAACGTATTAAAAAAGATTATGTCTGCTCGGTGATGCAGAAACAAGAAATTTCTATAAAATGCGATGACATTTGTATCAAGTTGAAGAACGAGAAGTGTCAAGCTGAGGCAGCGTTGTTGGAACAAAAACGGCAAGAAGAAGAAATGCGTAATCAAGAAGAAATAAAAAAGTTTGAACGAAAATTCAAATCTCATCGTAAAGGGAAAGATAAGTTTGATCGGAAACAATTGCAGGAGAAAGGCAGCATCAATTATAGGAGGTACTCCGTTTTAGCTGTATTAATATGCTTGATAGGTTATTTAATATACCATATAAATAATAAGGAACTGTAATAGATTTTTAAAATTATACTTGTAAGTTCGTTACTTACTTGACGGTAAGTAATCAACATTTTGAAATTTTTACTGTACCAAAAATATATTTTTATCACAGAATGATTTAAGCTGAATTTAATAAATTAATTTTTATTCTGTACATAACTGTTTCTCTTTTGTATAGATAGTACTTTTTAAATAATACTTTTAAAGTATCTTGGAAGGACAATTAATTTATGTATGGGTCATTCCACACTGAATCGGTCACTTTTTGAACTCGCCACCTACTGCTAAATTAAGTTTTTTAAGTTTTCGAGTCTTGTTTTTTACCGTTTTTTATATTTTTTACAATTCGTGAGCTCAAGAAATTTGGAAATCTCGAGTTTGTTAAAAAATTGCAAGCCATCAAAATTTGCAGCTTTTGCGTATTTTTGCGAAATTGGTCAAATAAAAAATTAAGATTATTTTAAAAACTAGCGATTTTTCCGATTTTCCGAGACGTGCAATACATTCGACGGCCTCAGTAGAAACGAGAGAAGGGGTCATAATGTTCAAAAACCCTTAGGGAAGAAAATGAAAAAAAGTTGCATTTTATGGACCTCAAAAAGTCTAGCCATCTAGCGGTGAAAGGTGGGAACCAAAGGAACTAAATTTTAGAAAGGATATATTGTATTTATCGATGTTTCGAATTTTCCGACACTTTGAAAACATTCGGAAATTAATTAATTAGTTCTGCATTTCGGAGCGTATTATGGCCGTTTAAGTTAAAAAGATCAATATGTTATACACGAGGTCGAACGGTACTACATAATGCTGCTACAGAAAAAAGTACCGTCATTGCCATCTAGCGGACGGGTAGCAGGAGCTATTTCGGGTAACAGGATCGCAGAAAAGCAAAGGAGGTATCCGGAGATAAGAGGTATCCCGCGCAGCCGACGCGCATGCGCAGTAGCACCGCATCACTCCTTATAACCGGTAATATGGAATACAGAAAAAATGAATTACACATTTCCTGAGCACAATTCATGAACTTTTACGATCGGAGAATCATTAGATATTCGTCAGCTACTTTCTCATACCACATTGGTTCATGCTATTATCGATATTAATTAGCTATTAACGAATATTCATCTTCGAGTCACTGCGTTATTCAGTGGGCACGAGCCAATCAAGAATCATTAATTACTCGCTGTCCAAATACAATTCGTGTACTTTCACGATCGAGGAACGTTTAGCGATTCGCCAGCAACTTTCTCGTAGCACACTCGTTCGAATCGCTATCGGAATTAATTCGTACTCAATGGATTTCCAGCTAAAAGTCGCAGCGGCATTCGTTGCGAACGAGCCGATACAGAATAATTAATTACGCGTTTTACGAACATAATTTATGCACTTTTACCATCGAAAAACGATCAGCGATTCCTCAGCCGTTTTCTCGTATCTCGTTTGTTCAGATTTTTGTCGAGATTAAACAAAGAAAATTAAAAAAGTTATGCGGGGTAAGAGGTATACAATGTAGCTGGCGCGCATGCGCGGTAGAAACGCGTTCTATCGTATACAGCAGTAATATGAGATGCAAAAAAATTAATTACTCATTTCCTGAGCACAATTCATGAACTTTTACGATCAAAGAACGACCACCAATTCATTAGCTACTTTCTCGTACCGCATATGTTCGGATTTGTATCGACAACAATTAGTTATTAACGAATATTGCCCTACAAGTCGCCTTGACAATTCGTGTGTATGAGTTGACTTAGAATCATTAATTACTCGCTTTCGAAATATAATTTGCGCACTTTTATGATGGAAGAATGATCAGTGATTCCTAAGCCGTTTTCTCGTATCGCATTTGTTCAGATTTTTGTCGAAATTAACGAAGAAAAGTAAAAAAGATATGCGGAGTAAGAGGTATACCGTGCAGCCGGCGCGCATGCGCGGTAGCATCGCGTTCCACCGTATATAGCAGTAATAGGGGACACAACAGAAATTAATTTCTCATTTTCTGAGCACAATTCGTGAACTTTTACGATCGAAGAACGATCAGTGATTCATTAGCTACTTTCCCATATCTCATTTGTTCACATCATTACTCGGATTACTTAGTTATTAATGAATAACGCTCTGCATGGCAGCACGTCATTCGGCACACACTAGTTGACTTTAAATCATTAATTACTCGACTTCCGAGTATAATTTACAGACTTTTGTAATTAAAGAAGGACCAGTGATTCATTACTTCCATTCTGATATCACATTTGCTCAGATTGCTATCGGAATTAATTAGTTACTAATAATTATCCCATTAAATGTTGCCGCGGCATTTGGTGCACGCGAGTTAATTAGAATCATTAATTATGCATTTACCGAATGTAATTTATGCACTTTTATGATCGCGAAATGATCAGTGATTTATAACCTATTGTCCCATATCAAATTTGTTCATTATTTCATCGAGATTCGATCCATCTGCCGATAAAAAGAATAATGGAGTCTGAGAGCCGAAACTTTCGTCCGGTCCCACCTGTCGGCCGGGTATCAGGATCGGCGGCTGGTATCAGGATCGCAGAAAAGTAAAGGAGGTATCCGGAGTAAGAGGTTTCCCGCGTAGCAGAGCGCATGCGTGGAACGATGAGGGGGAGATGCTCATCTACTTCCACGCATGCGCATTGATCAGCATGGTACTGCGCGTGCGCGGCGCTAAGCCGTGGGAGTGGCCACGCCCCTGATTTACTGCGCGTGCTCGGCGGTCAGCCGGGGGATTGGCCACGCCCTTGGGTTACTGCGCATGCGTGACAGTAGCTGGGTGGGGAGCCCCACTCCTATGCTCTGCGCATGCGTGCGGCTGCGCGGGAAACCTCTTACTCCGGATACCTCCTTTACTTTTCTGCGATCCCGTTACCCGCAATAGCTCCTGATACCCGTCCGCTAGATGGCGCTGACGGTACTTTTTTCTGTAGCAGCATTATGTAGTACCGTTCGACCACGTGTATTACATATTGATCTTTTTAACTTAAACGGCCATAATACGCTCCGAAATACAGAACTAATTAATTTCCGAATGTTTTCAAAGTGTCGGAAAATTCGAAACATCGATAAATGCAATATTTTCTTTCTAAAATTTAATTCCTTTGGTTCCCACCTTTCACCGCTAGATGGCTAGGCTTTTTGAGGTCCATAAAATGCAATTTTTCGAATTTTCTTTTTTAAATCTTTCAGCATACTGTTATGACATTTTTTCGCTTCTAATCGGGTTATAAAATGTTTTGCATGTCTGGGAAAGGCAGAAAATCGTTACCATTTTTCGCAGGGACCCCAGATATGCACTAGGATGTACACGCAGTGACTCGATGCATGCTTGTTTTACTTAGTGATAAACGGAGACCTGCACGTTAGGTACTTACTTGCAATGTTATGAACGCGCAGAGAAAGTCTGTAACGTAACTGTAAATTTAGACGATGTATCTTATCTTTTCTTAATCATGAATATGTATGTATGTATGTATGTATTTTCATTTTTCTGCCATCTGTTATTGATATGCAGAGTTTATATCCTCCAGCAGCTGATGTTGACTCCGTGGAAATGAGAATGTAAATGACAGTATAAAGTCTGCATAAAATTCGTTTATACTCGTTAAGAAAGGTTTCTTAAATGTAATAAGAACTTCGATATTTCGTTACTGTACACTTTATTGAATTAATAGTTACATCACAAGTTGAAGTATGATTTCATTTAAAAGAAAAGGAAATCAGCAATCGCATGTGTTAATGCCGGCACTCCTTACTGCATGTGCAATTCCAATTTCTATGCTGTTTTGGTTTATACATGTACTCTATTCTACATTTTATTCGAATCCTGAGAATCACTTTGAAGGTATGTTGAACAGCTATTGTTAATTTGTTTCTTACGATTCCGTATTGTTCTACTTCGTCGACTGTCTTGATAAACATAACCTTTATTTTAGAACACTTGGTGGTATCCCCATGGAGATGGTTTGCAGCAGTTATGATTCCAATTTTTATGGCGTTCTGGGGTCTGAAAAGGAAAAGCGTGGATATCAGTGGAGCTGTTCTTGGTAATACAATTCTTCTTCAATTTGTCAATGTAAGAGAATTATGGATACCATGAGATTGAAATACACGTTACAAGGGGAGGAAAATATTGTATATGTGTATTAATTGGAAATTAGTAGCGTAATATGAAACTATACTTTATGTATTGTTCGATTCAAAATTTGTTTGTGTACATATCAAATTATATAGAAAGAAAGTGAGGGGATGTGGCAATTATTCTACATAGGTTTTGTTCGTCGTTATTTAAAAATGGCTACTGCTTGCTATATTGCAGGATTGTTTATTGGATTCATCCTGACACTTACTAGTTTCGTCCATTTGGCTGGTCTCTTTTCATTTTTTGTTACCTCGTCTAAAGTAACAAAGTTTCGTGCCCATCAAAAAAGAAAGTTTGAAGCAAATTTCAAAGATGGAGGCCAAAGAAATTGGATTCAAGTTTTTTGCAACGGTGGTATGGCTATGCAATTGGCGCTTTTGTATTTATTGGATGTAGGATGTGTAGAACATCCAATTAATTTTGACAAACACTATAGAAGTTCCTGGTTGTCGATAGGAGTTTTAGGTACATTCGTAGACAATATTTGCGTAATTACTTTGTACAAAATGATTTAAAAATTTGCACTATAATTTTAGTGTATTTCGTTTAAAAGTTATAATTGTTTTTTAGGAGCCTTTGCATGTTGCAACGGAGATACTTGGGCATCGGAAATAGGACCAGTTATTGGTAATACAGATCCGTTTTTGATCACTTCGTTCAAACGAGTTCCAAAAGGTAAAAATATTATAATATAAAGAAATAGTTAAGTAAAGTATCTGTATGCAACTATTCTGATCACAGTGATAGTAATCTATATTGAACCTTCTCAAGTAAAGAAAATTCAGTCCCACAAGATATGATGTGCTCCACCTTTTAGTGCTGCTCCTCTGTAGCTGAAGGAAAGTGTACCATATGTTTTGGAACTGATTTCCAAAACTTGGGAGGGCTGATCTATGCAAAGGTCCATTAAGCCAAAAATAATATTGAGTATTTTTAAAATTGTGTATTTAGATAGAACTGCTTAATATACATATATGTATGTGTATGTTTATAGGGACAAATGGTGGTGTTTCATGGGTAGGTCTTGCTGCTTCTGCACTTGGTGGTATGATTGTAGGTCTGTTTGATTATTTAACCATACTACTCACTGTAGATACGGCTGTGCTTCAATTAGCAGCACCACAATGGCCTATTATTATTGTTGGGGGATTCGGTGGTTTACTTGGTGGTTTAATAGATTCTATCTTAGGAGCCACCTTACAATATTCCGGTAAGTCCATTTAGCGTTATCGAAAATACACCTTTCTTATTTTTCAACAATTCGGTATTCATTATGTTATTTTAGGAGTGAATGAAAATGGAATAATAGTAGAACATCCGGGAAAGGGTGTGAAACACGTGTGTGGCAGACAAATTTTGGATAACCATAGTGTCAATCTTCTATCGAGCGTTATCACTGCTCTGATATTACCGGGAATAGCAAAATTAATTTGGCCTTAAAAAGATATGTACATATAACTAAAGATACCGATATTCGATTACATATTTGAGTGAATATATACATATGTATAAATCAATATACTATTAATTCATTGATATAAGGTTATATACTTAATATATATTTATTGAAATATTTAATTGAATAGATATATTTTTATCTACGAACGTGTTTTTATAACGAATTGTATACGTAATTTAAGCGCTCTTATATTATGATGCGGTAATTGAAGTAAAACGATTTGCACTTTACCGAAAAACTGAGAAATTGACACACTAAAATTACTATCTTTTTGGAACAGGCAATATCTGAAAGAATTTAATATTTTATATTTATTTATATGTTATGTTTTATTAATGTAATCGGATAATGTATATTATGTTAACAAAGAAATATATTAATTTATATTAATTGCGTTTCTGACCGTCCGTATAGAACTATGTATTTATTAATATTAAAATATTTTTAGTAAAGCTAATGTAAAGATATAATAAATACAGAATTTAATAAAACCTATCTAAAAAAAAAAGTCATCCTATGGACGGAGAAAAATATTATTTGTACTAATTTGAATTTATTTTGAAAAACGGTACAATACAATTATTTGCGTGTAAAAGAATGGAATAATCCATAGTTTCGTCACATCTGTTGCATTAATTTCAAATGCAAGTTTTCGTTATGTAACTATCGATGTTTAGAATAAATTATCAAAGAAAGTTTTGTAACACCAGAAAGGCGAATGTTTCTAAATCAGATTACTTGTACGACGTAGGAAACAATTGTTTGTACAACAGATTCTTTCTGCGAGGTATCAAACTACAATTTTCTCCCAATAAATTCTAACTCTACGAGCTGAAACAAGGATCATACAGACTTTAACAACGAAATGTACACACGCAAGGATATACTTCTAATAACATTTCGTTTTTCGCTTTTTCTCGTTCGAACTCTGGTTTAAAAAATATTTGAAAATTCTTACATTCGCGAGTTGAAACGTTTGTTCATTTATATACAATTATTCAGTTTCAATTTTATTCTCACAAATAAAATATTATATTACTCTTTTATAAATATCTTAATTCCACAACATTCCATTATTAATATACAAACTTAACATAATTAACATGTGCATATAGTACACTTAAGTTAATAATATATTACATTATATATATATATATATATATATATATAATGTACAAACAAAGTGTCTTTTGCCTAGAATCATCTTAATTGTTTGCAATGCTATTGTTTTCAAACATGTAACAAACTTAGAAAATATATTTAGACCAGGTAATCAGTGTTAAATGCATATAAAATAAACAAAATTTTTGCTTTTCAAATTACTAGCTTCATTCTCTGCACCAACCTCACTGGGATAAATACTATAGAATTTATTGTGTATGCAAAAGTAATGGCATTTTTCTTACCATAAATTGTAATTAGCGTTCAAGTTTAACTGTAACCTTTTATTTTATACAGCTTGAAGTTTATAAGCATGTAGTTCGAGTAGACGATTAAGCGCTAATTATGTTAATTTTTTCATCAAATTGCATTGGACTTTTGATACCATGATAACAGTTTACAATCATGATAACTTGAGATAACTAGGAATTTTTAGGGTAGTTTAGGTGACCTTGTACACAAAAATTTTTAAATTCACAAATTCCTATATTTTCAAACGTTCAACTCCCCCAAATCTACAGGCTCTCAGATATCCAAATTTCCTGAATACCAGATTCCTGAAGTTTCAAACTTCCGAAAGTCAAACATGTGAAACACGAAGTCGGAAATTAATTACCAACACGCCACCAGCCATTACTTTCGCATACCCCATCTGTGTCGGACTTTCCACCACGGAGCTGATTAAAAAACGATCGTTCATCATCTTCAACAGCGCAGCTCGTGGCGGACAGAGGGTCGGTACGATCTTCAACCACTTGTCATCCATTAATTCTGTCAGAAAAAAATGCACCCTTTGATCTTCTCCCCTTCTGACGCTCTTATCTCTGCACCCAGGAATTCGCAGCAGCTTGATCTTCCCTTCCTATTCCGTGATCCCTTCGTCGACAACATCCGAAGATCTTGCAGTTGTCAGCTATAAGACTTATCAACACCGCGTCTGCTCGCAGTTCTCGACTTCGTTCGATTGTGTCAGTAATCTGGCACGATTGTTGAGATTATTGGCCACGGGACAAGGGTCGACCAGTTGCACGTCCGCGTGTTTCTCGTCTAGCACTTCCGGCGACGTTCGACGGCAGTCATACCTTCTCCTCTCCCGCCATCGGACCTGCGGTCGAGCGGATAAACTGAAACAGTCAAGGTACCACAATGGACTTGACTCGGGCACGTTGCCATTGGCACGACACGGACAACTCGTCAGCCGTTAACACACGGTTTAACAGGTGGTGATGTACAATCAGGGAACGTGAAACACGTGTTAGCACGAATTAGTAGCAATCTACGACTATAGTTACTTCAATTGGCGGTCCGCATCGCGTCATTGACTCTCCCGTGCTGTTATGCGATTCTACAGTACACATAGTTAGCGTTGCGTGTTCACATTTAGCGAAAGCGATACGTGGAAATACAGTACATTGTTCGGTCGACTAATATAGCGTTGAAAGATATTGCGGGTGAGGCTAGTCTAACTTACGATTAGGTAGGCACTACGCTTTTACATTTTTTACAATCTGAACATTTATGAGTTTGATCTACATATAATAAAGTCAGTTATAATAAAGGTACAGTGCACGAAGCTAAGACTACATATACTGGGAGTATGCATAGAGCAATGATGTACTATGGATGCGGTGGTAAAGCAAAAATATAGCGTATAGCATACCAAGAACATGGCAAATCCTTGATGTAATAAAATTTAATGCAAGAATATAGTAAATCAACAAGTATTGATCCTATAAGCATTCGGTCTTCCTATTATCAATTGTTCAAATCCTCAGTTTTCTGAATCCCCAAATTACTAAATTTCCAAATCGTTATATTCTGAAATTTATAAATCCCCAAATTGCTAAATTCCTAAATCTCAAAGTCTCCAAGTCCCAAGTATCCAATTTTCTAAACCCCTAATTGCCAGAATTTTACACTTGCAAAATTCCCAAAATCCTAAATATTATATCCTGTGTATTTGCCGTACCGAGACCGTGGTCGCTGTGCAAGAATTCGCTCGATTTCGCAAAAGCGCCGTTCCTTCCCATTTCCTCTTGAATTGCGCTATCACCTGCGGAAAAAAACAACATCAATTAATAAACGAATCTGCTCATTAGGCATCGAACTAATTAACAAACACACGAACTCACCTCGCCGTTACAGAAGCAGAACAAAATTGCCACGCACAGACCCTGCGAAAAGAAAGAAAATAATTCAGTTCCACGAATTCTATCAAGCTATCGCAACAATCATTATTCATACAGGTTAATAAATTTTTCACCGAAATCTCGCTGTTCTATTTCATAAAGAAATGCTTATTCCACACACACACACACACACTATTTTCCTTCGTATGTATTAGATTTACCGGAAAGTTCAGCCCGTTCACAAAGAAGATAAAACGATGCAGATTATAATACATTCGTTAAATCCATAACATTTAATCGTACCTAATACAGATAGAAGGTCTCAGGTGTCTACGCAGATAGTATGTGAACAAAATTTAGCGATAATAGTCGTTCATGATCCATATGTGGAACAAAAGAGCATGTGCACACATGTTCGAACCCCAAAAGAAATTATCGTACAGAACTTTCTGGTAGATCTAATAATTTTATATTCCATTTTAGTAAGTCCGACATGCAAATAGACATTGTTGCAAGCAGTGACCATTCACCGTAAGAAATCTCGTCTTGGATCGGATCGATCGAATTCGATTAGCGATGAAAATTCGTGCGATTCGGAAAACGAGACACGCTGAAATGGTGTGATTTACCTGAAAGGAGGCCGTTATGGCAGAAAGCACCTCGTAAAATTGTTCCCAAGGATGGTCTTTTGGTGGTCTAAAAGGGATGACGAGATAGTGCAGACCCAATAGAGGTACAAGAAGCAGCGTTGCTCTAGCGAGAAAGATAAAGCGTTAGGTTGAAATATGTATACCGGTACCGATATCTACGTCCCTGTTACAGAATATTTTATGTTAGTACAGCTTAGGTTAGTTTGGGTTTACGGTAAAAAATATCGGTTAGCGATACTCTACATATTGTACTTCTACGATGGCACTAATATCTAACAGTAACACCAATAACTAGCAATTCTATGTATAACGAAATTAATAACTCTAATGTGTGACTAATAATGTTAATTGAGAATGATCCTAGAACTGTAACGAGTGATACATACATCATAGTGTAATATACAAAAGTCATACAAGGTCAAGTCCACTTTTTTAAATGACAAAATATGTATTTATACGTAAATTTAGGTGTGGTACGTTGATTAATGTATTATGTATATGGAAGCACTAAAAATAGTACCTGTTAATTGTTAATTTAAGTATATTAATTATCAACATGCTCGTAGATCCCGAGGCTGTGTATAATACTAATAACTACGATGATAATATTACAGTGACATTAAGATAATGTTGTTGTATCGATAATATATAATTGGTAATGCTAAAACTATAACGATACTTTCGTTCAAAAAGATGTTATAGTTTTTTTTTATGAGAACATTCATTTGTGATGTGTATATTGACTAGTATAATAATAATATTATTAACATTATTAACACATCGACAGCCACATTGAGGCATTTGGACATTTTGGTAGATAATATTATTTATGATTAACAAATCTCATCAAATATGTTCATAATATCTTGTACTTTTTATTATACATATATTCAAGTGATTAATATGAACCCGTTAGGTAGACAAATTCATACTAAAAATTCTTACCAAATAGACAATTGATTCATGTGGAAATGTCATCCACGTATGGATGGCGTGACAGTCCAAGTATTAAGTATGTCAATTTAGTTTAGCTCGTTAATTTAGTTGTATTAATTACCGAAATGCTTGACGCACAGATCTCGAAGGCTGTGTACCGATCGTGGGACCAGCTCGTAGCTTCATCAACAGAACACGGACGATGTTGAAGAGAAACAACAGATTCAACAGGGTGGATACGCACACGGGGTAAACTAGCACGCTCATGTAATTACCTTCGTTGATCCAACACCTGTAATCAGCGTTCACGCGTTAAATAAATGTTGCAAAAGATAACTTCATAATAATTCCGGTAATTCCCCTAATTTCACCCTCGGCCATTTCGCTGCAGGTATCATTCTTTTTACGAAAACCTGAATTCACGAGAAAACAGTATACAACGAAATAATTTTTAATAAAACGAAATGTTGTAAAATATAGTTATAAGCTATAGTCAAAGAATAACTGAATAAGTAATAATTAAATTTTCGTCGATACAAACTGACAGGAAATTTGAAGTAAAATATTCGCTTTCCGAAAATAACAGAATCTGGAAGAGATAGAGGAAATTTTCATTTCTTTTCAAGATTCGACGAACTTCTCGACTCTTTCATTTTCTACTTCTTTAAACCTCTGCACTCGAAAGGTGAGTCACACCATTTTGTTTTATACAGCAATATAGAGTAGGTACTTTTTAACTAAATCTATTGTACATGCGATGTATAAATGTAACGAAACGGATAATAGTGACAATAATAGGGAGATAATAGCTTCGATATAATTCGTGAAACTTTTTAACCAAGAAGAGTTTTCTATATCTGTTGCCAGTGAAAATACCTTCGAGTGCAAAGGGTTGATACGCATAAAGCCCAATGAAAGTCTCAACTAGTTAGAAGTATATTGGTATTCGTCGCTAGGTTGAGCCCGAAACTTCAACTTCCATTAACGATATCGGCCAGATATTGAGAGGATCCGAACGTGGGCGCCCATATAGCCGAGTTCATTAATCCGACACGGTCGAGTCACTTTGTTCATTACAGATTTTGGGCTAAATGACTCTAATTCGATTGCCATGACTGCATCGTGCTCGCACGAAAATTCGTCCTTGTTTCAACGAAATCTCTGCATTCCCTGTAATGTGAAATATCTGATACAAGAAAACGCGTGTTTGCGACGTTTAACATTTTCTATGTCTGAACGAATACTTGGTAGGATAGCCATGACAATGTTATCCTATTCTGTTATTTTTTGGATATAAAAAAATTTCTTATTTCTCGTGTCCCTCATTTTCAAAATTTCTTACTTCTCAAATTTCCAAATGATTTCACATTTCGTATTTCTCTAATTTCTAAACCTTCAAATTTCTCATTTTCCAAACTCCTTATTTCCCAATCTAAATCTTCTAAATCAATTTCTGAATCTTCGAAATTCCTTATTTTCCAAATTTCTTGCTCCCCGAATTTCCTATTTCCCAAAAAGAGACTTACTGTTCGGTGTCGGCGGGATCGTCGCTGGTAATCCTCAGACAGGTGTAAATGGTTACGATAATAGCTGGTGCCGGCCAACCAAGAGCCATCAACCATTTCACTAATCTGTGCTCGCTGGTGAACGCGCTGACCAGCAGCGTATGAAGATAAAAACCCTCGCACAACATCCACGAGTAATTAGTGAGCAGGAAATAGTGCAGGACTATGTGCAAAAGGCGACACGTTATCTGAAAATCCAACAGAGTTCTTCTGACATCGACGGTCAAATGGAACAGAATTTGTACGATTATAAACATGTAATACTCCTTAACCAGTTAAGTGTGTCCAAAGATTCATTACGATGCTATTAACATTAATAAATTATTAAGCGTTTACGGAATAAAATTGTAACTTTTTCCCATTTCTCTTTGCTGCTTTCGCATAATTTATGTGACTAATCATATTGAATTACACCGAACATTTTCTATGTCTGACATAGTAGTAGATGATAGTGGATAAATGGTCGGTCCTCGTTGAGAAGATATTTCATAGAGGTGGATTCATATGTGAGTTACTGGGTCAACCGGTGAGTAAACATCGGTGCGGACTTTCATACGTACCCCATTGTTTAACAGCAAATCCGTATTCGCGACGATGCACCTATACCAAACAAGCCAAAGGGCGTTGTTTACGGCGAACGAGGCGAAAAGGTTCATATGAAGGGTGGTCCTTGCGCATCTTAGCGAGCTACAACGAAAACAAAAAACGATAAACTACAGCGACAGTCATCATTTTGCGTCTGGCACGACGATCCGGTAGCTCTTGGATTTTTTTAAATTACATTCGTTGACGTACATTTGTTCATTTTTAGGATGCGGTTATTTATAAACAAAATATGTGTACACAATTTATACATACAGTATGTATACAAGTTAGCAGGTTTAGTTAGTTAAGTTATGTTAAGTGAATCGTTTATTATGCCATTTTAATAATTATGTACATATGCTGCATGTATAAATAGCCAATTGTGTGTACATACTATATGTATGTATTATTTTCATGTATACTATTTTTTAGTTTGCATTGTTTTTATGAACATCAAGAATTTATAATTCGTACATTATACTTGTGTAACATACATATATATATATAGTATGTATATGATAGCATAGTCTGTATGTTATAAGTTACAAATGAATTTAACCAGAATAAAAGGTGATCTATGCGTTCGAAACTTTCGACGAATTCGAAATCTCGCGCGTTGGGAACAGAAGCGCGTGCGCCATGTTGCAATCGATAATAAAATCGAAAGTCGTATTCCTCTTCGCGAAATTCGAAATTTTCTTGCTTTCCTGGTGTGGAACATTTTCGAATTATTAGAAACACGGAGAAGGTTTATTTTTTTCGGTAAAAAAGTTGTTTGTTTCACGGAAAAGGGAAACTGTAATGGGCATTGCCAGATGGCGCGAAAGGTGCAATATTCGAAGCACGCGGAACCGAACATCGCAAATGCGTACATAAGATTGAAAATGCAAAGAGAAACGTGAACTCGGCGCATTAATATTAATTATCTCGAAACGACATAATGTTTTATGCCGTAATGCAGATCTTTCTTATTCACAATTTCTTCGTGAATTAATAATAGTATCGATCTAGGAAGTGCGACATAAAAATGATTAAAGCGTGCAAGAGTTTTATAAAACGGGGCTGCGAATGGATCGAAACTTTAAATCACGCGTCGCGTTAGGCGAAAGATCTGCATTCGCCGCGCGGGAGCTAAACTTTTTCCCTCGAACTTTGTTTTTTCACAGAAAAAAAAAGAAAAAAAAACGGAACGAAGTCGCTTCGGAATCTGTCGTAGACTTACCGGAAATACGTCAGAATACCTAACGAGAGCAGCAACGCGACCAACGATATCGCGTATCCCGCTTCATAAATCCCATTTATTCCTTGCTGCCACTGGAATCAAAATTAATTCCGTTAATGGAAACGTACGTGCAAAATAGAAAAATCGTGCAGATAATATGTCACGGTGTCTATCGAGAGATCCGTCATACAGATAACGTATCGAAACGTCGACTGAAAACATCCAAGACACGTATAACGTGTCGAAATTGACGGAAATATGAGACAGGAGTATAATATTTTTCAAATATTAATACATGGAATATACAAATAACGTATCAAAGTATTGAATACGATACTTGAAATAATGTATGTCTTCAAGTTGCTTAGATAATCTTTCGTTTCACGAGAGAAAAGAAATTGGAATAGAAGAGTAATTGCCAGATAATTTCCCCTTAATTTTTCTTGTGAAATTGGAATATACCGTGCACCATTGTTCCGTTTATTTAGTATTACGTGTTAGACTATGAGAAATTTGTATAAATTTATTAGATGGTGTATATATGATGTATTAGATAATTATATGAATTCGTGGATGCATTGGATAATTGTATAACTCTGTAGACGTACCAGATAATTATACAAATTCGCGTTGAAAAATATATTCAATTAGTGTACATTTTCTTTTACGGAATACCTTGTCGGGTTTGTAAGGAAATCTCGTATAACGGTTCAGATTTATAGACTCGTTCGATGATGTTACAAACGGAACGTTAGCAAACTGAACGCATCGGTTCACAACCACGGTCTCGTATTTCCTGGAATTTTCGAAACATCGAGTGATCATTGAATCGAGAGGTCCTTGATTCGATTCCGCAATTCGTTTCGAGTACACGCATATTGTTCAGCCACGTTTCCAAGAAATCGAACAGGAAATTGGGTCGAATTACAGCGAGCTGTGTATTACGAAATTTCTCTACTGCCCAAATAACTCCAACATTCGAAAAATTCTAATATTCGAAAATTCCTGAACGCGTAAAGTCCTCAAATTCGAAATTCCTGAATGCAGAATTTGGAATTTTCGAATTATCGCCAGGACGAACTTTCGCATCGACACATTCATACATCATAGTTCGCGTTCGTTCAAATTTTCGCCATCTTTTTCGCTACTACTCTCTCTTCTTCTTTTCTTTACAGGTATATAACAGATATGCAAACTTCTGATAAGCTGGCACACACATTTTCCCGTCTCAACCTCGAACCATCGTCAAAAATCCTGCTCGATCCCGGGATCGTACTCATCCATTCAAATCACATTACCATCATGAGAATGTTCCCTCATATCCCTTCGCTGCGATTCAACGGCAGGAGACTTCGTTCAACGATCTTATTATCCTGGATGGTCGCAACTTTATCAAGGTGTCCTTTCTGTCGCGAAAAATGCACTCGCTACTTTTATCTGTCCCTTTTCACCCCTCTCTTTTTATTCGCGATGGTTTATTTCTGTAGATCCAAAGAGGAATCGTAAAAATACGGAAAAATATTTTTTGTCATTTCCGAGAATCGAACCCGGGTGTCCTCCTCGGATTCGTAGTCAGCGATGCTACGCACTGGGTCATTATCGTCCACTGTATTCTGTTGCTTCCGTAACTCGTCTTAACCCTTTCTACTCGAGGAGTTAGTCATATTCGTTATTTGACTTAACCCTTTGCACTCGTCATTTGGTCTAATAGAACAATTTTAATAAACACTTTCTAACTAAATCTATATAGTGCTGTACGCGTTATCTTTGAACATGGCGAAGCGGGCAATAGTGACGATCGATAACGAAAAATCATAATTTACAAAAAAAATCAAACTTTTCAACTAGAAAATTTCACGGTTTCTATTTTCCAACGATAAAAATGTTTTCGAGTGCAAAGGATCGTGGAAGATCCGATCGGTGGTTAACCGGGTCGTATTTGATCATTTCAACTAATGAACGTTCATTTCGAAATATTTCGAATGAATAATATTTCGAATAATTTCGACGATTACTCGAAATTATGCGATTCTATTTCCTACCGTCCCGATAATATTTATCGCGCTTAACGAGCGAGGCGCAAAGTTATCATTCAATTAAAAACTATTGTTACCCGAACGATTTCTAGAATGCGAAACAACCACGGTGCAAAATATCGAAGCATACATGCTAAGTTTGTCTACTCACACTGAGATCCTTCAGATTGACACAGGTTGTATAGTTGCTCCAAACTTGACCCGATTCTGGGTGTCGAAACCAGCTACCGTTCAATTCGCAATATTTGTGTGCCATAACTGCAACAAAAGTACGCGACACTGGTTAATACTTATTCTCGTTCCGATAATTAATTAAGATTCAGTCACTCAATTGCACTTTATGCATCGAAATTGTATATATACCTAGTGACGCAACTCGCGTGCTACAGTGATACACCTCCATACATTGCATCTATACTTGCTGACGCACCATGTGCGTCCAGAGTATCCGTCTACATCGTGACGCAACTCGTGTGTCAAGACTGTGTACTTGATGAAGAACGTTGTGTGTCAAAATGTTGCACACATACTTGATGACGTACCCTGTGCGTCGATAGTGTACAGATAATTAATAACACATCCGGTGTGTTAAGATTATGAACATAGTCGATGACGCACCCTCTGTGCGTCGACACTGTACTCGTACATGATGACGAACCTTATGTATCATAGTTGTATTCATTCCAGATAACACATATTGTGTATCCAGATCACATACATATTTAACGCACACGGTGCGTACACGTTTACTTGACGTACCTTCTGAAAACACGATAATTACAGAATCGATAAAATCTCGAAATTGCAAGATCTCCGGATACGTAAATTACGAAAGATTCCAAACCGGCTGTTGTCCGAAATTCGTCGACGCAGCGAAATGAAAAAATTTCCGAACTTAATAAAACGGTGGAAATACTAAAACTGTACGAAAGCAAAGAATTCCCATTGAAGCCGGCAGTTCACCGAGTGAAATGTCGACTAAAGGTAGGTAGTCGACCTAATTCGGCCGAACTAAACAGACGGTTCATTGTTCTCCGGAATGTAAAGCTAAAAGTTTATTCGATTCCGCGACCGCATCGTTCGCTTCGTCCCGAACGCGTTAGGTTTTTTTACGACGTAAGGAAAGCGAGATCGATGTAAACGGGAAAAAAAGAATGGAATTCCTAGCGTTGTCGCGATCGACGATCGACCTCGAACGGTTTTGCGGACACACGACCCACAGCGATTGTAATTCCTTTGGTAATTACCTACATACGGTAGAATTCGTCGTTCATTGAATAGAGCGGACAATGAAAACTGGAACGGGTTCAAAGCGAAGTAGTTCGATCTTGCCGCGGAAGGGAAACTGATGCCTTGAGAAAAGTTTTTTTATTTCCATCGCACCGAGGTGAGACTATCTCGGTTCTGTTTGATACTTCGCTCTCCAGCAACGAGAATTTGATCGCGGAATTACGGGATTTTGAGGACGCTGTGTCGAAAATTTACGGATCTATACATCTTTTAATTTGTAATCGGTAGAAATTTTTCAGATTGGGAAAAGTGCAGCCAGAATGATGAACTCCGCTCGACGCATTGTGACAACGAAATCGCAAACTCTCCGGAAGCGAAAGAACAACAAACGGAAGCAGGGAGATGCAGCTAGCGTCTTTCATTGAAGAAAGTTTCGAACGAAGACGTCGCCTCTTGCAGGAATAATATTTCATTTCCAAGGGAAACGACGTTCAAGTCAACTGTCCGCGAGGAGAACGCGTCGTGCGAAACCCCACCGTAATTTCGACTCCCGTTAACTCTAATGCGAAATGCCATTTGTACGTACATACTACGCGGTTGTAATTCGAACGCTTCATTCTTCGGGCAAATACCGACTGGCTGTTTAACGCTGCAACTACCGACACTTATTATTCTGTCGACATATGCGTCGGACGTGGTGATTTAAGTGTTGTAACGTCAAGACGGACAGGTTACTTAATAAACATTTTATTTCTTTACGAGAATATAGTTCTAAAGTGTCCCATTGGTTGCATGAGTGAGATTAGGAGCGGGGGAAGACTACAATTAATAACCGGTATTCACATCAGACTACTTATTATTAGATATAGAAAAAATTGTTGCATAACACTTCTATCTATACATAACTAACGTAATCACTACTGCAGTAATTAACGTTGTGAATTGCATATGTAGAATACATATCCTGTATATACAATGTATGTAAGATATATCAAGAGTATACAGGGTATATGTAGGGTGTCCCACCAAAAATTTAGTATAAAACCGTGCATTTTTGGGAGATAAAACAATTATCGCCGGATCTGGCGAAAATTATCAATCAATATCGATCAGGAACTCATCGAGGAAATGTTGGAATAAGTGCAGTTAGTTGTACATAAACGGTGTGGGGCGATTCTGATAAGCCCAGAAAATTGGATGCAGTCGATAATGGAGGGAAAAACAATTAGTCGATTAAATTATGTGGGTCACGAACGAAATTCAGGACGTTCTAGCTGAAAAATTGTATTCTCCAACAGAGGAATTTGCATTGAAATTGTGCGATCAAGAAGTTTATTTTTTAGAATAGCAAGGAATGCATACCGATATTATTGTATAACAATTTACTGTTGCGTAAAAATATTGTAACTTAAGGAGTAAATAAAATATCGATAATAATATTAATACAGGTTTCTGTGGGATATGTTTTTTTTCCGAAAATCAATTATTAACACCGCGATGATCGATCGATCGATCAAAGATAGGAGGTCTTTTTTCGGATCATTAATACAATGGCACACCTAATTTCAACCAGTACACATCATTTATCTCGGGCGATAAATCACTTTTACTTCCTGACGGAGTGTTATATGATCCCCTTCATTTCACCGAATATAAAGCTGCACGTGTTTATGAATCGGCATTCGGCCGATTAGGGTGATTTAATCAGAAGGGAGGGAAATGGAACATAAATTTGATCCGGGAACCGGGAAAAACCGAGGGTGGATCTCGGTATTCTCGTATTTCTGACTCTTCGCGTTCCTTATTCTTCGAATTACCAAATGATCAAATTTCTTACTTTTCAAATACTTCATTTTAAACATTTCTTACTTCCCACATTTCTAAACTTTCCAAATTATCACATTTCGTATTTCCCAAATATCTAAATCTTAAAAATTCCTTATTTTCCAAATTTCTTGCTCCCCGAATTTCCAAATCATCTATTTGGAATTTCCTATTTCCCGAATTTCGCGATGTTCTAATCGATTCGAACGATAAAAGGAAAAATTCCGACGCGCGCACGAGCCGATAAATCGTCGAATCTCGAGGATAATAAAGTTTCCCGGCCGCGATTCGAAGGCTCCTCTTTTGTAACGGCCTTTACACGCTCTAAGCCCTCGTATTTTGCGCCCTTTTGTCCGCTTCGAGAACGCTCTTGTATGTCGCGGATTTTATCGCTTTCCTCGTCGCTAAACATCGACCAAGCAACAGCGGAAGGTGTTTCAGAAAAGCGGCGAATCAGATTACGATTTATCGCCGCGGACGCATTATATATAGCCGGGAAAACCCGCGAAAACTCTGCCGTTTATCCCGCGAGTTACAACCGCCTCGTGCTACCCCTCCTTTCGATCTCCCTATCTTTAACTCGGTACAAATGTATTTTCCGCGATAATATGCCGGACGAAGTGGGCTAAAATGTTTTATGAAAGCTGAAAGCGGAATAGAAACTTCGGGCTTTCGAGTTTAAAGCGATATCGAGATCGCGCAGAAACGAGCTTGTACGATACACGAAACTTTTTGCATTTACCTTCGGTTGTATGAATTTTTCATTGTAGGAAAATTCTATGAATTTTCAATCGTACCAAGAGTGTAAATGTCACTCATACGAATAATCTGTGAACCGTTAATCTTGTGAAAAATGTAAGAAATTATGAACCGTATATGGAGAATGTGTGACTTTTTAATAGTACAAAAAATGTGAATTTTTTATTATATGAGGTACGTGTGAATTTGTAACTACATGGAAAATGTATGAATTTTTAAGCGGACTTAAAATGTAATCATTTTTAATTATATGAAAAATGTATGAATTTTTAATTCCACGAGAAAAGTATTATTTTTAATATTATTAAAAATGTATGGATTTTTAATTATTATGCAATAATAATAGGAAAGTATTATTGCAATAGTGACCAACGCAAATTTGTGCAATAATTAAATATAATCGATGATAATTACAATTAGGTACTTTGAAATGATACGTGTCTCGATATTTATTCAGAGACAGCTGCTAGTTAGCATAAGTGATTGACGCGGAACATAACATACCGACGAGGAATATTTACACGTACGCCGCTTTTTCTCTGGTAGCGAACGTGAATGGAGATCGTAGTAAAGTAAAAAGTACTCGTTCATTCATTCTTTCGTCGTTTACGGAGAAATTTAAAACGACTCGCTACATTAATTAAACATAACATTGCGACACTCGTATCCCCGTCATCTTGTTAATCAGCGGAAGGTTATCGAACGAATGCTCCCGTTTTTGCCGTCAGCTGGATCAATTTATTATTTTCGTGGTACAGTACGGCCTTCGTGCGAGACAACGATTCGACGAGTCGAATAACGAGCTTATATGGGTAATCGATAATTGCTATCTATATAAATGACAATTTCTGGAATTTTATGTGATGCCCGACAAAATTAGTTGATCAAGTCGTAAGGGGATCATAGCGATATACTGATTTTCATGGAACCTCGTAGAATTGTTTGTTGGACCGATCTAAGAATATCAGAGTAATTGGTTGCTTTTCATTCCGAGGGAAAAATCGAGTATTTAAAATTAGATCGTTGAAAAGAAAAGAATTCTAGGGGTTTTATAAATGGAAAATTAGATATTTGAGGTTTTCGGGATTTGGGAATTTTGGAATTTGGGGATTTAGGAATTTGGAAATTTTTGATTTGGGGATTTAGGAATTGGGGAACGATCACTCGCGAGATACATAATTTTTGAGGTTCATGAATTCACGAAATTAACATTTACCTGAATTACCCAAATTATTCCTGAAATTCGATTTTAAATCGAAGCGCATTAAAAATTCCAACGATCCAGGATCGTGTGTAAACTGCGACTGCGTCACGTGACACTCGCCGCGTTCAGCGATGTCAAGAAAAAGTTAAAACGAATCCTTCGATCCAACCTAATATCGAACATTAGTAGTTAAAATCGATACGAGAGTAAAAACTAACAATGGTTGAAATCAACGGTTGAACTTAATGTCCGTCTACATTATTTACAAAATTGGCTGTTAAACCGTACACGAGTTTGAACGAGTCGCTCGGCTGGCGGTTTTCCCGCCATGATTCGACAAACGAACGGTCGCCGGCGGTTCTCAACGAGCGACGCTAACGAATCGAGTGGCCCGTCACGTTATCCATCCCTACCTCGATGTTCAGCAGCCCAAGGCTATAAAACAAGTATTTTTAACACATTGTCAGCAACCGTTGATCGGTACAGTTGATATTTCCATCTTCTTGTCGAGTTGAAGTTTCCAGTTATCATGGCGAACGAGAATACGATTGTGAGAGTGAAACAGGGAAAACTGCGCGGCGTGGTAGCCGAAGATGCGTACGGGAAACAATTTCTGGCGTTTCGCGGGATACCGTACGCGAAACCACCGATTGGTCCACTCAGGTTCAAGGTGAATTTCATTTAAACGTACATTCTATCCTGCTTGTTCGACTCTTAAGCATGTTTATATGAACGACAGCGAACCAGACAATACTAGCGGGGTGAATGAACGGGATACACGGTTGGGATGCGAATCAGTGCGAGATCAATTCGTTTCTATTTAATGACATGTATAGATTCGTATGTAAGGAAGCGATTAATTTCGAAAATCTTTCCTTCATAGTTGTCGACGTGCGGGAAGCATGGAAATTTTTGCGATCCTTCTGGTGACACTTTTAAGTCTACATCTGAATATTGAGAAATTTACAAATTTTCAAATTCTCAAATTTGTAAATTCCGAAATTCTTAAATTCCGAAATTCTCAAGTTTCCAAATTCTAAAATTTCCAAATCCACAAACTGTTAAATTTCCCAATACCAAAATTTCTAAATCTTCGAATCTGTAAACAATCCTTTCATTGTTGCGTAGTCATTCGGATCATATTTTGTTACATCATACTTTGTACTACGCATTAAAACCTGTTAATCGTTCATGACTTAATGATCGGAATAGACGTACAAACTAATATCTTCCGAGCGATGGAGTCCAGTGAATTTGCATAAAGAATCTTTATAGTTTCAACATAGACGGATATCTTCCGAAGAAACGAGTCGAATTACCAGAATTTCAAGTTCCTCCGTTCCTCGAAATCGAAATATCACCAAGAATGCCGTTTGATCACTATCGCGGGACCGATAAACCTGTGAAATGATTGCACGGAGATCGTATCGAGAGATAATTTCAACGAAACATTCATGTCGTATTACCGACAAACTAAATGCACCGTGTTAGGATTAAAGCTTCGTCGTTCAAAGAGAATTCTGCTGCACAGTCGATTAACTTCATCGTCTTTTAACGATTAATTTTAACGAACAACATCCGTTCTGTATTGCAACTTTTTCGTCGCGAAACGTTTGATTCTTTGAAACTTTTTCACCGTATACAAATAATCAACAATGAACAACATTTCGGCGAAAAAATCGCGAAATCATGAATCCGTTTCGTAACTTAATAAATTATGAGCGAAGATGCGGCGTTCGCTATTCGTCGAAACTTAACGCAGATAGCTTTTTAATAAAACTGCAAATTCATCTCAAATGATTACTACTTAATTGAGAGTTGTCTGTCATTTCCTTGTCAACGTACCGGTTGTCCAAATGGCTTGTTAATTAAATTGTATGAAAGTGTAAAGAAGAAAAATCGAAGCGGAAAACGCGAAGGAGTTTAATATCGTGTACAAATTTTTTCGTTCGGTCGAGAGAATAAATACGCGAGACACGAAATAAGTTGATTTTGCACGATCAAACAAATGACCGTCAAGGTAAAATCAATGAATTATATAATCCGTTTAACTTCGTCTTCGCGGTACGATATTATAAGACACCGAAACGATTTTAGAATACTCCGTCGATCATTATGGTGTGCCGATTATAATTTTATACGCTAATCGGAATAACAGAATCGGTTATATTTTTGATCGATGTTATTAGATTATCGAAAGCGTCACTAGTTCTTTATCTCCCTGTACGCTTTTTGCAAACGTCATCCTGTTAAGTACCAGTATCGTGTTTATTTGCTGGTTGATTATCAAGAATAGGAACAAGCAGATAATGTTCCGCTGGCTATTGACGATGAATAATTTATTGAAAATCAACAATATTTATTGAAAATAACCTAAGACGAATAAAATCGATACAGAATGCTCCTAACAAATAATTGTTTGTTATGAGAAATAAATTTATTTAACGTATTAAATAATTTGGTTCATGTAATTCAATCGATATCGATCCACTCGATAAGACTAATGTCAAACGAAGTTGAAGTATTGTTCGATTATTATTTATTATTAATTATTGTTTATTGGAAACTGGTGATTGATAACTGTTTATTGTTGATTGATAATTGATGATTGGTGATGATTGGTGGTTGATGACTGGTAATTGATGATCGATGAACGATGATTTGTCATTTGTATTATTTAATGATTGAATCGAGAACATGCACAGATTATCTACTAGAATTATCTAAGAACGCGAACTCCCCAGAAAAGAATAAATTGCCAAAAAAAAAAAAAAAAAAAAATCATTCGCGTTCTACTTATCGATTTTCATGTCCAGGACCCGGAACCTCTCGAACCATGGACAGGAGTACGAGACGCATCGAAATTTGGCGGCGAGTGCGTGCAAATTGACATACTTACGCGTCAATTAATAGGGGTCGAAGACTGTCTGTTTCTGAACGTGTACAGACCGATCGAGGATGCGCCGAAACGCGCGGTGATGGTCTGGATCCATGGCGGTGCATTCATGAACGGATCCGGCAACGACAGATTTTATGGTCCTGATTATATCGTCCGAAAGGATGTCGTACTCGTCACGATCAATTACAGGGTCGGTATATTGGGTACGTATCCGCCGTTGACCCACGATACTTGCCATCGATCGTTTAATACGTGCCTCGCCGCGATTGGTCGCTCGATCGCTCGAAAAAGTTGCACAGTTTCCGCCAAAGGGTCGACGATGGTAACATTCGATTAGACCAGAACACGTTTTACCGGTACAAATTATTCTATTCTCCGATATCGATAACGCTCGATCACCAATATCCTTAGATCTCCGAAACCCTCGAACTACCGATGTTCCTAGATCATCGAAGCATCCACATACAAAAATCACTAGACTGTATCGTATTTCATGGGAAGAAGTTTGGAACTTACGTAAAAATCTCATCTCGATATGAGAAGCAGTTCAGGGATATAAATTCAATCGCTTCGATCGTACTCGTATTGCCAAGTGTTACCGACCGACATACGTCTTTTTTATATCGAGAGTAAAAAGCTCGCGATTCTTAAACATCTGGCCACAAACCGTCGTTTCCATGCAACAAAGTGACCGAGGCGAACGGCGCACGTAATCTCGTAGAAACATCCGAGGTCGTCCCAGCAATCCCGTCTTATTCGAAAACCGTTCTTCGTTCGATTCGTTATTATTCGGGATAGAGAGCACAATCGAGGAAATGTAAAACGTCCCACCGATCCTTAACTGTGTACTATCCGAGCCTTTTCATAACTAATTGACACGCTCACACGTTTCAGGTTTCCTGAATCTGGAGGACGAAGTCGCGCCGGGTAATCAAGGTTTGAAGGATCAAGTGATGGCTCTGAAATGGGTTCAAGAAAATATATCGAACTTCGGCGGCGATCCGGACAACGTTACGATATTCGGGGAGAGCGCCGGTGGAGCTTCCACGCATTACTTGGCTATATCGCCGTTGTCACAGGGTAACCGATTAATCATTACGTTCGAGTGGGTCCGTTTTATGTTTCGTGGCCGCGCTTCAACTCGGAATTTCTGCATAACCGACGGGACGAAAGTTCTCGCGTTGTATATAAACCATGCTCTCACCGTCTACGGATAAATTATGCCATACTTGAATTATCCAGCTTCCGGTGTCGTCGATGATATATAACTTTGGCGCGAACAGCTCGAAATAATACGGTGGTTTCGATATAATTCTGCCGCGCTTAACCATCCGGTACACCGAACGGGAATCCGTTATGTCGTTGCGTCGTTTTCACGTTGATATCCTAGCAATAATCTTTTATCTCGTCAAGCGACGTCGGTCTCGTCGTTTTTCGAACATCCGTGCCGATCGTACGGGACACCCGTTATCCCGTTTTTTTTTTACGCGCGGAATGTTACCCCGGTTATTTCAGCCCCATTGATTCGTCGTCGATTTATCCTTCGACACTGTTCTTCCCTTTCGTAGGGCTCTTCCACAAAGTAATATCGCAGAGCGGAGTGGCAGTGAACCCTTGGGCCTACATAAAGAAAGATCCAAGGGAATACGCGTTCCAGGTGGCTGCGCAATTAGGCGAACATTCCAAGGATCCCGCGACCGTCGTCGAGTTTCTAAGAGGCATCGACCCGCGGACGCTCCTCAACACCGAGAAAAAACTTTTAACTCCCGAGGTAACGATTTTATTAGTTTCGAATAAACGTTACGCGCGAAAATCGAATTTATGAAATATAAAACAAGTATCGTCAGTAAGTGGTACGTAACTAATGTGGTAATAAATTCGCATTGTTTCTCTCTTTTTAACAACATTACGATCATTATTCTGATCCTCCTTGAGTGTTTAGTTACATACATATGTATACGACGGAAAAGTACATTCGAATCGATGTTCGAAACGTTATTAAAATAGAGGAACAATACGACGATATTAATTTTACATAACTGCGGGAAAAAGAATTTTAAGTGAAATTTAATCGTTCAAATTAATTTTAATTTACAGATGCGTTTCACCACGTTCGGATTGTTCGCTCCGGGTGTCGATAAGATATCTCCGAATCCATTTTTACCGGAACTTCCGAATGTATTGATGCAGAAAGGAGTCAAAGTACCTTTCATGCTGGGTTTCACCGAAAACGAAGGCGCAATGATTATGAGCCGTAAGATCATTAAGAATTATTACGTAGCGCAGAAACTAAATATCCTGGAAGATCATTAAATAACTCGCGGAATATTTGCAGTGATGGTGCTCTCAAACGCAAACGAAGAAACCTACGCCAAAATGGAGAAGAACTTCGAGTCGATCATTCATCCGGGTGTACTGGAAACCGCGAAGAAAGACGGAATCACGGCGAGTGACTTGAAACGCATCTACTTCGGCAACACGCCGATTTCGGAAAAAACGCTTCAACAACACTCGAACCTGATAAGCGACGTGTTCTTTGTTCAAGGCATATTCGATGTCCTGAAGATTCAGCAAGAGAAGAATCTTCAACCTACGTACTTCTATAAATTCACCTTCGATTCTCCGGATTCGTGGGCGAGAACCGTTTTCAAGAATCCTCTGTCAGGTATAAACGTGTCTACTATTAAGACGTCGATATGTAAATGGGCAATAGTTAATTTGGTCGAAATTTTTCTAATATCTTTTAACAAATTTATGTTTTCTTTTTTGTAGGTGCAACGCACGCAGACGACTTGTCATATCTATTTTACGCTTATCTGGCGAAAGAGTGGAATGTACCGCCACCGGCACCTGGAACCGAAAAATACAATGTAATGGAGTGCCTAACTCAAATGTGGACCGATTTCGCGAAAACTGGGTATGTGTAATCCCGATAATTATGCAGCAAATTTGCGGTATAAATAAAATACGCTGCAATATCTTACGTAAATATTCTTTCGATCCAAATTTTTTTCGGATTATTCAATTTCTGTAAATTGTGTTGATCTTTCTCCGTCTTACGCTATGATTCTTATTTATAAATCTCATTGTTCGTTCAAGGAACCCAACGCCAAAAATCACGGACTTCGTCACAGCAACTTGGAAACCCGTCGGAAAAGGGAATGTATACGATTACCTCAACATAGGCACCGCGCTAAATATGGAGACTACTAGCATAGATAATCAGAGATTCAACTGGAAGAGCATGAAGAATAAATTATAATGATCGTATTTGTAATCGTTAAAAACGAATTACCGAAACATGGAATATGTGAGATAGCGGGCCTATCTCGATGAACACATTGCCAAGTATACTTTTTCTCTACTAGCTTTAAAAGTTTTTGCTAGCAGCATTCAAAAATGAATTACAATAAAATTTCTACTCCCAAATATGTATACACACGTTCCAACACCGTTAACAGTTGGTTCGAAATTATTCGTTCTCAAATTAAAAAGATTATATCATTATTATTTACTCGATGTTAGAAGGTTGTTACATATACCTTATGCAATTATCGTGTCAATTTGAAAAAGAAGTATATTGATTCGGCTTATTAAAAAAATGCACAAAATATTCGAGTATTTTATTACGTATCGCGTCATGTTTTTCCGTTGTATAAATAGCCGTGACTTCATTACTATCTCAACGTTAATACGAAATAAGGCATCCATCCGTACTCGTCGACTGCGTGAAAACGAATGAACAAACCGAAGGCACGTCGCGCTGAAACGGTGCCAGTAAGCTGAACTATCGTATGCGCATGCGTGCATGCATAATAGCGCATGCGCAGAAATTTGTATAATAAGTCTGTACATTCTTCACTGTACCCAGTATGATCAACAAATTCGTAAGAGCTTTTCAACAAAATATCACGTTAAAATTGATCAAGAACATTCCTTTAATTACTCGAGGAACGTTTTCAAATGGTTGAGAATCTGCCTTAGTGTTTGTGCATCTTTCTTTGTAAACCTACTCGATTAGCCAAGACCTAGCCTAACATACACTCGCCGCATAAACACGCGAGTGACGTTTCACGGCATTTAACATTGAGCTGACTTCGCTTTGGTAGCGAAGATCCGCAGTTTATCGTTTTTAATTTTGACGGCTGTGAACGATTAAAATTCGTCGTGAATCATCGAACATCGGTCTGGCAACTAAGTGAAATCCCGAGTGTCTGGAAAAATCAATAGATCGGCGACAAAAGTTTTAGCCGGCTCCGTTTTTGTTTGCCTTTTTTCGTCAACAACAGTTACCGAGGTAAGATAAAGGTACACAGACATCTTGTTGGTCGGTTATCAATTATGCGAATAATAATATGCACGTTTTTCTTGCGTGTATTTATGAATTATTCTTTTATCACTGCATACTTTACAAAAAGGATGATTTCACGACCTATTATGTACAGGGAGTGAGTCATGTACTTAAGTTACCTCCTAATTTTTCCGGGAAATCAATTTTTCGAAGTAAGACTATAATGTTCCGATCTCGCTACAAAATCTATATTCTTTAAATAGAACGAAATATTTATGTGCATATTTTTATATTTTATATGTATAATTTGTAACGCTTTAAGATCGAGAATGATGTCAGTTTTGTATTTAAAACTATGTGCACGTTGCGTGAGCCAGATTTGTTTCTTCTTCTAATTATTTAAAAATTATCATTTTCTTTTCGATAATTAATAGTTCTGCGCAACAAATATTTCGAGGAAAGAGTATTAATACTTTTTTTTTTTAAATAACTTTTATCGAACTGACGATAACTAAGTACCCTGGATATGTAATCAGCAATTTGTATAAAACTGTTCGACTGTTTGAGTTTAAATAGCGATTCAAGATAAAAATAAACATTCGTGTGAAGCCTAACCGCATAGCCTAACCGTATGTGACTTTTAAAATAGAATAGATAAAGAAAGTTGCATCGATAAGATAAACATAACAAACTTGCGTTTCAAAAGTTTGGATAAAAGTTTCTCTCTTCGAAATAATGTTTTTCATAAAGATTGTAAATGCATTCGATGTATCGTTACATTTTTCCTAAATACATCGTTTTCTATTTTTATATTTTACCAGCTATGCGTAAACAAGCATGAATACGCATTTGACTTCAACTTTGGCTTATGTACCCTTCAAGGGCGATTAGGCTCAAGTAAAGTATACAGTTCTTTTTTCGATAACGATTGATTGTGTTCTCTTGTTACTACATATGTAGTTAGCGGGACTTTCTTTTTCAACCTTTTCCCTCGAGGCGTATTCGTAATTATCGTTGCATTTATAATGATACTTTAATCTACACATAAGTTAGAGTTTACTAGAAATTGCACTTACGAAATAACGAAAATACATTCGTTATCTAAAGTTTATCGACGTTTGGAAGGTTTATCGCATGTTGGGCGTCTCGAATAATGGTTTGTAATGTATGCAGATTACCTGACCAGTGCAGCATAACAAACAAGTCAATAAATGAAAAAAAAAATAAAACAGAAGATTGGTCGGATCGCAGCGCATGACTTACCGCATAAGCATCTACATAATGCCACTATGACGTAATCGTCCAAACATTCGTTCATTCCGTATCGACAGACAATTAAGCAGTTCGATAGTGATTTCTATGTGTATAGAATACAAATGTAAATCACGTACAAAAATACTCGATAACGGTATTCCTGCATTTCGATGGATCGAAGATATTCTCGTTCAACTTTGATCAACCAGAACTACACTTCGTTTTAAGTTAATAAGTAACTTGCATTCGTTATTTGGTATCGATAAATATTCCTCGAGCATCATACGCAACACCATAACTTTGAAAAAACTCTCATTGCAGGCGGTCGAGGAAAATAATTTCTGCACCGAGGAGTACTGATTGCAATCGTTATCACTGATCTACTTCTGTGCTAATTGACGTTATTTCATGTTAGGCTCGTTGGCATAGATGGCGTTATACGTAGACGTAATGAACCGTTGAAATTAATAATGAATAGGAAGATATTTTTCCCAACCGTAGTCTTTGCGCTTATTTGAAATTGCTTGACCGACGATATACATGTAGAGCGTAACTGAAGGATAGGGTTGCGTGTTATTAAAATGATGATCACAGCGTTAGTTCTCTTGTTTCTTTATTGAGCGCGTACGTCAGTGTGGACTCTTGATCTTACAAGTCGCGTTGTGTGTTACTTCTTACTAACTATTTTTCGCTCAATTACGATCTTTTAAGATCTTGTCAGAGACTTTGGCCAACCTCCGACAAGGTGGGGTTAACCAATTAATCGCAACCTAAATCCCGTCAAATCCTAGAACCTCCCTCTTGTGCCCGAAGCACGCTTCCTTGAAGCGGGGGTACGATTCGACGGGGGTAGCGTTTGCTGGTGAAGGTGGAAACGCAGCGGAATTTCCCAGGGCCCGCGGTCAGCTACGCGACCGGCCGATGGTCGCTTGACCTCGCGATGAAGACCCTTAGGGAAACTCAGGGTTTATGACACTAAGCATTTTACTGTCGAGACCATTAGCAAAATTCTAAGTACGGACATGCATTCTCTAAAAATCCTAAAACGGTTTCCTCAAAAACTTACAGATTTATGACCAGCCGCTACATAACAATACGGCGTGACGCGATGTAAAGCAATAATTCGATGCAGTTTTGCATCGCGCGTTTTTATACGGCACATGGTAACTCGATAACGTAATAATACGACGCGCGGTACTCGGCCAGTAATACGGCGCGTATTAGTACGTCGCGCGGCAATTCGACTCATATGTATATTTACATGGCGTGCATTTATATAGACACGTGATAGTTCGGTCCGTAATAATACGGCGCGTACTAATAAGACGCGTAATAATACGTCACATGGTAATTTGGCGCATATCTATATGGCTCGTATTTATAGGGCACGTGATAGTTAGATGCGTAATAATACGTCACGTAGTAATACGTCGCGTAGTAATACGCCGCGGAGGTAATGGGTGACGATAGAAATCATAACAATGGATTTTCGTTATTATACACGTAGAGTGAAAAAAATCATCTAAAATTTCGATATTTCCTGAGAATAATTCAATTGTTTTTCCACAGCGCGTAGGCGAACGTTGCAGAATAAAAATGGCTGTTCAGACACCCTACCTGAACGCCATTCAGGCGATACCCGGCGACACGATGAATCAGAAATTTCGATGGATCGCGCGGACCACGAAGGAACGATTACTCGAATGCGACAGCCTCGAGGACATGGCCGATACAGGGAAGGTCCCCAAACCGTTGGCACCGCTGATACAGTTGCAGGCGGCCCTGATGCTGAACAAGAAAGACCCCGCTAATCAGAAAAGTTACCAGGCGATAGCCGAGGCACTGAAATCGAGAGACGCGTTGATCGCGAACAAAGCGTTCGAGTGTCGCCGATTTTTCGACGGCAGCAACAAATCGATCACCAACGTCCAGTACTTCTTCGAGAACCTGTTCCCGTTCGTGTCGCTGCAAACCAGAACCCGCATCGTAAAAACTCTAGCCAACCGTCTGAGATCGAAGGACACCGATCTGGCCGAGTGTTTCTTCGTCGCCGTGAACAAGTCCTACGGTCTTCAGCAAGCTTTGCCGTTGTTGCTGGCGTGCAGCGAAGGCTTCATGTACGACACCATCGTGTCAAGAAGGATCGTGCTGGGGCGTAAACAGATCAAGGACTTGTTCCGCAGGAATCCGGACTTCGTGGTGCGATACTTCAAGCTGGGCAAGGTCACCGGTAACCCTCACCACAGGGACCTTCATCCCGTGAACATGTACGAGTTCGCCGACTTCCTGCCGGCGTTGATCAAGAAACGACTGAGCTCGTTCGTCGAACTGTACGAGATGTACCATGACAGTATCCCTGCACCGAGTCTCAGCAACAAGTGCGCCGAGACGTTCCTGAAGAACGGCAAAGAGCACCTGCAGCGTAACCCGAAACTGTACATCGGTATACTGCCGATTAAACTGATCAGCGCGAATCGCATGGAGAGCATCTTCGCGAAACTGTTCCCCGAGGACGCCGCTCAGTTCAACACCGACGACATATTGAAGAAGTACCTGACCTTCTACCCGCAGGAGAAGAAAGTCGACCTCCTGCTGCAAACCTACCGGCAGGTGTATCGAAAAGACTTGCTGGACGCGTCGAAGAACGTGACGCCCACGTTGCTGATAATGTTGCCGACCGAGGAGCGCGTGAAGCAAGCCAAGGTGAAACTAGCCGAGGAGGAGGACGACTCGCGTAACGTCTCACTGATGAGTTACCAGAGATGTTGGAAGTGTTACCTGTCCACCGAGGAGGCGTTACCCATCCTGAAGAAACAGATTTCGACGACCCCGAAGATGGAGGACCGTGCGGCCTTGCTGCGACAGATGATCTTCTGCTGCAAAGTGAACAACGACGACCAATCGTTGCAGGATGTTCTCGCGTACATCAACGACAGACACAGAAACGAGCAACAGTGGTTGATCCTCAGGGTGTTCGAGTGTCTGATAGAGCTGTACGAGGCACCGCGACTCAACGAGAACCACTGGAAAGTACTTATAGAGATGATACTGCGTTCGCGTACCAAGAACGAGTTGTCCAGCAGCGTGTGCGAGAAGATCATAGAGTCGGCCATCCACTTCAAGATCATCAACAAGCAGCCCGTGGAGCACATGATCGAGATACTGATCGAGGCCAAGTGCGCCGCGTACATGAACGACTGGAACATCCTCACCAAGTATCCCGAGTACGAGAGGATGTGCCTGGAGGCCTGTCTGTCCGTCCTTTCCCAGAAATACGACTCGGAGACCGCGCCGTGGCACAAGGACAAGGAGGGCGCCATCTTCGACCTGTCCAACTCGATGTACGTGTTCAACGGCCGCCACGTGAACAAGAACAGCTGGGTGAAACGCATGTCCATCAAGAACTACCCGTGGCTGCTGCAGAAGGTCTGCGAGATCCTGTCGGCTAAGGACCAGCACGACGTCTATCTGATGAACAATTTCCAGCGGATGCTGAAGAGACACGAGCCGGATCTGTTCCTGCGTTTCTGGCCGGAAGAGGCCGAGAAGATCGCCAACGTCCGTACCGGGGAGGCGCTCAAACTTCTCAAGAAGAACCCGGATTGCATCCTGGAGCGATGGAGGGAGTATCTGGACGCCGCTCAGAGCGCACTCAGCAACGGCCAAGCGAGACGCTTCGTCAGGGCCACCCGCTGGTACAAGGACATCCCGGTCCGATTCGTCGAGGAGTGTTTCCGGAACACGAAGAAGGACAATAGCTTCGACAGTCTGGGTATTCTGGCCAGCCTCTTGCACGGCGACACCTTCGCGAAGTTCGTCGAACCGTTGATCCCGGCCACCCAAAAGATCGACGTGCACGAGGAGAACGCCAAGCTGGACTACCTTCAGGTGATCAGCATAGCGTCCGCCTCGAAGATCATCAGCCCACCGTTACCCCTGCACCTCGTTGCCAGATTACTCGAGGGGGAGTACCTGTCCGTGGCTCTGATCGTTCTGATCAACACCTGCAAACGCACACCTTTGGTGGACGCCGTCTCTTTCGCGGAGACCATGAGCGGACAGAGGGTGTCCGTGAAGAAACACGGTATAAGACTGATGCACATGGTAGCGTCGCGAGAATATCTTCTACGATTTCTCGTCGAAAAGTGGGAGTCCGAGAAACACTACTCCATACGCGAGGTGATCTTCGCCAAGGCCAAGGACCTGTTCAGGAACGACCTAGAGCAAGACACCTGGCTGATGTTCAGCCGGTTGGTCGCGACCTTGAGCGTGAACGAGAAATCCGCGGTGACCGAGCTGATGCAGTTGATCGGACAAGTCCCCGACCGGATGGTGGTCGAATTGATCAAATTGATCCTGGACACCATCGACAGGTTGGCCCAAGCCGGTGTCTCGCAGAAGGAGACCTCTTCGAACATAGCCAGACTGTTGTCGTTCATCGACGCGGCCGATTGCAGACTCCTGCCCGACTCCTTCGTCGAGCAATTACTCCGCAGGTTCCTCTTCAACGTCGACGAGGAGATCGCGGCGTCCACCTCGGAGTTCGTGATCAAGGAGTACCTCTTACCTAGCCAGGACTTCGAGAAACGTTTCAACCTGTTCAGTAAGGTGTTCACGGACGTCGTGAAGAAAGGCTGGAACGTTTCATCGACAACCTCGCCCTTGTTCTATCCTGTGAATCACGGGGTGAATCAGTTCGTGTACAAGTTCGTCTGCAACGTTTGTCTCTCCGAGGAGAAGAGTTTCCGTCTGGTCGAGGGGATCTCGAAGACGTTCTCGTCCGTTGTGACGCCCCTGATGAACCCCACGTCCTATCTGAACCTGGTGTACCTGAAGGAGTACGTGACACTGAACGAGCCTAAGCGATTCGGTAACAGGATCGGTCAGATGTTGCCGGAGTTGGTGAACGTGTTCACCGTCGCGTTCGTGCCGTTCATGGCGAACGTTCTTCGGGGTCTGGGTACCAGTTACAGGATCAAGGGCCAAGAACAGAACGAGACGCTGCTCAGCGTGGTGGAGGGTCTGGTTGAGACGGGTACCACGGAGGCTACTTTAATGGCGGTGAACGTTTTCGAGGCGATGAGCAGAAGCGGATGCGACCCGGACAGATACGCGAACCTGTTGCGGAAGTTCGATAATTCGGAACATCCGGCTATCAAGGGAATCGTCGCCGACGTTCTGAACACGTCGCGTTAGGCGAGCGAAGATCTCGAGGATGTCCGACGATGAGACTTGTCGATCGACTGCATGATACAGAGCGAGGGGATGCCTCGGTGGAATTTTTTGGAAAACGCGTCGAGCTTTCGATGGGATCAAATTTTGTTTCGGAGGTCGACGTGATTGGATACGACGGAAGTGTTGTCTACGTATGTTATTGTTAAGGATATTGCCGCGGAATGTCGCTCGGCGGATAATAAGTGCCGTGCGACGAAAGATATTCATTTATTTTGTTATCGGATGTATTTTTGTACTTATACGCAGCGCACGCTGCTCGCTTCTCAGGTTTATCGATACCTGCTTTGCACGCGTCACGAGTATCTTGATTAATAAAACATTGTGCAAGGAAATATTTCGTGCGATTACTTTCTTTCCTGAACCCTTCCTCGTTTCTCTTTTTTTTCTTTTTTTTTTTTTTTTTTTTTTTTTTTTTAAATCGGATACATGGATTTTAACCTTTTGCACACGAACGGGAAGTTCATATTCGCCATTTGGTGTAATAGAGCAATTTTAATCTATTTATTATTTTTAAATATATTTAATAAATTTTAATATGTTGTTTTGTTGTATATAATGTATGTTTTGTTAATTCGTATACTCGGATTCAGAACCTTACAAATTTCTTGAGTAAGTATCTTTATAATATTCGGAATGTTTATTTCAAAAAATTTCATACGAAGAGGAGGACTCACAGGAGGCGTCGAAACCGGTGATGAAATTTGGACACTGGGCATAGGCCGTTGTTCCAGCAGGTGTATTTGGCCAACAGGACCATCCATCGAAGGTGATGCGACAATATGGCTCTGAAACACAGGAATAAAAAGTTCGTGTTATCGCTTGGGCTATTATTTTACAGAAAAAATATTTGTATCGAGATGAATTTCGGTATTTGAGGATGCAGAGAATTCTGAGAATCTAATGGTGTGGGGAATTCGGGAGATTTAACACTAAAACTACCGACGTATAATGCACAATTATTTTGAAGTTAAAAAGGATGTAAAAAAAATAAAGAATCCACGATTTCCACCCACTTTCCATCGTTTATCGGGTTAACTCGCAGAAATCCAGCGGATATCGGACACCGAGGTACCGGAAGTCGCTACTCGCGAGTATGACCCTCCATTACGCTTTTTCATCCCCCTAATACGATTTCCGTGATTAAATTCGAAAGTAATTTTCGCGATCACAGGACGCTTCAGCTCGGCGAATAAACGAGAGGCTCGCGATATTTGTACCGGTTAATTATTGCAAAAAGGTAGAGATCGAAATGATTTCGTCACGGATTATACGCTCCTTTTATCGTCGCTCCGAAATCAGATTAAAACGAAACGAACGGGATTTATCGCGGCCGAGAAACGAGGAATCAAGATTAATTGGAATTAATTCGAAAAGGGAACTCGAGAAGAAACGAACGAAGAAATTATATTGGTCCGATGTTGGTCCGCTTGTCTTCTTCGTTTTTTTTTCTCCGACGTCCTCCACGTTTTTTAATTAAGTGGACAGTTTAATCGCCCGACGCAATTAACAGATAAATTAATACAGCCTAGTGCGAAGTGCGGTTCTTTCGACGTTCTTTCGATTCCTTTGTATTAACCCTTTGCGCTCGAAAGACATTTCTGTTATTGGCAAGTAGTATCTGCAGTTTAACCCTTAACGTTTCTCTTTTAATTGTGAATATCGACCTGCAACTTCAACTTCGTACTTCTACTTGCAAGTTTTAAGTGTCAGATTTTAAATGCTGCAATGATGTGTAAATAATAATTTTGAGTCACAATATTCATTAATCTCAGAAGAACTATAATTTTGACAAAAATATTTATATTAATTATGTGTCTGAGAGGCACACTTGGAGCGTTAAGGGTTAATCGCTATCGTTGACCATTTCACTATATTTAAATATCGCGAATTTGATTTAGTCGATTTAGTTAAAAAATAATTGTTCAAATTGTTCTATTAAAAACAATAAGGAGAATGTGAAATAGGATGTTAAATATTTTCTAACCGAATCTACTGTGCAGTGCACGTGATCATTAAACATAGTGAAACGAGCAACAATAGCAATCGACAACAGACAGCAATAAATGTCATAAAATTAACTAAACCTGTCAATCAGAAAGTTTTCGAAATATCAATTTGCCAATAACAAAAATTCTCTCGATCGCAAAGGGTTAAGCGGAACAGCCTTAAACGAAACAGTTAAACGAAATCGCGAACGATTACGTAAAACTACAATCTGCTGCACAATCGTGCGCGAAATAAATAAACATAAAAATAGATATAACATATTAAATATTCGCTGATCGAGCGTAAAACTATCGCGTCGTTAAAAACTTATTATCGCAAAATGAGATCATTAATTTGCAACGATAATCATTATCACGGGAGATAAACGTCGAAGCGCTTCTTTACCTTGTAAACTGTGCATTATGTAATTTCGATTATTTTCGATGGAAAGAAATTTTGTTTCTTTCTTTGTGCCCCGTATGACTCACCCGTCGATCGATGCAAATAGATAAGAAAATGGAAACGCGACGAACGCAAACGGGGAAATTGAAAGTTAATGGCTGTTTGAACTGCCAGAAATCTTTGCAAACAACGAAGACGGAGTCGATTGTTTCGGAGCGGAGATAGAAAACAATAAACGAGAAAGGAAAGTACAAATATAGAACTCGTTATCTATGTCAGTTCATGAATAATACTGTAGCGGACGTTGTTATATCGTTAACGAACTCGAAGAAGTTAGTTGAATCTTTTTAGTTCGTTAAAAACTGATATAACAATGAGCATTCGTTTTTAAATTATTGATCGATGTAGCGCAATTCATGTACATTATAGTACGATTTACGTGTGCGATAAAAACGCTTGCGTAAAATCGATGTTTAAATTGTTGGGTTCTTCGCGTTACCGAGTTTGAAAGTTTTCGAATTCGAAAATCTAAAATTTCTGAATTCCTAAAGTCGTGAATTCGAGAAATTCTAGATTTCTGATTTTTTGAATTCCTACATTTCTGAATTCCTCGATCTCCCGAATTTCTAATTTCCATATTTCTAAGTTTCCGAATTCCCTAAATTTCTGGTCGACGGTATACTCTTCGTTGACATCAGAAAATCATTTCGCAGCGAACAGAGCATATTACGTGATCGTTCGCGAAAATCCAAGCTCACGCCCCGAACTTCCATCGCCGACTACCAAGAGGGGAAAATAATTTAACGAAGCCTAACATTTGCAAAATCTCCGTTCACTGCATTTAAACTGAAAATAACACGTTCGTAAAAACAAATCTGCAAGTAATTTCCCTTCTTCGGTCGACATGTCCCCTCGATCTTTCAACAATAAACGTTCTTTTCCGCCTCGACTATTTCTACTCGATCAACGAAGAATATCGAAACGTTTCGCTATACTCCTCTTCGAGCTTCCTCCAGCGTCGACTCTCGTTATATTGCCAATCGGAGCAGCCGTCGTAACAAAACAAAAAAAAAAACCATCAAACAACCCCGATTAATCAAATAATTCGCGTAAACTCAAATCACGCGACGTACTACGCGATTCGCGTTTTCGGCTATATAACGAGAGAAGAGATCCATTCGCGATATCGCATGAATTATTCTAAATTCCTGATTCTTCGAATTCTTCGAACTACCGAATTCCCAAACTTTCAAATTTCTTAGTTTCCGAATTCCTAAGTCCCAAAATCCCAAAATCCCCGAAGCCATATTAACGCCGTGTTAACTCAACGTTCGAGCAACGCGAAAACGCGAGAAAACGCGCGAATCGGAAGGTGCAATATACCGAGAGGATCGAGCGATGAGGGCGTCGATCGTGTTCCTGTGGACGGTGCTCTCCGTCTGTCACGGTTACAGGATTCTAGGGGTGTTCCCGTTCCACGGGATGAGTCATTTCGTGATGTTCGAGCAGCTGATGAAAGCTCTGGCCAGAAAGGGTCATCAGGTGGACGTGATCAGTACATTTCCCCTAAAGAGACCGTACGCGAACTATACCGACATCCTCGCGATACACGTGCCCGAACAATTGGTGAATAATCTGACGTTCGACGGTGTGAACGTGTTCACCGGGGCGCAAGCCGGCTTCATCGTGTCCTCCATGCTAGGGAATCCGGTCTGCGAGCATCTGGGGAATCCGGACATACAACGAATCCTGAGGAATCCCGACGAAAATCGTTACGACCTCGTCATTATGGAGGTATCGTATTTTTTATCTTCTTGTACTATTCGTCACGGTACGCGTTTACGTTCGTCCGATATTTACAAACGTATCACAGATATTTCGTCTAATAGATCAATCCGTTTTATCGAAAATACAAATATTCGCGTTCGTCGAAAAAAACGATCGCATTTATCTGATAAATATTCACGCGCGTCTAAAGGACAATCGCATTTATTTGATACGCGTTTGTATTCGGTCGTTAAATATTCGTATACGTTCGACGGATATTCGTATTGATCCGAAAAGATATTTTATATCGCTTAGACGTACAGTTTTATATGATTTATGCGAGTCGGTATTTGTGTTCGTATTCGTCCAAAAAGTATTTATATCTCCCCGACAGATATTTACATGCGATCGAATATACGTTTGTACTAATTTAATAGAGGTTCATAATCGTCTAAAAGATGTTTATATTTATCAGGCAGATATTTATATGTTAGCGGCAACGTATTTTTGAGGGTCAACGAAGGCAATTAGCCCGCCGCTATTTTGCTTTCGGACCATTTATGATAGGGTGTCTGTATGAATGGCAACCCGGGCGGTCGACGATGACCAGTGACACGAAGTCACGTAGCCATCGGGTGTCGCCGGGTTGATTGTTTAAAAAGAGGCATGGGAATGTTCTGGAAAAGGCAAGCAGCCCGACGTTGCATTGCTTAGGGGTGTTGTTCTTTAAGGATCTGGCCACGGAGTGGGGAAGGCAGAAATGCCTTCTGGTAAGAGGACTAAGCTTGACCTCTTGGCACTTACCCCAGAACCTTGATCGACATAGCATCAAAATAACAAATTTCTCTAACATCAGAAGTGGGATACTATAATCCAATCGCCCTACACAGTTACTTGATAGAATCGTTGTGCGTGTATAGTCCACTTAAAACATTTTTGTGCGTTAAAATGGCAGAATCTGGTGAATCGAGTGTTCCCTCGTTCGAAGCCCTTTTCCGAAAATTCATGGAAACCATTACCACAAGTGCGGTGCCGGGTGTTTCTGGTGTGGTGCCTCCCGTTGTCGTCGATGCGATTCCGGAGTTTGGAGGCGCTGATCTTGGTGAAGACGCGAAGAAATGGTGTGAAACGGTGGAACGCATCACCGAAAAACTACCTCTTCCGCAACGACTGAGCCTTGCGACTCACGCATTAACCGGACCAGCGAAAAAGTGGTACCAAACTTGGGAAGGCAAGCCAAGAACGTGGGAAAAGTTTTCTCAAGACCTGTGCTCCGTATTTGTTACCGAAGATAGACTTTGTGAACGGTTGGCTCGTGCTGTGGCCTATACGAGTGACGCCGCTGAATCTTACTCCGAGTATGCGCGTAACAAACTCAAATATTATGCACAAACGCAGATTGAGTTTAAACAGCACGAACTGATCAGTTTAGTAATAGGACACGTGACCGACGCAACCGTGCGTCAGTCCTTAATAAACGCGAGGTATGGTTCCACGGTGGATTTGTTGTCGGGGATATCGCAATTTGTGAAGGCGAAAAACAGCAAAGAACCGGTCCGCGATTCGCAAGAGGAAAAGGGACGATTTCCCTTAAAAAGACAATGCTATAGTTGCGGTGAGTGGGGCCACACGGCGAATTTATGCTCGCGACGGTCGAGAACGGGCAGAAAACGGAGCCCACCAAGGAGCCTTTCTACGTGCTCCTACTGCTCCAAGCAAGGACACAGCGAGATTAATTGCTGGGCCAAGCGAGCACGCCGCGACGAAAACGAATCTAGGAGGCCTTCTACCAACGCCGGACAGCTACAAACAAACGTATGCTTTTCGGTGGACCACAAGCTAACACCGATCCTCTTACGCGATACCCTAGTAAGAGAGAGCCTTATCGATAGCGGTGCAACATGTTCGCTGGTGAAGGAGACAGTAGCGAAGCGGGCGAATTGCAAAATTAACCCGTTCGCTACAACGATTAAAGGGTTGTCTGACTCCTCTGCTACCACCGTCGGAAGCACCACGGCGTTTATACAAACGGAAGGATTGTCGGTGGAGCTAGATTTATTTGTCGTCCCGGATTCCTCCATTCCATACGGGCTCATCGTGGGGAAAAATGTTTTATCGAACGGCGGTGTTCGCATCATCACCGATACGGACGGATCAACGACCCTCCAGCGTGCGACGGGTGGTCAAGGAGAGAGAACGTCAAGCGAGGACCCGATCTGCTACACCTTGGACAGCGTCAGCGACGAAACTAGGAAGGATCTTTCGGATCTGCTGAATCGCTACAAACATATGTTGGCAACGGGGAGTCAGGTGCGAAAAGTAAGTACGGGAGAGATGAAGATCGAGACAAAGGAGGATCGAGTGGTAAGTTATAATCCTTATCGATTATCGATTGCGGAACGCGAAAAGGTGCGTGGCATTATTTCCGAATTACAAAGAAATAACATTATCCGAGAAAGCACTTCCCCCTACGCGAGTCCTATCATTTTAGTAAAGAAGAGAAATGGGGAAGATCGCATGTGTGTAGATTTTCGAGCATTAAATAAGATCACCGTAAAAGATCGTTATCCGCTACCTTTGATTGAGGATCAACTAGACCGTTTAGGCAAGGGGAAATTTTTCACTACGCTCGATATGGCGTCAGGATTCTATCAAATCCCAATAGCAGAATGTTCGATAGAAAAGACCGCGTTTGTAACGCCCGACGGGCATTATGAATTCTTACGCATGCCGTTCGGGCTATCCAACGCGCCTGCCGTGTTTCAGCGCGCTATTAACGTCGCGTTAGGAAATTTAAAATACAACGTAGCGTTAGTGTATTTAGACGATATATTAATTCCGTCCGAAACTGTAAAAGAAGGATTCGAACGCTTAGAGCAGGTTTTAAAAGCACTGGACAAGGCAGGGTTTTCCTTGAATATTAAAAAATGTTCTTTCTTCAAGACTCAGATTGAATATCTAGGTAGGGAAATTTCGGCCGAAGGCATTAGACCCGGGGGGAGTAAAGTAAGAGCATTGCTTGACGCGCCTATACCTGGTAACGTAAAACAGGTACGTCAATTAATGGGTCTTGCGAGTTATTTTCGCAAGTTTATTCCGGAGTTTTCGGCCCGGACCGCCTGTATAACAAAATTAACAAAGCAAGGAGAACCCTGGAACTGGGGGGAACAACAAGAGGAGGCACGGAAGTACATTTTGAATAAACTTAGTTCAAAACCGTTATTAACTATCTTCGACCCGCAACGGGAAACCGAGTTACACACGGACGCTAGTTCGCTAGGGTTCGGCGCAATTTTGTTTCAAAGGGTGGACGGAGACTTGAGGGTGGTATCTTATTTTAGTAGACGTACGACCCCCGAAGAGTCGCGGTATCATTCGTACGAACTTGAGACTCTAGCAATAGTAAACGCGTTAAAATACTTCCGCGTCTACCTCGTCGGCATCAACTTTAAAATCGTCACTGACTGCAACGCGATAAAGGCCACTAATAGTAAAAAGGATTTAGTACCCAGGGTAGCTCGGTGGTGGATGTTTTTACAGGACTTCAATTTTGATCTAGAATACCGTAAAGGAAAACAGATAGAGCATGCGGATTACTTTAGTCGGAATCCTCCCAAAAATTGTCGCGTCGATTTCGTTTGCGAGGGCTCTTGGCTAGAAGTAGCCCAGAGAAATGATGAAGAAACAAAAGAAATAGTAGGAAAGCTAGCCTCTAACCATAGTATAACGTCCGACTTCGAATTAAGAGATAATATTTTATGCAGGAAAATAAAAAGGGACACAGGTCGCGTAGTATACCGTAGTTTCGTTCCAAAGGGAAGTAGACTTGGGCTGCTACGTCTCTATCACGACGAGAATTGCCATGTTGGTTATGATAAGACTTACGATCGAATATCGCAGAAATACTGGTTTCCGAAAATGCATGCATTCGTAAAGAAATATATTAACCATTGCATTACCTGCATTGTATCAAAACGACATACAGGACCAAGACAGGGCTACCTGCATTCAATTCCAAAAAAATCCGTACCGTTCGACACAATACATTGTGACTGTGTCGGCCCATTCGAACAATCTAAAGAAGGTTTTCAGCATATTTTAATCATTGTCGACGCATTTACGAAATACATTCAATTAGTACCGTTGAGAACTTTAAGTGGTCCTGAAATGCTACAGATTTTTAGAGAACGTCTCACATTGTTTGGGACGCCGCGAATTATAGTCTTAGACAGAGCCACCAATTTCACATACAAACCTCTTACACAGTTCGTAGAAAAACATGGGAGTCAAATACATTTTATTGCTACAGGGGCACCACGGGCTAACGGTCAAGCCGAGCGATATGTAGGGACCGTAACAAACCTTCTTACCGCGGAAACAAAAAAAGGGACAGAATGGCCGAGCAAACTAGCAAAGCTAATGCTGGCTCTTAATACCACTATACAAAAATCGACAGGATTTTCTCCGAGTAAGCTATTGTTTGGCCTTGAACAAGGCCCGGGTAATGCAATGCGTGCCGAAGAAATATTGCCGGCGACAAATGAGGAAATAGACGTAGTTCGTGACAGGGATGTAGCTGCCAAAAGATTAAAAGAAAACGCAGTCCTACAGGAAAATAGATTCAATAAAACGCGTAAAGATACAATTTCTTATAAGGAAGGCGATACCGTCTTTGTAAAGCCAGCAGACAATAGAAGGGCGAAATTAGACGTTAAGTACACCGGACCTTTTACGATTTCAAAACTTATAACAAACGATCGTTTCGAAATTATAGGAAAATCGGGCAGACCACAAACGGTACCCAAGGATCGACTTAGAGCATGGAATGGAGAATGGGACGACCCACAATTAAATGACGATGACGCTGAGTCTATTGATGGACCGTGTTAGCGTCGAAATATTTAGCAATATCTGTTAATTGTTTTTCTTTGTATTCTGTATACTACAACGCGTTCTCTCTGTTTCTTTTAAATACTTACTTTTAAATAAATATTTACCATTTCCTCAAGTTTGTACAATGCCGTAATAACGATATTCTAGATGTAGATATAGTTTAGCGAAACACTTTTTATGTTTCTTTCTTCTCGGTTGATACCCTACGGGTCGTGGGTTCGTCATGTATCTTGAAGTATTAACACTCCGTCGTGTTTGTCCATGCGTCTGTATAATGAAACAACTAATGACTAGGTTAGATGATCGGCTTTATAACATTTTGAGTGTATGCCGTGGGATTGAATTTGTTTCCTTAGTTAAAGGTCTGAAGACATTTGTATACTCCGTAAAGCGCTGAGTCGTCGGAGGTGTGATACTTTCAGATAATTGTATACTCCGTAAAGCGCAGTGCCGTCGGAAGGGTGATACCTATAGATAGTTGTATGTATACTCCGTAAAGCGCAGCGACGTCGGAAGGGTGATACTCGTAGATAATCGTATACTCCGTAAAGCGCAGTGACGTCGGAAGGGTATTGAAATAATTGGTGTCCGGGAATAACGTATGAAAGGCGTCAATGTCGGGTACAGAGTAGAACGTTAAGAGGTCGAAAGGATTATCAAGGGGTGGCAATAAAGCTACGGACTTGGTAGAAAATTCTTCGAAGGAAAACGTTTGAAATGTATACGAATTGCGCGGAATAAAGGACGTTATCAATCCTGAAGGGACAATGTGATAAATGTTTTTTTTTTGGGGGGAAGCAAACATATGTGTGCGTTTGCTTGTGCAAATTGTTGCTTCCCGAGAGCGTGAAGCATATCAGGTTGGCCGTGTTAGCGGCAACGTATTTTTGAGGGTCAACGAAGGCAATTAGCCCGCCGCTATTTTGCTTTCGGACCATTTATGATAGGGTGTCTGTATGAATGGCAACCCGGGCGGTCGACGATGACCAGTGACACGAAGTCACGTAGCCATCGGGTGTCGCCGGGTTGATTGTTTAAAAAGAGGCATGGGAATGTTCTGGAAAAGGCAAGCAGCCCGACGTTGCATTGCTTAGGGGTGTTGTTCTTTAAGGATCTGGCCACGGAGTGGGGAAGGCAGAAATGCCTTCTGGTAAGAGGACTAAGCTTGACCTCTTGGCACTTACCCCAGAACCTTGATCGACATAGCATCAAAATAACAAATTTCTCTAACATATATGTTTTTGATAGATGTTCATAATATGTATATTATATGTTCATGTATAGATGTTCATGTATAGATGTCCATCTATATGTTAATAGATGTTGATAGTTACCTAAAAAGATGTTCTTAAACCGAACATACGAGATCAATTTCTTCGGCGCTGCAGTTAGTTCTTATCCGTCGCAGAAGTTTCACGCGTCCCATCGATGAGCGTGTAAAGTAAACTTGATAGTTGAACTCGCGAAGCGTTACGAGCGGGGTTCACGAAGATCTCGGCGTCGACGGAACAGATTTCGTGCGCTACATACACGAAGTGCTCACCGAGGAGATTAATAATCCGAACGAGAAAAGTTCCATGACTCGTCCAATTATCAAACTATTCACAATCTCCTTTATCGAGCGTGGTTCCAACTTTTTCGCAACGGACCTATGAATCGGTTCTGAAACTTATTTAACTGGCGCAACAGTACGAGATACTCCTCGGACCGGGGTACGTCGACGGACCTCGCATAGTCATCGCACGATCGTTCTCGATTATAATAATTTTAATACCAGATATTTGCTATTTTATACGAACAAAAAAAAATCGCCAAAATCACGGACGATATCGAATCGAACGATGAAGCTGCTATCGATTTTGGTGTGGTCGATGCTGACGGTCTGCGACGGATACAGGTTTCTGGGTCTGTTCCCGTATCACGGCCGTAGCCATTTCATGATGTTCGAGCAGCTAATGAAGACCCTGGCGAGAAAGGGCCATCGAGTGGACGTGATCAGCACGTTTCCCTTGAAGAAACCGTATTCCAATTACACGGACCTGATGACGATACCCGTGAAGGAACAGATCGTGAATAACGTGAGATTCGAGAAGCTGCAAGCGTTCGCGGGTCTAAACGTCGGTTACACGACCGTCGTGGAACTAGGAAATCCCCTTTGCGAACATTTACGCAGCGAGGAGATTCAAAGGGTTTTGAGGAATCCGCCCGAGGATCCGCCTTATGACGCGGTCTTTTTCGAGGTAGAGTATAGCCGCTTCTTTTTCGGAATTACGAGTATCGTAGCACGCGGTTAGAAACGAGGCGAAATTATGTCGGAAAGGGACGAGGATTGTTTGTATACGAGCCCTTCGAAAGTATTAACGTTGTTTTCAGAAACGCAGAAATTTGATTCGGTAACTCGGCAAATTAGAAAATGCGGAATTTGGCAATTTAACAGGCAGGAAGTTTGGAATCGCGAAAACTGGACAGTAGGAAATTAACTCGTAAAATAGGAAACTGAGAGTTGGGAAATGTGAAACTGGAAAACTGGGAATTGGGAAATTTGTAAAAGGGAAATCTAGACGTGGAAAATGTGAAAATAGGAAATGGGAAATTGAAAAATTCATCATTAAAAAATTGTAAAATGGAAAATTTAGAAGACGGAAAATTGCGAAATTTGAATTTTCCATACGAATACTTCTATCGCTTGAAACGGCTCATGAACATAAAGTTACGAGTCACATTGAGTTCGTCTTAATTGAAGCCGCGACTCAATCATATCGAACGAAAGATGCACGCAGCCGTACAGACTACTCGACGCGTCTGTCCAATTGCAAGAATTAATTTCAGCGAAATTTGTTGATCGAAACTGTCTGAAACATATTATTTCCGCGAAATCATCCAGAGCTGATCGTCCTCCACCTCGTCTGCCTAGTCATCGTACGTAACATTTACATAAACGTACACGCAATACTGTTTATCGTCGTCGAACATCGTAACAGGTCACTGTGACGTTAACATGGCACAAGTTCAAATCTGGTGCTGTTATATTTCGGCGACATTGACGAATTCCACCGACGGACATCCGTGAGATATTTATAAAATTACATTTCGCTCGAGCCGTAGATCGAAACGGTGCGGTGGTAACGCGCCACTATCTTCGCGTATCTTCCTTCCTCGTGACGTATATTCGGTCGACAGTTCTACTCGAACCTCCGACGCGCGCGTTCCCCGTTCGACCTATCGCGATTAAAACTCGAGCGGGAAAAATCGGGAGCGAGATTATTTTGTTCGCGGTTTATCAGAAAACTCGACGCTTTTTTTTTATCGCCTACGTCGAGATGTGATTGAAAAAAAAAAACTCTTCCTTCTTATTTCGAAATATCGCGTGAGATGACCAATTTCGTATCGACGTTTATCGGAAGGTCAAATTTATCTGGAATCATCCAACTAGTTGAGCGCGTTCGTCAGTTGATCGGCGAAGCTCGTGCAGTCTCGTGCAGTCTGTTGAAATCCCCAAAAGGTAGCTAGCTGGTGCGGCTTACGCGTTTAACGTCGCGATCGCATGATCCAGAAAACGTCGAACTATACCAATTGTTCGCCATCTGTTCGTATTCGCGGGTCGGTGGCAACGAATCGATTAACGAAAGAAATTTTCCGGCCGTCAACCGGCGAGTTAGTGTCGCATTAGACATTGGTGACGTTCGAGGATAAAATTGTCGCGTACGGTAACGCGGTGCGAGTTCGAGGGCTAAATGCCGGGGCTGACAATCGATATTAAATTCGATACTTACAATTTTAAACAGGAAGCATTTAGAATTTGTCGCGTTTAGCGGTGAGCATATTCGGTATTCAATTAGTGGATTAGCGTTAGGTACGGAAAGCAAATCGATCTCGGAAAAATTTTGGTAAAATCGATCAGAAATTTAGGAGTTCTATTAACACACTATAGATATAGACACGGTATAAGTAGTGGTAGCAGTATATTAGAATAGTTGAATAGCGAAATAGCATGAGCGGTAATATAGTCAAATAGTCTCTCGTATCTTAAAAGTTCCTGTATCTTGAAATTCTCTGTATTTCAAAAATCACAATTTTCCGAAACTCCCTATGTTACGAAAATCCCTATTTTACTAAATCGACTATATGGAAAAGAAAACTCTATTTCCCGAAATTCCCTTATATTTAAAAAATCGCTATTTTACGAAAATACCTATACCGGAAATCCGTGGATACCTCGATGCCCGTATCCGTACGATGACCTTATATCGAAATAACCTCGCTCGTATTCTGTGAAATATCAAGCGGAAAGTATAAAGTGTAAAATAGAACATTGTTATTCGGTAGAATCGCGATCAGCCCGGCATTTAGCGCGTCGAACGTATCTGAACGGGGATCGTGGTGATTATAAATAACGCGTCGATTTAAAAAAGTGGACAATTTGGAATAAAGAACAATGAGACTGTGCGCGATCGTTCTGTTTTGCGGGATCCTGTCCGCGTGTCAGGGATACAAGATACTGTGCATGTTCCCGTTCAACGGGAAGAGCCATTTCATAATGTTCGAGCAGTTGATGAAAGCGTTGGCCGGAAGGGGCCACCGGGTGGACGCGGTGAGTCCGTTCCCGTTGAAGAAACCGTACCCGAATTACAGGGACCTGTTGACGGTACCCGTTTCCCGGCAATACATGAACAACATGACCTACACCGAGGTAAACGAGATGATCAATTCGTCGCCGGCGTACGCCATAGGATCTATACTCAGCGAGGAGGCCTGCCGTTATCTAGGTAACGAACAGATGCAACAGTTGCTGAAGAAAGAGCGCGCCAATCCGACCTACGACGTAATCATTATCGAGGTATACCTGCAGTTTTAACAGTAACGACATCGTCTCGGAACCTCCGAGGATCTTGTCTTACCGGAAGCTGTTTTCTAGAATTACCCTTGCGTGAAAAAATCTCTATATCGCATCGTCATCGAATAGCAATATCGTAATGTCGTTCGCGCTTCTTTTATGGGCCGATCATGCGGACGTTCCTTAATGGAATTTCATCGTTGCTTCCGTCTGATCGGTCCTTATTGACGACAGTTAATCCATCCGAATGGAATAACGGACGTTCGAGGAAGTTCATAGATCAACGAAGAGCTTAATGGCGTTAACAGTTGGACGTCGCGCTCGTAAAACGGCGCGATTAACCTTCCTAATGATCCTCTCCGTAGGGACACTTTTCTACAACTCGAGGATCGTTCACGGGGCGACGGGAAAAAATATCCGCGGAAAATTGAAAAACCGATGCAAATATTCCTTTCGTTCGTCCTCCTCCTTTTTATTTCGCCTCCTCGAATTTCCGATTTAAAACGGGGTAAAATCGATTAATTAATCTCGTTACCGTTTACGAAAAAAAAAAAAAAAAAAAAAAAAACGCGATACCTAATTTATAAACGCGAATCCCTATCGCCGAATTTCTAGATTGCCAAATCCGTAACTGTGCAAATCTCTATACATCTTTGTATCCTAAAACCCCTATCACCGAATTACCTTTGCGTCCAAATATTTCTATATCGCATCGTCCCCGAATATCGTAATGTCGTTCGCAATTCTTAAACGCGCGGGTGTAAATTGATTTATTTACACGCTCGAGGCGCCGACAGATTTTATACGAACGGTATCGAACCGCGTTCGTCGATCTCGTTGAAACCGCAACATTCTCCTGTCCACGATAGATATGTACACAGTCTTCAATAAACTCCTGTTTATCTTCGACTCGTAAACTGGAAGAACGATTCGCTCGAAAAGCGTCGGGTGATACGATTTTGTTTGGAATCAATAACGCATCGGGTCGGTTCGATTTGGTTCTAGCGGGCAATAACTTTCGCCCACGACTCCTCGCAGCCACATTTTATCGTCCGGCAACGCGTTCGATTCGCGACTCGACATCGTTTATTGGTCTCCGTTTTACGATATTTCCAAACGTAACAGAGTCGCGGAATATTTCCCGACTGCGTCGAACGGTATCGATGCACAGTGTGTCTAATTATAAAGCGTAATTTAATAGAACGAACGCAATGGAAACTTCGATGCTGTTGAAAAAAAAAGAATGCAACGGAGAACAATAAGTCATGAAATAACGGCGAGGCGTTCGATAAGGCGTTGCATTACGTTGAATTTTTCTAACGCGAAAATCCACAATCGGACACGCAATCATAGCGATTGTCGCTAATTGTTTTTCTTGAGAAATTCTACAGATAAACGCACGAGAGCACTGCAAGGAACGATAACGCTTTGTGCATCGTCATTGCTCGTGAAAATTATTAGAGAAATTTCAAGCGTAATCGAGACAACGGCTCGATCGTAACTTCGACCCCGTGAAAATGCACTTTGCCTTCTATGGCATTACAATGATCTCTAATCTTCCTTTTCCTCCGGCATTAGGCCTGGATGATAACAGATGCATAACGTACGGATAACGCGAAGCGACCACACCACCGCTGCCACTATTACGATCAACTATTGTCTCATGGACAAGTATCGTTATTTTAGCAGCCGCTGCTTGCAGTTAAATCATATTAGTCAGCGTTATCGTGCTTGCATCATTACCTCCATCGGTATTATGGCTCTTTACTGAAAGTGCTCTTCATGGTGGCGGGTTTTTATCCATGCGCATCGTGTATATTGGAGAAAAAGTCTCGGTTTTCGAATTTCCAAATTATACATTTCGCAATTTTTAATATTTTATCATTTTTATTTTATGGAATTATCGAATTTCAGACAACGTCAAAAATTGTAAATTCGACGAATATGTAGTTTCGAACATGCGAGGTTCCAAATTTGTAAAATTCAGAGGTTCGTATTAGAAAGTTCTGAAACTCCTACATAAAAAATTTCAAACTCCAAAATCAAAAATTTCCAAATTCCTGTGTCCCTTGATTCTAAAAACCTTCAATTCCAAAAATCCCAAATTCCGCTCACTAAAATATCAAAATTTTAAAAATCCTAAATTCTAGCAATCCCAAAGCTAACAAAGTTTAAAATTCCACACTTTCAAAATTCAGAACCTCCAAGCACAAAAATTCCCTAATCAAAAAGACTGTCCCAACAGTTTAAGCTAGTTCCATCTACATACAACGGCAGTGAAACTAAAGTAAAATAATTAAATTCCCTAACCCGATACACCGAATAAACTAATCTATCGAATACTTTCAGATCTTTGGCGCAAACTGTTTCGCCTCCCTGGGTCACGAGCTGAACGTCCCAATAATCGGAGTGAGTTCGGCGGCGCTTTATCCATGGACGTTCGAGTATATCGCCAATCCGGAGAACCTCGCTTTTTCGCCGAACAATTTGCTCAGCTACATGGAGAACATGAACTTCTTCCAAAGATTGTACAACTTCTTGCACGCTAAATACAACATTTACGTGTTCCGTCAAGCATCGAGCATGCAAACCGAGATCGTACGGAAGTACGTGAATCCGAATTCGCCGGATATCAGAGAACTCGAGAAAAAGATATCGATGATTCTGGTGAATTCTCACTCGACCTGGAACGGCGTTAAACCGTCTACGCCGGCATTGATCGAAGTCGGAGGACTCCACGTGCAGGAAGAAGGAGTCGAGTTACCACCGGTAATTATCTTCGACCCTTTTCCGTAGGATATATTAGTAGGGTGCGTCGACAAATGTCTGAACCGAAAACGCGAATCAGAAAAAGCGTGGGGCAGTTCCGAGATAAAACGATGACACTGTAAAATTGTTTTCAGAGTTTGGAAAAGTGGATGAACGAGAGCAAGCACGGATTCATTTACTTCTCGTTCGGTTCGATGGTGAAGATCGAATCGTTTCCGGACAAATACCTTCGAATATTCTACAGTTCCCTGGGAAAGATAGCGCCTGTACGAGTTCTCATGAAAATAGCGAAACCGGAAGAGCTCCCTCCCGGTTTGCCGAAAAACGTTCACACCTTATCATGGATTCCGCAAGTTAAAGTTCTCAGTAAGTAATTTTTTTAGGGGACAGTAAAAAGAAATTAAAGAACTCGAAAGACGTTTAATCTTCGATGGACCGAAGAATTTTTTGTTCATTTTGTGGCTTGTCGTCACGAGGTCGGCCGCTTTTACAATCTTATACAGCGTCTAAATTTTTCTAATTCGGGACTAAAATCGAGCGCAAAAGGTTCGAATAAATGTGGCGTATTAAAAAGAATGATTCTTCTCGTTAAGGAGAATTAATTACGGCATTAATTTGACGATACAATTTGTACGGTTAATAGAGCACCCAAATATAAAGGCGTTCATCACTCACGGAGGCTTGATGGGAACCCAAGAGGCTATTCACTACGGTGTCCCCATGATCGGTATTCCATTGTTTGCCGATCAATTTATCAACATCGACGTCGGCACGGTGAAGAACATCACGATTGGATTAAATCTGGACACTTTGACCGAGGAGAGGATGGATCACGCTCTGAACGCAATTTTAAACGATCCGAAATACAGGTACATTGTCCCACGAAATTACTTTCCGAACCATTCTTTTCTCGACAGCTACTTTAATGGTGTTATTGGCTCGCGACTTTGGTAATTATTTTCGTTCGCGACTCATGGCCATTTCCATCCAACTTACGTCCGTACTTGGTCATTCTTCGAGTATTAGACGCTTTTAGAATTCAATTTTTCATTTTAAAAATTGCACATTGTGAAAGTTGTCGGAATTTTTAGAATTTACAAAATTTAGGCAATACTCAAAACTCCATTTTTGATTTCGGAAGTTGTACATTTTGAAAATTGTTAAAATCGTTAAAATATCAAAAACTTAATAAATTTTCAAAATTCTATCTTAGAGTTAAAAAGTTGCAAACTTCAGAAATTGTTGATAATTCCAAAAATTTTACAAACGTAAAAAATTCTGTTTTTTCATTGCGAAAGTGGCAAATCATTAAAATCCGTAGAATTTCAAAAATGTCAAATTGTTCGAAATCGCGAGATATGCATAACGTTTTGGGTTGTAGAATTTTCTGTAAGCGCGTTGATCCATTTTGCAGGAACGCGGCGAAAAAACTGTCGGTCAAGTTTCTGGACAGACCACTGAACGCCGCGGATACAGCAGTCTATTGGACCGAATACATCGTGAAACACGGTGCAGACGCGTTAAGATCGCCCGCGGTCGGTCTGCCATGGTGGAAAGTAGAATTATTAGACGTTTACGCGTTCCTGCTGACCGTTCTGTTGATCTCGTTGTATCTGTTGACGGTTATAGCGAGATTCGTGTTTCGATTGATCAACGCGAACGACAGCGCCGCGCGCAACAAAAAGATTTCCTAGAAAAGAATTTCTATCGAGCGCGATTGTTTCGCGAACGATCGTAGTAGCGAATAAACTATACGGTGAAATGTCGTATTGTTCGAAAAACGGTTTATCGGAAAATTGTCCAAGAGCGTAAAGTGCGATTGACCTCCTGTTTTATGTACTAAACGTCTTGTTTTAGGAAGAAATCGATTTTCACCGGCGCGGCGCCCCGTTCGTACGTAACCGAATGTCCGAACCATGTTATACTCTGGTCGTTCGTGCATAAAGCGTTATTTGTACACTGTTAAACGAAAATCACGACGATATTAATTCCGTAACGCTTCGTTATTGTGTTCTCTGTTGATTCGTGTTCGGTAATCGAATTGTCACGGGATTCTCGTAATAAGCTGCAACGTATCCGCGAAACAGATTCTAAATCGTTACGCTTTTTGCGCTTCGATGAGCGCGCACCTGCCACTGTTAGTCGATAATCGATTTCTGTAACATTTAATACGATAACTCGAGCGATTAGTACACGATATTTCTCCATGACCGGATTCTCTCTAATAAAAACTGAAATACAAATCATTTAATTATGGATTTGCGTCAATTCGTCGTTCCTTCTTTGTGCCGTCTCTTTGCTTCGATAGAAGCAAACAGACATTAGAAATTAGACATAGGACATCGAGTCCGATTACTCGGAGCGCGAATCTTTCGAAAACGATCGAGTGATCGCGATCGAAGTCGATCCATCGATCAGCGTTCGATGCCGTAGCGCGATATGTAGGACGAGAATACGTGGCCACGAATCCGAGAAAAAGACTTCTCAACAAGATGAAATCCGGACAAATTGCTCCGAGGGAAAATTCCTCTCCGGCCGACGCGAACATCGATGTCGGGATACGAAACGCGACGTCGGAAAACACAAAAAGAACGACGCAAGATACGGAACGAGAAAAGGACAAAGAATTTTCTGGTAAGCTACGGCCGAACGTTCGACGCTCGTCGACTTTCGAGATCGACGGAATTCGGTGATAAATTCGATGTTGTAGCGGGAACAGGTTTATTGTCACGTACCTCGTCTGTTCGAAACGACAGAGTCGATCGTTTTATTCGATTCAATCTAATATAGTATGCGGTCAAATTTAGTACAGTATAGCATGCAAGTATATGTTGAATTCACAGTAGTTTGAATATAGCGTTCGATTAATTACTAAATTTGAAATCGCGTTGAAAAATGCATATGGCTATTTATATAGTATGTATACATAATTAAGTATTGATACACGCATTATGTATACACAATTGACTGTTTACATACATGGGGTATGTATACAAATTCGCAAGTTTATTTTGTTATGTTCGCGTATTTGTAATTATTCGTGTACAGAGATCGTGAAACGTATGCGTGAATACGGTGCATTCGGAACACCCGTCGTCGAATGTTTCGCGAGAATGACGGTTACAAATAAAAACTATAGCATCACCGGCCAATTCGAATGTACGCTATAACACGAATAAACCTAACCGCTTTGGACCTCGTAACGGTCTGAACCTGCGAGGCAGATTCATCGGTCAGTTCTCGTCGGTCTTTCACGGACGAGGCACCGACGGTAATACGCGCGCGACGTGCTTCATGTAACGTTTCTTTCAACGATATATTCCGTTACATACGTACACGCACATAATTATATTCGGGAAACACGGAGAAAACGTCGTTGACGATTCTTCGCTGTGTTTGTGCGTCTCTCCGTTCAAAAGTGACACGATTATGTTTCTAGGTTATTTCGGAGAGAAATTTCGGTCCTAGAAATTTTCGACCGCAACGGTAACGTATAATACAAACTGAATAATTGCGGATTGGATACAGTATCGGTAATTCGTTAGACGAAATATCGATCGTTCGAAGATATTTTAAAATTCGATGAGAGAGAATAAAATGTTCAATGTCACACCGAATTATCTTCAAGCAGCGAGTCATTGCTGTTTAATCTCATCACGCGGGGGCACACGCGCGAACATATCAGTAACCGTATCAGTCGTAGCTTCTCGATCGGTGTGCTCACAACTCCACGATTTGCGGCGAGTATAATTAAGGTTACCGCATTTTACCGGAAGTTGATTAATGAACGAGCCTGTCGGTGAAAACCTTCAAACATCGAGGTTATAAATATTTTATTTCGCGTGTACCTCTAAACTTACAAATATTACGCGTGTTTATAAAACATATGGTCTACGTAACGGCACAATGGCGGGAGAACGTATCTGTTTCAAATGTCGCGTTCTTTTTAAATATTCGATGTCGTATTATCGTTAAATATTCCACGTTGCATTTCGACTTATTTAAGATCCGGACTCGCTTAAGATTTTAGAGGGAAGACAGCATCGAATAAGCAGTACCGATAAAAAATTTGTACGCGTTAATAAAAAATGGCTGCTATGGGAGAATCGCTAATGGGATAATTTACCTTGCAGCGAAGGAAATCGCGGCCGAGTCAGCGACGAGACGGTGAAAAATTTGACGCGGAAAAAAATCGATCGAACAGTTCGATCAATGCCAGGCGACATTTTGTAAAAAGGGGATAAAATGTTGTCGATGAAAATGAGGCTACTTTTAACGGTACTTTTTACCGCACTGACATTCGGTCGATCGACGGAAGCTTTACGAATTCTTGGGCTGTTTCCGTTAAATGGTAGAAGCCATTGGATAATGGGGGAACGTCTTCTAACCAGTTTGGCCGAGCGAGGTCACACCGTGGACGTTGTCACGCATTTCCCCGTGAAAAAACCACCGGCGAATTACACGGACATATCTTTGGAAGGAAGTTTAGAATCGATGGTGAATAGGTTGGATATGAAAGATGTCATCGAATTTCACAACCAGAACTTCGAGCTGCTGACGCACATGACCGGTGACAGAATTTGTCAACTTATGGACCATCCAAACCTGAAGCGACTGATCGAGAATCCCCCCAAAGATCCGCCATACGATATTGTCATCGTCGAGGTGAGTTTTGTTTTTATTATGAGTGTTTACGAACGTCATCTATCGACATTTACATCGAACGTGTAAATTTCTACATTGAATGTTACTATACTTTTAAGTCCGCGTTCGAAAGTGTTTGAACAGAAAATTTGAAAATCGAAGAATTCGAATTATTGATAAATTAAAAAATTGAAGAATCGAGTAATTGTGTCACTGAAAAATGCAAAATTGTATTTAAAAATTCGAAGAATTGCAGAACTGAAAAATGGGAGAATTGAAAAATTGAAGAATTAAAAAATTGAAAAATTGAAGAATTGGAACGTAGGAAAATTGTATATTTGAAAATTCGAAGAACGGGACAATTTAAAAATTACATAATTTAAATATTCGAGATCTCTTTGAATGTACAACAACTTGACACTCGTTATTTAAAAACGAAAAATGCCAATTATCGATGATACCAATGTATCGTATACGCATATTAAACAAGCGCAGCTAATAAAAATAACGTAATATCGTCTACTGAATTTGCATAAAGTGAATTACAATCTCGCAATGTGATTTTACATACACAAGTATTACGAAGCACAAATGTAATCTTAACATAACAACATACGATTTTTTTTATGTTTGTCTTGTCGATGATAATTCACTAACAAAGATAATGGAACTGACTGTGTATATTTTTATACCATGAGACTTTTGATCGACGACCGATATTTTCACTCGCTTTGAAGTACGGGTCATTTTAAATGTATACTTATTCGATTACTTAATTTAATGCTTTTCACATTTAATCGATATCGTTCACATTTCGATGTAATGAATGATTACACAAGTGCTCGAAATAATAAAAGTATCGTGAAGTACCGAAACTCAAAAATTTCGTCAGAAAAATTGTGCAATCTGATGTTCGAAATATTTCAAGCAATTCTTTAAAACACGAACACTCGAATTAAACACTTACATATAAGATTAATTAGAGCAATCTCTACGCTGCCTACATATGGCGATAATCGATCAGATATTGATTTATTAAACAAATATATTGAGCTAATCTTTTCATGCATCTTCGATTATCGACGAATTCTATCAAATAAACGATAAAAATGAAGCGAACCGTACTCGTAATAATACGACAAGAATGTTCATTGATGCAACCTCGACACCAATTGTGATTCAACGCGTAAATGATAAAATTGACGGGACTGCTACAAATGACAAAAATGTAATTATCAGATACTTCGCACAAATTTCGAACCAAGTTCTCCAGGCTCCCCCGAATTCTCTACATCCACAGATTCTCCGAATTTTTTTCGGGTCCCGAATTTTCCTACACCCTCGAGATTCCTAGATATCAAATACGTCCAGATCTCCCTATGTCCTTAGATCTTCAGATTTTCGTTTTCGCGCGGAAATGTACAAATCCTGGAAAAGACTGTCAAAATCCTGAAGAACCCTCGAAAATCAACTCGAGCTGGGAGGATTTACCCCTCGTGCGATATTATCCCCCCGGGATGTTAGAGTAGCTGTTGACCGTAGACAGAGGGTCGATGGTGGTTAGGTTAGGGTATTTTAAGCCGTAACCAAGAAAGATAACGTCGCATCATATAATTGATTACCGACCGTCGATTTCAGATGTTCATGGCGCCGTGTTACTTCGCGTTCGGTCGTCACCTAAACGTCCCTATGGTCGGCGTAATAACCGCCGGTTCTCACGAATGGTTCAGCGCCAAGTTAGGAAACCCGTTCAATCCTTCTTACATGCCGTCACTGTTCACTTCTTACGGCGAGCGGATGGACTTCTGGCAGAGGCTGGTGAATACCTTTCTAACGAACCTGGTCTCGGTTCAACTAGACAAGTACATCGATCCCCAGCGAGAGTACGTGCAGAAATATTTTGGCATAAATGCCTCGATCCCGGAGCTCTACCGCGATCTGGGCATGGTTTTGATCAACTCGCATCACAGTTTGTACGGAATCAAACCATTGACGATGGGGATCGTCGAAGTTGGTGGTCTACACGTTAAGGACGATCCCAATCCGCTACCGTCGGTAAGTACGATACTCGTGCACAAGTATCGTATTCTTTCGAGGTTCTGGTGGGAAAATATTAAGAATATTTGACAACAACTGCCTGCTATTTGGTAGGATCTACAAAAATGGTTGGACGAAAGCACGCACGGTTGCATATTGTTCACGTTCGGGTCGATGGTGAGAATCGAAACGTTCCCCGAATCGCTGCTGCGAACGGTGTACAAAGTTTTCGAAAAGATCGCGCCAGTTCGTGTGCTAATGAAGGTCGGGCAAAAGGAGGATCTGCTCCCAGGATTGCCAAAGAACGTGATGATTAAGCCATGGTTCCCTCAAGTGGCTGTGCTCAGTACGTTATTAAACAACTTTTCTAATAATCATTCTCGTCAACGAACAACTTCGTAACCTTGATTAACCACCGGGCCGTTCTTGTTTCTTTTTATTCGTTCAGTTTACAACCCGTCTAGTCGCTCCCAAAAGATAGCGAGAGATTCGTGAAAGTAAAAACATCTTCGTTTGTTTCTTTATATCGCAGAGCATAAGAATATGAAAGCATTCATCACGCACGGTGGTCTGATGGGAATGCAAGAAGCCGTCCATTATGGAGTGCCAGTTATCGGGATTCCACTTTTCGGCGATCAACACGGTAATCTCGAAATCGCGGTTAAGAAAATGTTCGGAGTGAATCTTGTCTCGTTCAATGACGTTACCGAGGAAAAACTGACCGACGCGATCAACACGATTTTATACAATGACACGTATCGGTAAGTAGACATTATATAATAACGAAATGCGACATCGAAATCGTGTAGCTGTACATTTTATTACCGCGTATCATATTGCCACGCGTTATATCGCCGCGCATTGTGTCACCACATGTTATATTTTCACGAATCACGTATCTATGTTTCATATTGCTACACATCGCATTATCATTCACTATATTGCCACGCGTCCTGCCACTACGTTTCGTGTCGCTACATAATTATATATTACCACGCGTTATAGTGCCACTAGTAATAGTGCCACGCTATTTCCTACATTACCCTAGCGTTCGTTATTTAAATTTTCTTATACAATTGTTTTCCTTCTCTATTTGCTATTTAATTATAACATTCTATCAACATTGATCTACATTCTATTGGCATTGATCTATGTTCTACAATAAGAAATGTTATTTCCAGGGCAAGTATAAAGAAAGTATCGGAGCTATTCAAAGACAGGCCCATGAGCGCGATAGACACGGCGATTTATTGGATCGAATACGTCGCCCGACACGGGAATGTTTTGCAATCGCCTGCAATTCATCTTTCTTGGTGGCAAGTGAACCTTTTCGACGTTTATGGTTTTGCGCTTGCCTGCATAGCGTTAATACTTTTTGTGCTGGTATTTCTACTACGAAAATTGAAAAATAGGTTACTGGGTTCATCTTGCTGTCATAAAAGTAAAAAATCGTCAAACTCGAAGAAGAATAAATAAATTGTAAAACGCGAATTTAGTATCTTGATATATATTATTAAATGATCGAAGAATTTTGTTTACCAACTATTGTATTAACTCGCGAACGATGGTGTCAAATAGAACAATAATTGCCAGAAATTAGTTAAATAACAAGTTTTCCGCGTGATTATTTTTCTACGGTGACGACTTTCGGTAAAGTTTCTTAATAAAAGAAATCCTCATTGTTTTCACAGCCCTTTGACGGAACCCAGAAAGCAACGAACTCCATTACTTTCTCAACTTCTACATTTTCCTTTTCCCAACTTTTGCTTTATGAAGTCGCAACATCTTGATGCGAAAGGAGTTTTGTTAAAATAAAAGTTTCGAAGATTCTCGTCTTTCAAATAGCAATTCCCTCAAATCCCTAAACACCGAAATACCTATGTTCACGAACTGTGAAACTCTTAAAACAACTAGTAAAAAATCAACGAGCGAGAGTCGTGTGCCCACTCGGTTGATATATATTTTCTATGATTTACCGTTGGCTAGATACAAAAGGGTATTGAAAAGTTTACCTGGTGGCGGTGTCGAATTCATGGCCTGCAACTGCAAACATTCCTGCTCCCTTTCCAGCAAAATACGACGAAGTTCGTCGTTCAATAGGGTGCTGCCTGCCGTCGTGTTTCCAGGCATCTGAAACAACGGAAACTCTAATAGTTGTTATCCGAAGCTTCGTCGAATGCAACGGGAAATTTTCCGTACACTTCGATCCGCCATTACGAAATTTCAGTTCTTTAACAAAACGAGACGCGCTAACAAATCCGTCACTGTTACCTCGTTAAACCGTTATATTATTACAATAACAGCCATTTTATAGAGGTAATTAAAAAACAATCAACCCACGACACGGTACGAAAGGAGAAAGTAACGTGAAAAGCGAACGCGGAGCGGAAAGAAGTTACGCTCGTTGATCATGATTGACAACGGCCATTGTTCAAGTTACTCGATCGATACGCGGGAAAAAACAGAGAAAATTACCGCAAAAAGAAGAGGCCATGATCTTGCACGCTGGTTATGTAAAGTGTCGTGTATGTTTGATTAATGGCTGTCGCGCATTCGAAACCTTGCACTTTGTCTCCGGTGTATACTTCACTCTTTCGCAAAATCGAGACGCGTGCGAGTTTACATTCGATTAGCTACTCGTGCAAATGGACGTTTCTATTTGTCGATCGCGAATGCAAACGCGACAATCACTTCGGATCGATAGTTGCATCGGAAATAAGATGCACAAGATACACGACACTCGTACAAATCGACACAAGTTTTATAATTTCTCATCTTCGCTCTTCCATCGTTTGTATATACACGGAAACGAGAGTTTTTAACGAACGCGTTCGAAGGCAACGACTGCGCGTCTTTGACAGGTCGCGTTCGAACGAATCGGAACGGTTCGGCAATCTTCGATAATTTTCGGCGCGCGAGCCGGTTGACACGAGGCAAATTGAATACATTTAAAAAACTATAGAAATCTCGAAAACTACAAGTTTAATAATTTCAAAATATCCAACAGCAAAATCTTCGACGCACGATCGTTCGAATTATTGATGCAATAAAGTGCGATCAAGCGCAGTTTTACCGACAAACGTCGACAAATAAATAGACTAAAAACGTACATAAATGAATTATCGTTTGAAGCTGGAGGAGCAGTTTAAAATGGCCGCGCAATGCGCGCGAAGAAGCGAAACTAAAAAATTATTAACGAATTAGCGAAGGATCGATCGAAAAGAAGTTCGTTCTAATTGAATATCGATACTGTCATATTTTCCTAGCCGTCTCGACGGAGAGTATCGAATTTGTAACGAGTTTCTGATCCCCTTCCGCAAACCACGCGAATATTGTAATTCAGCGTCGCAGTGGCAAACAGGATCGAACAAAAGATTCGATATCTCGATGCAGCCGGAAAACATTGACACGAATCAGTAATTACAGGTACAAGTATTTCGACGTTTGTTCGATATTTGTTTCTGTAAGTGGGGAACGAGAGAAGTTTCGCAGTTTGTATATTTACATAATGCCACTTTATCGATATAAGTGGTTGAAAACGAGCAAACTTTGACCCGAAACACAGTTTGCCAAGTGGGAGTCTATTTATAGCCGATGTCAGCAGCTATTGATCGAAAACCCCTTAATGGACCTTTGGTCTGTTAACCACTCGTATCTTACGCAATCAGTGTGTTAACCTTACCTTCTTCGTGTTCTATTTAGTAATATATTTGGGGGAAATTTCGAGACACTCGGTTTTATGTACATCATATTAGGTATTGAGGAATTGAAAATTTTAAAATTCGACGAACCGGTTACAAGATTACAAATTTTGGAACTCCTAAAATTCTGAATTCCCAAATTTCTCAATTTTTAAATTATGGAATTTCGAAATTTCCACATTTTCAAATTCCCCAATATTCCGAATTCCAGAATTTTGTAATTCCGAAATTTTCGAATTACATCATTTCCAAATACTACAATATCCAAATGACTACATTTAAAAATTCAAAAATTCTCAAATTCGAGGCATTCGAGCTCCCAGCCCTTCGTCCGCCCACGAACACCTACATTCCAAAGTGCCAAACTTCTTCCATTCCCGAATTCCCAACTGTCCGGTGGTCCCGATGCACTTACCCCGATTCCCCAAATTACGAACCGCCCCTTTCATACCGAATTCGACGTATCGCGAAATGTTCCGAGTTTTCTCCTCTCGCAACAACGAGTGCCCGTTAAAGATATCGGGGTCGCGCCACGGGCTAAAGTAGTTACGGAACTTCAAAGTTCGCCTTTGCGTCTCATTTAGGTGGCTAAATGGAGATCGGTTGCGATACGTTACACAGCGGCTAGGAACTCACGCTCCTTGCGACGCAAAATTGAGTGGCAAGTTTTGGTCTACCCTTTCCATCCGTATGTTCGAACGATCGATACGATGGGATTTATTTTTCGACGGAAATCGAACCCCAACACCATAGTCATCTTCCGTTCTGACGCAGAGGCTGACTGTACAGATTGCGCCACATTAGCGAATCAGCATACTACGAATGCATGTATGCATACGTGTATGTATGTATACAAACACTGTCTCGGACAAAGCAATGGCAACAGTGGAATACGTAACAAACAAATAGTACTAAATTGTTCACTAGTAGATCAAATTTTAAAGTCGATTTTCTTGAAAACGAAGCCTCAAATGAGAAAATGTTATACCAAATTTTTTTTCTTATTTTGTTACGTTGAATCACCCACTGCTCGATTGTACTGCGATTTCCGGTCCACCCTGTGTATATGTATATACATACATATATTGTATATGTATATGGACCAAAACAACATATTTGCAATTTATTTTTCCTCACAACGCTGAAACACGAAGTTGTTCCTTTTTCGTATCCAGCAATTGTTTACTGAAACATAAAAGAAAAATTGTTCTGCCGATACTCGTATTTCTTCGTGATGCAGACGGATTGAAAAAAAAATCACACTCTGTTAAAATTAATTTAGCAATTTGTAGCGTCGATATGGTTAACGAATTATTACGTCAACCACGTCGAGAAGAATCTGCGAGATCCTTGAACTCTCTAAACAGTTTAATTAGCCTAATTGACAAGGTGAAAAGTTCGTGCAACACCTAGCGGAATCATGAAGAGGGAACGCGCTGCGAACCGATGACGTTCGATTTCTAATTCGAAATGGAAGTAAATTACGTCGGTGTGATGTGTTAAGTGATTACTTCGTATTCGCATCGTAATTAGAGTCGTTACCGTGTCGACGTTGATCGCGGAATATTTGTGAGCGAACGTATCGATGCGATCGAACGGCGATAAATCGATTAATCAACCTTCCATTGGCGTATCGGGTAATTAAGTCGTAACAAGTTTATTGTTCGCTTACAAATCTCTCGGATGAAATAACGAAGCTAATCTCGCGCTCTCCTTTTATACTGATTCTTCGTTAAAAGTAATTATTCGATCGTCTTTTTGTATCAATTAATTGCTCATCGTTTATATTTAAATTCATCGATTCAATTTACAAGTATAATAAAACTCGTTCATCTTTTCGTACAAATGAATTGCTGATGGTTTTCGTTTAAATTCAATAAATTCAATAGATGTATACATACAACAAATCGTTTGTTATTTAAATTCCATGAATTCGATGTACGAGTATAATAAAATTTGTTTATCTTTTCGTATCGATCGATTGCCGATCTATTTCTCTTGACTTCGACGTAAAAACGTAACAATATAAATTGTATAAAAATAATGACGACAATTGTTTAGGTATTGATTTTGGTTAATCGACATTTCCACGCTTCTATAAATAACAAACAGTTTAAGAGCGATCAACGTATAAAGAGGCTCGCGGGTTACCTTGAAAACATTATTGGTTTTATTTTCGCATTTGTACGCCACATGCGTTCCAATTACGTTATTGTATCGGCCGTGTCGATGTATCGTGTCGAGAAATCGAACACAGAGCCAAAGGTCCGTTGTTACTGGGTCGACGCGTCGATTCGTTCGTTTCTGTTTTACGCAAATTGTTCGCTCCATCAGACGCCGGCAAATCGTCGGATGAGTCGAATCGCGGATCTAGCGACGGATATAATGCGCGAAAATTCTGACACCGTACGATCCTGATGTCGCGGTGGCAATACGCAGGGCGAACACAAACTCGCAGCTACGGCCGTTCGATCGAATCAATTTCGCTCGAAGACGTACGGTTCCGCGTCGATTCTTCAATGTCCGATCGATTCGACGCATTCCGCGAGAATAAATCGGCAATTCTCTTTCTGTTACCAGCAACGTACGAATCTTTCGTTCCACGAAATCGTCTCGACTTACCAGTTCGATGATATACTATTACAACGATACAAACAGTACTAAGCAAATCAATTACCAATCAACTATCGATCACTAAGAAATCAAGAAATCAAGTCGATCGAACGATAATAGAAAATGGCAGAGAGAGTGTTTTCCGATAACGTTAACGAGAACGGTTTCACGGTTTTGCATACCGGTTCGCACGATACATCGTTCATCGAACAGAGCCGCGTTATCGATACTACCATTCGAGTGTCACGCGAGCGACATTTACACGCGTGTCGACTATGTAAACGTCGAACTCGAAGTGTCACCAATCTACGCGTCGGTTTCATCTGATTTCTGCTATTGTGCGACCGCAGAAATGGACAAGACACCGTCTGCTCTTCTTTCGAATGTCGAACTTCCGACAACGCGATGTTTTAATCGTTCCATCTTTTTGAAAACGTTTCAAGGTCGTAGAGAAATCGATAATCCGATAGAAAAATGACGATTCAATTGACAGACGGAAAAATTAACGCGTTCACTGCAACACGAAAGCAATTGAAAACTGCATTATGTTAGTACTTTCATTTTTAACAAAACTTACAAAGTATTCTCACGATGCTTTGTTATATTTATTTTCCCTAGTCCCGAGTAAGTAATGCGAGTATTTTCAGTTAGAAAAGTGAAGAACTTTTTGACAATACATATGTATAGAAATTAGCGTGTCAAAGTGTTAAAGTGGCATGTAGAATAAAATCGTTGCGTGTCGTGATCCGATATATAAACAGATACTAATGTTGTTCGATATATTACTCGAATAAGAATCGTCAGGTAATGTGGCCGATATTTCACTAAGCCATTTACAAATGATTCCCATTCTTTTGAGAAACGTTCCTTTCTCCGGTTGCGAGCGCGATCAAACGATATTCGTAGCCGCGGAATAAACGTACCGACAATGTGAAAAAAGTATGCTTGAAAAAAATTCAATTTCAAAGTAAAATAGTAAAGGACCACGGGTCTCGAGGGCCAAGCCGGATTCGTGCTTCGAAATGCTTTACAACCGCTGATGGATTTGTGCTAAAAAATAACGGCACGCTTCAACAATGCATACAATTTTTACTCCTTCGTTTTAACGTGGAGCTTAATTGAGCGAAAAAGAATTGAATAATTCTGTCGTGTTAATCAACTTTCTACTTTAAATCTAGATTCAACAGTTTCCAATTTTGTGCATTCTCAAATTTTCCAAACTTCTAAATTCCCAGTTTTCCAAATTCCGTATTCCTAACATTTCGAAATTTTCCAAATTCCGAATTCAAAAATTTCCGAATATTCCAAGTTAAGAATTTCGAAATTTCCGAATTTCCCAAATTTCAAATTCCTAAATTTTACAAATTCCGAATTCAAAAATTTCCGAATATTCCAAGTTAAGAATTTCGAAATTTCCGAATTTTCCAAATTTCAAATTCCTAAATTTTACAAATTCCGAATGCAAAAAATTTCCGAATATTCCAAGTTAAGAATTTCGAAATCTCCGAATTTTCCAAATTTCCCAAGTTCCGAATTCTAAAATTTCCAAATTGGAAAATTGGCATTAAACATCGTTGGGACGAAGAAACCTGAAAGCGAATAAAGTGTCTAATCGAAATTGGAAGCAACAGATGTCACATATAACCTGTTGCAATTTTCCGGCTTATTTGCGGAGGGTGCAGTTTCACGTAGCCAAAATCGATTGCTCGCAGCATGGAAAACGACAGCGACACTGTTCAGCTACGTTTCATATGTTTCACCTGCGTTGCTTCCTTCAAAGACAAATTGTAGGTGGAAGAAATATATGTATATTGCAACGAACATACTCACACACACACACACAACGTAGGTACGTATACAAGACAATATTGTTTCCAGTAGGTACCGTGTCCCATTTTCCTTTAGAACTACACGCTCCTATCAATTGTCTTAATGAACGAAGAAACAGAGATGAATGATTCGATTATAACGTTCTAGAAACCGGGATCGATCAATATCTTATCATCGATAAACTCCGATAAATTTTATAATTTCTTCATTTTCTAATTTTATATTTTTCCAATATCGGAAATTTCGACTTTCAAATTTCCAAATTTCCAAATTTCCAAATTTCCAATTTTCAATTTTCAATTTCTAACGTTTTCAATTATACGACAAAAACGTATTCGCGGCATAGAAGGAGCCCGTAGGCGGTCCGTCGCGTTAATCATAAAATATTTAAGCGTCTAAATTAGCAAGATGAATGTTAAAAAACGAGCCACACGCTTCCGGTTGCTCTAATTTCACCGGGAGTTTCCCTTTGTCCCTGTTCGGCGTCCGTGGAAACCTTGACTTTCCATTTTAATTAAAAAAAAGCGTTGTTTAAACTACGAAGCTCTGGCCCTAAGGCCATAATACCATTCCACGTATCTTGGAAAACATGCGTGGTTTTAGAATAAAACAGGATCATTTCCATGGACACCTTTTGAAATTACAAACAAAATTATCATCATCATCCATATTCAAATTCTTTCATCGAATCATTCATTTTTACATTCGTAACGCGAATATTTCTCAGTAATGATGATACATCATCAACCGTATAACTAATTCACTAATGTTGACTAATTTAAATAATTAATTATTATTATTAATTAATTACTGTGAATAATATATGATTTATATTTATGGCTGATGATTTAATATTCGTTTAATTATTTCTAAGTGTACGCTGTGCAAAGCGTAATATATTGTTTAGCTAGTTTGCGATCGAACAAAAATAAAAATTGTCGACTTTTAAATATTTTTTGTTTCACATAATAATATATCATGAAACAGATGCGTGATTTTAAGGGAAAGTACCAGAAAGGAACAAACAGCACCGATTTTATTCTGACCGCTTACAAACTGAAACTAACTCTCATGGTATCTCTAAAATTCTGGCATTAGAGACCGAAGGCGGAGCTTTATTGTCCGTTCTGTGGGAAATCCGGTTCTCCTGATGCACTTTCGTCCCTCGGGAACACTTATCCTCCCTCATTGTTACCGCACAATCGTTCTAACATCCCCCGGTATTCTTCGCATCCTAATTCTGTTTAACAACGCTTCTACTCGCGAGTGGAAAACTCTCTAACGTTATCTAAACTAACATGATCGATAAACTTTTACCGTGTTGCACGATCTTGGTGCGAGAGGTTAATGCAAACTAATTTTTCGGATTTAACTTTATATTAAACTTCTACGCTCTAGCGAGATATTGCTAGTATAAGATGCAAAAATTGTCTGTATATTCGGGAAACATTACGAAATCCCTACTAGAAACAGATTAATATTTTACGAGAACGAGGATTAAACCTCTTCGAAAAAGTAATTTCATAAATAAAATCTGTAATCAAGAACGTCTTCCGCTTGTATCGTTCGTATTAAACTTAATCTATTCGAGGAGCATCCTTTTAAGGTGAACAAATGAATCGAATGATTATTAAGTAAATAATTAATAAACAATAATTCTATAATGTATAACAGGATAATTGTTTAAATAACTGGTTGAAACGATTAAACAATAGAATTGCATATATGTATGTCGATTAATCGAAACATAATCGGCATTCACGAACGTTCGAGACAACGAAAAACACGCTGCGGCAATTTGTCGAATCTATTTATAAATATTCCGTTAGATACGATGTTTTAGGTCTCTACATTTATTAACGCGATTCGAAATCCCCGGAAGAATTAGAATTCGAAACCGAACACGTCGAACGGACGATGATTAATCGACGCTCGTGGTATCCTCCGCGTTCGAATAAATTCGAATTCGACGCGCGACGATGCTTCCTTTTGCCCTCAAAGAATCGAAAGGAATTAACGCGATAAAATATTCATGGAAACGTCGCTCCTCCTATTTTCAGGTTCTTTTTACGAAGCCTTTGTTTCCCTTTTTACCGCGCGCGCGCACACAAAGGGACAAAAGGGGGGAATTAGTTCGATGATGCGTAATTACACGAGATAAGCCGGAATTAATTGGGTATACGTGGAAATTTCAATTCGGATAATGATAACTTACAATAGAAAATTCTACTGTCTCTCTGATTTCTATTTTTCCAAATCTACAATTTCTATAAACTTAAAAATACCCGTATTCGACATGCTTGAATAAAAAAATCCCGAAATACGAAGATTCACTAAATCCCAAGATTCGCGAATCCGTCAAATATGAAAAATCACGAAACTCGAATATGACATGTCCACTCGCTATCGTTTCGTATTAAACTGTCATCGGTTTCCAAGTATGAGTCGAAAGAAATAAATAGCTTTCGACTTACCTTATAATCCCTCGTCGATATTATTTCGAATCCTCCGCTGTCTCTTCGCGCTACGAAACCTTTAATTAAAACGGTTTTTATATCGTGACCAATAGGCCATTTTGCTTCTTCCGTTTCCCTCCTTCCTGTATCGATTTGAAAGTCTCGAACCGTATTCGATATCCTCGAATCGTAATCCGTAAAACGATTTCTTGCGTCGACGAGTCTCTGGATCGGCCGGTTTATTCGGTAATCGCGTTTCCATGCATTCGACACACTCGCAAATAAATCGATTTCGAGGAAATACCTTTTGCCGAGCGCCGTTCTTTTTTTTCACCACGGTTCGATCCTGAACGGATTACGTTCTTGTTTGTCCGAGCGGAGAGAGAATCTCTCGGTCAGACGCGACTGACTGATCGTTTGCCGTGCGTGTCTCGATCGAGATCTCGATACACCGGCGACTTCTGTTGCGTAACCGACTGACTCTCGATATTCTCGAATTTCTCGAGAACTTGCGGTCGTTTTAAAATTCGACTTCGGCGGAAAACGCGTACACCGATGTTTAGGTCATAACAAACGAGTATATTACGATATTCGTTAAAGAAAAAGAAGTAACAACGATGGGAGCTCATTTTTTTTCCGGTATCTCTCGATTTATGGAAATGGACCGACAATTAATCAATCGATGACAAGAATTATTTAAATGTACGCTACTTAAGTCAGAATACAGCGACATATGATTATTAATGGGTTTACTATTTACATAAAAAAAAAAAGTGCAGAAAAACTCGCTAACAGCCTTAATACCCAATAATGCTACCTGTTTTAAACTGTCTGTAGTATTGTCTACATACACCATGCTCAATAGTATTATCGTTTATTGAATATATTACAGTTCTTGTAACACATACATGCAAATTGGACGTGAGAAACGAAAAAGCTGCGACAAGGAATCGATTAAAATATCACGTTTCCGTTTATTCTACTCATTTAAATAGAGAAAAACATTCTACCGGATATGTTCATCCTTTTCAGATACTGTTGCTACATATGAATAATTTATAGAGCAATTCAAGACGATCATAAATTCTCTGTCGTTGTTATGTAAAAATTGTCAGTTTCTGTTTCAACAGACCAGATAGCTTTCGCGTTTTCGATACTTGCTACGTCACCAATCGATAGCCATTATCATTGATGAATATCGCGAAAGCGTTCTCAATTTTGCACAAAATTGTTATGCCATGGTAGTCGCGAACGTTTTGCAATATTTTTGGAATCAAAAATCGTGATACTACATTTAAATTTAAAAAATCAAACAATCGAGAAACCGAAATATCGGAAATGCGAGAAACTGAAGGAGTTGCACTTGAGTTTGCCGAGTTTCGCGTCGCTAATCATCGCTGATTTCCCCGACCAAAACGTGTTACTAATTAGCCATTCAACTGTGCGACTCCGCATTAACTATATTAATCGGACAAGCGTCGTATAATTGTTCCGGTATCGATCGACGCGATACGCGAACGATTCGAATAAACTAAAAATATAAAATTCGAGTTCGAAAACGATATTACAGAAAGATCGACTGTTCGACGCGAAGTGACGGAAGGAACGCGCGTCACGAATATTGTTAATTTCGTCGGGGATGAAATTCGCATTTTCCCCGCACCACGTTTCAATTACGAACATGTATCACCCGTTATCAGAGACTGTTCGTTAATGAGGTATCTCCCAACATTTCCGACAATATTCTGCGAACAAAGCTGACGATACTTCCTAGATGTCCTAATTAACGGAACACGCACGGGATAGACGAATCTTATTAACTAATCAAAGATCGATGTCGATTAAGACAACCGATTTAACCACATTAGCATTTGCTCGAACGGCATAGTTACGCTTATCTTACAAGTATAATTGTACCTGAAAAAGTTTGCGCAGAATGTGGAGTCAGTAAGGAGGTAACGATAGTAAGACGATCTTAGGGTCTACTATCGTAAGACGTTTTACTATCTCTAGATACATGATATTCCCATATCCGGAATGTTCCAACACCCCGAATATCCCTATATCCCGAGTATCTCTATAACTCGAGTATACCTATGTCCCGAGTATCCCGAGACCTCAACTATCCCTAAATCCCAAGTATCTCTAGATTCGAAGATTTTAGAGATTGTAAGTATCCCTAGGCGCCAGGTATTCCTCTACATCCAATGTCACTAGTTCCCTAATATCCCTCTTGAGCATATGTCATCGGTCTCGGTGTAACGAGCCAATTAGTATCGGCGTGATTTAGCAGGAAGTAAACCACCACACTTTTTATCGAGAGCCTGAAATTAGCATCATGAATTCCCTATACGCTGTTATCAAAAATTCTGTGTCGATTATTCTTGCACAGAACCGGATGCGAAATAATCTCCCGTTTGTTCACTATGCTCTCCCGTGTTCCGTACCGTTTCCTGCGCGTTTCGAATACTTCAGTTTTTCGGCGAAACGGTATTTTTGTTAATTAAAAATACGAATTATCGCCCTTTATTCGTCGTTCCCTAACGAGGCGTAGGTTATAACGTATCGTAGAAACCGAATTGTAAGTTCGATTACGAACTAGTTACTTTCGACAAACGGAGCTTTAAATCGGTATTCCGTGAGCAACGTTTCATACAACCCAATATCCGTATCGAAACGATATCGGAATTTCGTGCATTAGCTTTCTGTTATGAAATTAATACTACTCGATACGCGATCAACGTTTAATTTACAAACGAAGCATTCCATTTTGATGGCGGATCGAGTTTACGGTTAGTTAGATAACAAAATTTCCAACGCAATGAGGATACGTCGATGACACTCACCTCAGTTTGCGGGTCCATGTTAACCAGGAGCTGACTATTACCTCGAGTCTGAAAAAAGAAAAGTGCACGATTGAAAATAGGAATGATGTTAGTTTGTAAAAATTTGTGCGCGAAAGGATTGAAGTACGTATAGCACGAGTAACGCGATGCCGGAGGAGGATCAATCAAAAACCAATCTTCTGAACTTTCGACGAGAATGCGGTCCGAACTTTCTTTACCAACAAAAGGAAATATAATGTTTGTGCATCGCGTGAACTAACTAATTTTTCCCGTTGCATTTAATCTCCTGGTTTAATACACCAGGCTTCATTTATATGTAATTAATTTGATTTATCATAATCGATAACAATTAAACGTTTATCGATTGAACCGAATTTATGAGATTTATTAACCGAATCGAATTTCTGACGTACGTTAAATGAACCGAAATAATTACGTTCGACCATTGAATCGAATTTGTAAATTGATTTCATCGAATTAAAGTCGTTAATTGAAGAGCATTTTTAACGTCAGTTAGATATTCGTAAGAACGTTAGGAGATAACGCATATCGTATTAATGCGAAGTTCACTCTCCATTAAAAACAATAAGAGCCTCTCATTAATATCTAGAGTAGAAGACGGCTGATTATCAACAGCAAACAATGGATCAATACTAAATTCATGCATTATTCCTTGGAGCATTTCAGCCTGCGTATCTTGCCCAGAAGGGCAATGAATAATGGAATTCGACCACTACGAAAACAACGATTAATCGATGGAAGGAAAAATTCAAACTACCAAATTTCAATTACGCGGACCCGGTGTCCGAAAGTTTTCAGACGAGAAAACATCCAAACTCCAACTATCGGTATTTGGAAGCTCGTCAACCGCTACATTTACAAGCCCGAATATCGGAATCTCGAAATTTCGAAGTCCGCAAACTAGCGAACAAAAAATTTCTCAATTCCTATATCAACAAGTTTGCGCACAAAAGAATGTCCAAATTTCAAAGTGTCCAAATCGAGAACACCTAAATCTCGAACTCCACATTCCCAATAAAAAAAAACTCGCGAATTTAAAAATATCCGAATCCCAAATATCTAAATTTACAGACGACGAATCTCTGGAATGAAAGATTTCCAAATCTTTAAATCCGGAATGTATCATTCTCGTGTTCGTCGGGTTCGAAAAACGAGTAAAAATGTTAATTTGTCGATGAAAAGTTGCCAACAGTGTGACGATGATCGGTGTGTTTCGAAGAGTGTGGGTAGCCATCAACGCCGCGAAAAAGCATCGAGAATCGGATGACAACTCGATGGAAAATCGTTGTAGCGACGCGTTTCTGTCGTAACAACGCGATGTTCGAGTTTATGGAAAAAAAAAAAAAAAAACGAAATATTTAGCACGGCGACGAGGATAGCCAGGCCGTTACGCACCGTTGACGAATGGCGTCAGGAAATTTTGGCCGGTAGTTAATTCGTCGGCAACTGGCCGCGTGCCAAAAAACACCGCGCTGCGAAACCGTAATGTTTCCAGCGAAACCGTTCCCTTTTTTCTGTTCGCTTGAAATCGAACACCGTTTCGCGCGAACGTGATTTCTCCGCACAATTCGGCTCGGATTCGGCGGGAACACGGGCTACGTGTTCTAATTGCTTCGGCTACGTTTTTCCTTACGGTCGGATACCATGCGAAAACGAAAACGATCCGGAGAATATCGGATTCCTTTCGCGAGTATCGATTTCTGAGTTTAACAATCGAGATTTTCAAGTCTGATATTTGCAGATTCAGAGATTTTGGCATTTAGCAACTTGGAGATTTAGAAGTTACAGATTTAGCCATTTTGGAATCAGGAAATCTGGGGATTTTTAGATTTAGGGATTTGCAAATTTAGAGATTCAGCGATTCAGGTATTTGAAAATTCAAAGATTTAGAGATTTTGGCATTTAGGAATTAGGAAAGTTGGGATTTGTAGATTTAGGGATTTATGAATTTACGGATCTATGCATTTGAAAACTTAAGAATTTTGTAGCTAGGAAATTTTTAATTTCAGAGTATTCGAAGTTCGAGAACTTGCATTAGGAAGTAAGAGAATTTGAAAATCCAAAGCGCTAACAGAATAATAAAATTTCAGTAATACCTGGTATCGGAGCAATTCGTGTGTCGGGGTTTCCGCAAATAATCGCACAAATAAAGGGTCATATATCACTAAAAGCGACGAGGATAAAATGCATCAACTGCACCTGAGCTACTCCGCAAGCAAAAAAAAAAAAAATCTCGACGGTTAGGGAAACCCTCCATTCAGAAAGAAATATTTAGATTTGCCAGACTTGCAACCGAGCGCTATAATGGCATTCTTTTTTAGGCTGTGATTAAAGCTCGTCCAGTCCAGGAACCGAGAAAAATACAGCTCCCGGAATAGTATTTCAAGCACGGTACGCTGTTTCAACGTTTCGTTCCGGAAACATCTTAAACCGTGTATGCGCGTATCAAACAACAACGCGCATTAATACTATTAAAATCTTTTTGCTATTACCTTCTGACCGTGTTAAATCACCAAAAATTAAGAATTAAAATATTTATACCATTCGAAACGATATAGTAACACATAACCGAAGACTAACCATTTATTTTCTTATGGCCGATTATTATGCATATAAATTAAATGATTTTTCCGCGCCAACGATGAGTGCGAAAAATGAAATCTGACGAATGAAAATTATGACGCACGAAATTAAATACCGAAACAATGTATTTTCCATTTAGGCGAATGCAAATCCCATTTATTATCGCGGTAACAACGAGTTCGTTAGTAATAGCACTTTGAAATTGATGGCGAATACGGTGTCTCGAATGAACGAATTTACAGGTCTCGCAATTTTCCTACGAACTTCACCTTATACCCGCTGCGTGGAAATTTCCTAGGGAAGCTTAAAATTTCGTGGAGCATCGCTGCTGCACGAGATTTACCGATGAAGCTCTTCGAAATGAAAGAGCGTTTATTAAATGTCCGACGGAGGTGCCTGGGACTCGCAATAGCTATTTCTATAAAATTCCTCTCGCGACTCGCTGTTGCATTTCTATCGCGCACCTAGTCGAATCGATCCGTTTATAATTATGTATTCGCCGCACATATTCACCGCATTTGGATATCCATTGGCCAGCGATATCGTGGCATTTTTTTATACTTAACGTTTAGGCTTAAAGATCTTCCGATTCATCGTGAATGCGCGCGGTCGGAGCAACATTTTTCACGACGCTATCTCGACTCTAACGAATTCGGGACCTCGATAAATAATCGTCGAGACTGCTTCTACTCTCTCGAATCAAATAAATGTATCGTACTCCGCAAGCTATACTTTCCATGCAAATTTTCGCGCTTATCGGATACGAAAGAGAACCGACATTTGTATTGTCCGCGGAAGCCCTAGGATCTGGAGATAAATGGGCTACTAGGAATATAGCGGTCCAGAATTGAAAAGGAAAATTCTCAACGACGCGCGAGATATTAAAGAATATCGAACGTTTAATAATACCGCGGTCAGTTATCATTCTGATAATATCGGAACAAAAACGATGATAAAACGAATGGTATTTTACGAACTTTCGCTTCGGCCAACCTAAGAATGTTATATTCTGCAATAAAGAGAATTCCAAAAGGATGATCGTGAACAGCGCGCAAACATTTACCGAGGATGCGATATAGGATGTCTCGGGAGGACGGTGGTTTGATATCATAAACAGGTTCGTGAAGTTAAATCACTTTACATTAGAAATCGAACATTTCTCGGTATCAGAAACACTATCGTTTAATTACATTTCGTTCAACTGTCCTCCCTAGATTTCAAGATCAGAAAATTCCTATGTTCCGGTATACTTGAGTCTAGAAATCCCTGCATTCCGATATCCTATTTTCCAAAATCGCTATATACTGAAAATCTCTAGAAACTTTCTAAATTCCGAAATCTCTACCTCACGGAATCTCTACCGTCTCGCAATCCCTATACACAAAAATTCACTATGTTTAAAAATTATGTCCCTATGTACCGAGAAATCCCTACACACTGAAAGTCTCTATATCTTTATATCCCCGAAAGCACTCCCTAGTCTCGTTAGATTCCGTAACATTCCTGAACAGTACGATCATTCCGTGAGTGCAGCAAACGGAAAAAGTCCTAAACGTTAATGGATCGTCTCACCCGTCATGAAAGTAAAAGTTTATTAGATGGGCGTAGAATTATTTGCATAGAAAGGACGTAAAGTGGTTACGGAAACGTTTATACGTTTATTTGCCGTGGGCAACGGAAGCCCGGAAGAAAAAAGCGTGCGTCCGTCCGTCGAGTCGTCGAAGACGACAGCGCGTCAGACGGAATAACATCGAAACGAGCTAATAAAATCAGTTTATGGATCTACATCGAACGCGTCAATCCGAAGATACGTCGATTCGAAAATGAATGTTTACCTGCCAGACGAATAAAACATTCCCCGCCGAGCCGTGTTACTATTTCAGCCGCGGCAACGTCAACGGTGTACATTCGCGGATTTATAGCCGTATGCATTTTACCGTCGATTCGCAACGAACGTAACGTTCAATTCCCCGTCCCTTTGATCAACCGACGTTCCTTCCCTAATTGATAAACCGTGAATTTCCAGGAAGTCATTCCCGTCGCCGAGGATACCCGAATATTTTCCCTTAGCCAACAAATTTCAGTGATCTCCCGTTGCTTACACACGGAAATACAAATCCCTAGGGAAGAGACACGCGATCGACTCGAAGGAACTACCCTTCGGCACGACACATTTATTCTGTGCACGGCTAATCGTCGATCAACAAGGATTAATGTACCGAACAAAACGAAAATTAATGAATCTCTGTTTTACTCTTTTCGAGTTGTACATACTATGTATGTATATGTACATATGTATATTTTCACTTTCGGGCGAAATGTATAAAATATTCCGGCTGTAAACGCAATGAAAATGTTTTATCTTAGCGACGGCGTAGCAGCTCGTGTTTCATCGATGAAAGTATAGCCATCGTTCGCAACTAATTGGTAGGTCGTTTTAGCGTTCCGTTAGATTCGCGTTGCACCTCCGCTTGTTATAGCACGGAGAAAGCATCACTGTACGCAACACGTTTAATGGCCACGTTCGCAGCATCATCGACTGACCTTCGTCGAATCTACTACTCTTCTCGTATCTTCGTACCAGCCGGCCGTACTTACTTCCACCATGGTCAGAACATAAACGCGGTTTACATCAATCGACCCAATTTCGAAGTTTTCAACATTCAATTCCCCACCACCGTCCACGGAACGAATAATCTCGAACAACTTTCCTAGACGCGACCACCAATAGAGTTGTTAATCGTTACTGCGCATAAATATGCTCTCGATCGATCCCCCGCGTGGTTCTATTCAAATTTAATTGCTTCTATATCTTCCCGATACAAGAAACTGATTTTTAAATTTAAAGCAGCTTGTCGATCGTTCGAATTGAATTCCGCGCACATTCTTCCTCGTTTCCGTTTCAGAAATTTTATATCGTCTCGGTTACGCGAGTGTAGACCAGAAAAAATGCAAACCACTAAAAAACGGATTCGAACCCGGGCCCCTAAAAAAGGATTTGTAGTCAGTGACGTAACGCGCTCGGCCAATGGCCTCCGTCCTATTAGGTTATTTTCGTAGCTCCTCTTAAACGTTCGGAAAGGTCCCATCGATCCTGAACCGGGTCCTATTCGACCCTTTCGACTAATAAATGCCTACGCGAGCAAGTTTTTTCGTTCCGTGGATCAACAGCGTAATCTCGTTGGGATATAAATACACGGGCGCCGCGTTTCATGCGCCGTAAGTAAATATCGAATTTCCAAATTTAACGCGAATCATGATACGACGGTGAACCAGAATGTCCGTTCGCGATGAACGAGGATTTAATACGATCTTCGAAATCGTGTGTCGCGATTTTAGATGCCGGCGTAACGTTTTACAGGATTTATCGAACCTCGCGCCGTAAAGCGATCGGCCGTTCGTTAATGTCGGTTTGACGCGTCTGTTGTTGCAGCTTTCCTCATTAAATCAACCGGTTCGTATTCTGCTCGGCGCCTTTCGCGATGAATTTTCTTTAACGTAATTTACGTTGCTGTTAGGAACGATGATCGTTAATTGGGCGTTTGCACGTAATTTAACGAATAACATGTAATTTCGTCGGTTGAAAAAAGTTACGAAAACGTGTTTGTACCTTTTGTTCTGTTCGGTTGCGAATACGCCACGCGAAATAATATACGAGTTCTCTCATTCGGGTCAAACACGAACGAATAGCGAGTTTCGTAATTAACGGTTCGTTGAATTTTGTCGTGGATACGGAATGCTTGTACTTTGTCCAAGTTAATGAAATTCGTACCTGACAAAATTATCGAAAATATTTCAGCTATCTCAGTCATTTTGTAATACGTTATCGATGTCACGGTCCTAAGTAAGGTTATGAAAATGTTCATGGAATTCGGTTAGAGTACAATCGAGACTATATTATGGTTAGGCTACGATAGTTTGGATAAGTTAGAACATTAGATTAGGGTACCTTGTGGTTAGGTCACATTGGTATTACTTTAGGTTGGGGTCGATTAGGTTAGGGTTAAGTGGGGATTAAGTTACGTTAAAGTAATTTAGATTTACTGTAGGTTAGGTTAGTTTATGATCGAGGTTAGGTTAAGTTATGCTCGCAGCAGGTTAGACTATATCGTTGATAGGTCAAAGTTCGATTGCGTAGTTTATGTTTACTGTAGGTTAGATTAGGTTTCAACAAGCAAGTTAACAATTGATTAATTTGAATCTACGATCGTAGCTTAACGAAGACTTCGAGCCTACATTAGAGAAGCAACATGTACGAATGTTAATCACGGTAATTGTTAATCAGATTTGTCAACCGAACGCGGTAAACTTCGAAACGAACTAGGTGTCCATTTGAATCTAATTACGGTCTGACCAAGAACGAAGATTCGACCACTGGTCAACCGACGTTCGACCAATCGCTAGTCGATAACCAATCGAGATTTAATTGAAGCCTAACCAAGAAGCAATTAGCGGCGAACCGACGACAGATGCCCGATTAAAAATTCTATTTCACGCGATCTTACACGCACCGTTCAACTATACGACTCTAGAAATTATTTCGAAATTAAAGGACAAAGGAAGAATTACAAACGATTAATTTATTACGAACCTATTAAATTAAGAAGATCAAGCATGATTAGTCCATTAAATAATTAAAAGTACAAAAGTACCAGGAAGTAGTACCAAATAGAGTTGTTAAAATGTTAATGTTGTAATGCGAAGTACAAAATGGAACGTTTTAATCCTAAACAATTAAACGCGTCGATCTCGAGTCGCTAAACGTCAAATATCTACAACGGGAAAACTTCTCGAAATTCAATATGGTATAATGACAAATACGATCGTTTCCGCGTCGCGTGTCAAGATTTCAACGCGATCTGCGAAACGTACATCTCTCGAAAAAGAAAGCATTTAGGACGGGAATAAAACTCCCGGAAATATCGCACAATAAATTTCAGGGAGAAATGTTGGCGTGATCGCGAATAATCAGCAGGAAATGTTCGTTGAAAATTATAACGACCGTTGGTAATAAAGCAATTTGCTCGTGGCGAACGTGGCTGATCATTGACATCGCATTCTACTTGCGACGAATCGCTCGTCACCGATTCTTTCCCTCGATAATTTCTTCCACAGTTTTCTTTCCCGTCTAACCTCTTTGACTCGTCTTTTTCATGTGTTCTGTTTTGCGCTATTTTTCAGGTATAAACCGTTACTTTTTCGCTTAAATAAATATACCAGATGCTGTTTTAAACAGGCCAATTCGCGTTGAAGTTAAAATGTATGTACCGTATCGTTAAGGAAAATTATAATTTAACCTCAAAAACTTCGTTCCGATGTACTCGTCGCGTAAACAAACAGCATTGTCCGTCGCGCTATGGTGCTGCATCTTTTACGCGTAATTCGCGTGAAATTCTGGGAAACGAACCCGAGCGTAATACAACAGTGCCTAAGAGGTTAAAACAATCAATCTAGCGAGATATTCGCGTTTCGTTATCCACGAGATCTCGGGCGACAGTAACCGATGATTTCGCGTTTTGCTTAAAGGGCCGAGACACGAGAAGAACGGGAGAAAAAAAACGCGGAGCGTCGACGATGATAAGAAAGCGCATGCAACCGAAGTTCCGATTTATGCGCGATAAAGAATTAACTCTGGTCTATGATCTGAATAACCCATTTGGAATTCAACGAACCCGTGGTGCGAAGGAGGCACAGCGATACCGAGCTTTCGAGAAGGAACGATCTCGATAATGTTGCGATAATAAGAAAGCAACGTAAGAACGCGAAATATTTCTTTAATTGATCCAGGAATTTTCAAGCACGGAGTTGTCGCACGAACGGCGCTGTGCATAATTAGTGAATTACTCAACCAATTATAAATACTACGTAATTCGATAAATTATGTCATTACTGTCGAGGCGTGTTCGAGTACATACGTTCTAATCGGCAATTCAGATTTCTTGTTCGATTCAGGAACAATGTGAATTGCAAATTGCAAATTAAATCAACGTTTTAACCAGTCAAGTGTGTTTCACGATTATATCCGTCATGGAGATGTGTCAGAATTTTCTGTCATGACGACTATATCCACCATGTATATAATTATGTTTCAATTTGATATTTAAACTGCAATTTTGGCGACAACTAAATTATATTCGTAAATTTAAAAATTATAAATAATTTGTGTTGGATTCATAACTTCCTGACAGCTAACTCGTAAGCAGTGTAGTAACACTGGATTTTTGATTATCCCGATTTTCATCTTGAACTATCAAAAAAAAAAAAAAAAAAAAAAAAAAGTATAAGAAGATCTTCACAGTTAACTGGTTAAATAAAATGGAAATCTCTAAATTCCTTCGTCAAAATCCTATATTCCAAGATTCGTAAATGTCTATGTCCCTAAATCACCTTGTCGTTAAATCCTCAATTTCTAATATCCCTACTTGAAATACCTATTGATCCATAAATATCCATAGATCTGTGACATTTCCATGTATCTACTGTTTCCAATTTCCCTGGATTTTGTTTCACGTCCGTACGTGTCACTGTCTTTGAGAATCTTATTGCTCGTAGTTTAATATCGTTCATGAATTAGTTTAATAAGTTAATTTAAATGGAAATAAGAAATACGTTTCATTTTTTTTTTTTCATATCGCAGGAATTCCGCTTGATTGCGTGGCGGTCGAAAGTTCTGTAAGCCCGGAAGTGTTCCTGGCTTAACAGACTGAAATCTGTGTGGATAACGAAGTTCGAAACACTTGCCGACGAAGAAACAATCAAACGATACAAAATCTGACGGTGTAGCGTGTCGATTAAAGTTTCGTCGGACGAAATTTATTTTCCCTTAGATAGGGGAAACTTCGAGCAATGGGCAAGTTTGAATCTTTCGGTAAGTAAACATTTAATAATGCTTAACCGAATTAAGGTGCAGAACAGTTTAATACCGTTTAGAGAAACGGCGTTTCCGTCACCTTTCTTTGGTAAAATAGTAAAACAATTGTATTTTTTAAATTAATACCACAATCGATCGTTGTGACACGCTAAAATATCGTCCACGTCCGTATTGTATTTTTAACGGTTCAGTCCGTTTGAACTTATCGTAACGTATACGATACAACAGAATTAAATTCGGGAGACAACTGTTGCACGCACGAAGATAAGTACGGTATTTTATCAAGCTCCGTTCAATTTTCCTGTCAGAATTAACGCAAATTAATTAATCCATTTAGGTCTCCATGTTTGCTCCACAAGCTGTAACCCATTTATGCGGTGCATGTATTTCCGTTTTACGAGAGTTCCAAACCGGTATAGTTTCCTCCAAAACGCGGATGCATGTGTGTTGATTACTGAACAACGACCGAATTTATTCGAGAATACTGTATTCTTTGGTCAGTCGAACGTATTGTATCCCCTACATGAATAGAGAAAAATGGAACAACAGCGACTACTACTATTGCAAAACGAAATGTCTCGGACGTACGATTATTGCTCTTTATACTACCCATTTAAAAAGATTGATAAGTAGATACTATTCAACGGTCAGATTCATACAGATTCGTTATTCGCGTCATGATTTAACAAACTGAGTTTGTGATAGTCAACTCGCGATAAATATTTGATTTTGGTCTTTATTTTATTACACTTATTGCTCAAACAATCGCCATTACACATTTCTCCTCCATACATCTACGACGCATATCGTCGAAACGTCAAATTACATTTCAAATAACAAAACAGTTTGTATAAAAATTTATGAACACCGTTTGTCATTGGTAATCGTTAAACGTTTATTGTTCTAGTTTCTAGGTCGCGCTTAACTCGTCTTAGAACTCAGAAACGCGTTCTTTTGTACGATTTAACAATAAGAACAAAATATTCGTAAAAAATAATTCCTACCTTAATGGCGTCGTTGTCAAAATTGCTGTCCTTGCCAGTATGTTACTTGTCCATGTTAGCATTCAATTGCCGGCCATTTGGTGTTGCTTTCATAGTCGAATTAAGTTAATAAAACACGAGTTCACTACCGGCGATAAATTATTTTGATACACACAACCGTTTTTAATTCAAAGTCAAAACGTGATTGAACCGGTAACTATATTCGCGCGTTACTCACTGTTTGTACCGAAGCAACTTAAAGAACGATATTAGTAAAAGGAAGTATTGTTCCGTTACACGATGTTTATACTTCACTTAGCGTTAAATTGAACCGATAACGAACACGCGACAAAATTGACAGGTTTTTTTGAAAGAAGAACTTCGAAAACTGTGAATCACGCGGCCGCGCGGCGGCAACTGACGCTTCGCGTTCGAGAAACGTGACTCTAAATGCGCGCGCACGTTTCGCCGGCGCAATGGCTACACCGCTGTGCCTGCGCGCGCAGCACAATTTAATTTCAAATTAAATGCCAGGAAAAACTTTCAAATATTTATCAAATCTGTTTATTTGTTATTAGCAGCAAATTTTCTTATTAAAAAATTTTTTGAACTTTTATTTTATATTTTCATCAAATATTTTACTAATAAATTTTATACTAGCAAACCATGTATTAGTGAAATACATCTATGAAATCTATAGCGTCCAAGCATTAATTAATATTTATCAAAATTAACAGAGAAAGGCTAACGATATATTTATAATTATTATTTCAAAAAATAAAAGAAATAAAAGCAGTTTTTTTTAGTAATTTACTTAATTTGTACCATAATAAGAGAACTAACCTTAATACTGTACTGAGTAATATTATATCAATGTGCACCTTAAAACACTGTCATTGACACTACAATTCTGTACATAACTACCTTTATTGATCAAATAAACCGCTTATGCGAGAAATATGTCATTTCATGACGACAGTATAACTAAAATAATAACATCATTGTAAGCTTGATTCACTAAATTCGAAAATTAAAAAGATCACAGTTTGTGGATCGTAAGACACTTATCCATTGACTAGTGCGACTAAATTTTGTTTACTTTTTTAATAATGGTTAACTTTTCCGATTTGTTGAAACTCATAATATTTATGTATTACATAGATGAAATATTTAAACACATTTATCTTGTTGAAAATAATAAAAATCGGAAGTGTGTACATACGTTTACAGTTCTTGACTTTTAACGCCTAGTTCCGTGGCCTGTCGCTAGGTGGCTACACCAGTAACTATTCATGGTGGGCTTTTCAAAATAGAAAAAAGAACGTTTCTATATTATTGATATTTACTACTTTCTCATCAGACTTAGAATATTATACATATACAAGTTAATTTTTTCGTTTTTAATTCACTTCGCTAAAACTATTTTTTGCAAATCATGTGCCGTACAGATAGATTACGAATAATAACAGATCAGCAATTTACGTTTCTTTCAGCATAATCGTCCGTAAACTGCAGTTAAAGGAAACTGTCGTGCTATCGGGTTGCAAGAAATCTTTTAAACACTGTTACTGGCACAAGCGCATAAAAGCGAGGGTAGCAATTTGACAGCATAAATTTATTGTCGAGTCATTGTTATTAGCTTCGAGTCCACGCGAACAGGTGAGGCGTGTTACCAGTAGTTACCGTGAACTGTAATCTTTTCCTTCGACTCTGCAGTAAGTCGATATAACTTTCCTGGTGAGGAGAAAGAGCGAAATTAGTCGAAACGAAAAGGCGTTTCGACGCCCCATACTCTTCATTACAGAGCACCGTAGTTCTACTTTCTGTAGAACGAAAATTGAATGTCTTCGAAAGTACAAGGAACATTATTCTATACACATTCTGGATATATTCTGTTTATATCCTGCTGTAATGCGAATGTTAACAAAAATAAGGAAGTCGAGGTGTAAAACGTGAAAGAACTTTCATAAGCATCGTTAGTTTATTAACAATGTTACACGCACAATCATACATAAAACAACCTTGATTATAGATATTTTATGACTCCCGTTCACAGAAACGGGTCTCCCTATACTGTTCTTTTTTTTTTAAGTCGTTATCTGTATGCCATGTCCGTGTCGTGTGCCGGTACACCTTTTCGATCAGACAAGACCGACCCGGTGTTAATTTACAAACGCAGAATAATTTAATCGATAGTATAACGAAAAATGGGGGGGTGGAGGGGGGAGAGATGGAGGTCGATCAGAAAGACGTTAAAAGGGATAAAAAAAAGCATAGCCAGGTATAAAAAAAAAAGGAGAACGAGACGATCGGTAACGTGTTCCCCCTTCACGTATAAAAATTACAAATTACCTCCGAACCATTCTGGAACCGTTTATATTTATACATCTTATAAAACCGTTTTCTATCTTCTTCGACTTCTCTCGCGACAAGGAACAAACGAATATCTACATTTCCTCGTGTCGTCGGGATTTCTTTTTGGTGTTCCTCGTCATCGGTAGACGAGCACCTCGGAGAAGGACAAGGGGATCGATCAATATTTCATTTCATCGTCTACTCATCGACATTAAACTTTTTCGTAGAGAAATCTTTTAAAGCTCTCCTCTCTCTTGTCTAGAATAAAAGAAAAAAGAAACCATCGATCGTGGGGCATCTACAGGGTGTCCCACAATTACTATCCGGAAAAACACTGATCAATCAGTTCCGTTGAGTTATCATCGCGATGCCCATATGTTTGTTCACGACCACGGTCAACTCGTGCCTTACACTCTCGCCTCTGAGCGCGCGCAATTCTCGCGCGCTCTGATTGGTCTAAGTATTTCTCTTTAATAATTTAAAAACGAAGCCTCATCCAATATTTTTGCAAAGGAAAATGTTGTTCAGAATAGCCCCACCTACCACCCCTTACCGGTTCGGACATGTAATTGTGACAGTAATGCACCCTGTATTTGCTCATTCTTTTGTACACGACCGCATTTTAAATCGCGTTCGCGATTGGACTAACGCAGAAGGAAAGGAGTAAATTTCGCGACGCAAAAGGCGATGATGCATCCGACCACGAATATCATCGAAACATACCTTTCTCTATCTACAGGAATTTATTTCTCTCCAATACAAAACGCAGCCGCGCTCGAACAATAAAATCATATCGGATGAATCGTGTAGTGTACAATTATTTCTCGTTTATCATTAAGTTCCGTTTTGTACGCGGGAGATTCGGTTTGATACCCCATTGAAAAATGCTACATCCTGTTTTATTTATTTTATTGTTATTCTCATTTATTTTTCTCTCACTTCGTTCCTTGCTTATCCGTCTCGACCATCCTTTAGCCGAGCCGCGAATCGATTTCTTCTTTTACAAGACTAAGAAGACTACTCCCGTGGTGAATGGATACGAACGAGAAAAAAGAAACGTAAAAACGAGGGAAAACAATATTGTACAGGCTAAATTTCATGCGAATCGAACTGATAATTATTTCGCTTTCTTTTTCTCGTTCCTACGTAGCTTGGTCCACGAAGAAGCGCTTCCCCGCTGTCGAAAAAAGATCGGGAAGTCTATTTTTCTCTCTCTATTACAATATTTCTCTCATCCAAGCTTCAGCTGGCTATGTCCGATGAACCGATCGCTCGCTATTTTTTTTTCGTTCATCGGCATTTATCTGTCCCCGCGTTCTCGAACGATATCGGGGCACGATAAATCGATTGGCTTTTTTTTTTTAAGGATTTTTTCTTTTTTTTTTTTTTAAATACGGTCAATCGAACTAATTAATCCCGGAAGGAATTAATCGCGTCGATTAACGGTTTCGATCGATGGATCGACTCGATCTTGGATCTCGAGGATCCCTCTTGCGAGAAATCAAGGAGGATCGACGAGACTCGTTTACAATTAGCAGTTCAGAAATACTTTATTCTAAGGGCGCACACACGATTGTAAAGTTCGAAGAATCCTCTATGACTAGGTACAGAATCGAATTTAAATTAAATAAATCGCGACGAGCTCCATGGTCTTACGAAGTTAATATCAACAAAAACAAAAAAGGAAGAAAATAATGATTTCACTTTCGAACAATTTTCAATATATCGAAGACCGTGTGCCCGCGGATTCGAATTTTTTTTCTAGCGAAAACGAGAAAGAAATAAATAAATAAACGAAAAGCGTTTTGTTAAGAAAAAAGGCCGATTCTCCGGTAAAATGTTCAGCAGACCTCTTCTAGATTTCAGATCCAACGTGGATATGTTCCCTCAGAAAGTGAAAATTTCGTCGAGGTTTCAGCGACGGAACGTCGCCCGACGTTTTCGATCAATCTGTTAATTATCTATTGGCGCTAGAAATAAAATGAAGAGAAAAAGAAAAGAAAAGAAACCGCTTACGAAGAAGGCGTTAGTCAGATTCTCACCACGCGAAACAGCGCTCTACAGTCAGAAAAATGATAAACGAAATCGAACATCGAAACAGAAGGTAAAACGAGCTTGCTAATCCCGTGAACTCTTAAGGAGTAATAAATAATTAACAACAAAATCGTCATCATCATCATCATCATCATCATCATCATCATCATCATCATCATCACCCGTAGCAATCGTTTCGCTATATCATCATCATCGTTATCATATTAATCATTATCGTCGTTCGTGTTCGCTCGAAACGAATTGATCGATTCATCGTCGATAATCGCGATCAAATCACTTCTCTTTCGTTTTTTCATGATTGTATCCTTAAACAAATAATCGTCTGCGGTATCAACCTAGTAATGAACTTTCGTCTACACGCATACACATTCTATACTTTGCATGTAAGTAATGCCTATTTTCCAAAAGTATGTACGAAATATGCTCCAACCAGGGAAATATCATGTCGCGACTCTCGAGACATTATCGGGTCTGACAGAATTGATCCGAGAGGCATATCGTGATCGTAAAATCGACAGGATCGTACACTCGGTTCGACATCGATAAGAATATCGTAACTAACGTTATATATATTAATATTAATACATATTTTCAATATCGTTATCGATATTAATATTGGTCGTATTTACCGAATATGTAGTATCCGCAACGAATGTCTCTTTTTTTCGATTGAACTCAATTTACGACCACGCTATATCTGTCAGATCGTGTGTTTCGTTAATTTCTTCGCCTCTTCCCGCTCGGGTTTCGATTTACATTGTTCCACATACACTCTCGTTCTCTCTCACTCATTCCGCGTGTGCCATCTGCGGCACTCGACTTTTACAAAAAAATGAACATTTTTGTACTATCAATATATTAAACGTTGGTCGCAGTTACTATTCCCCGTTGATCGAGCCAACGATCAATACAGTATGCATACACTATTTCGTACGTGAAATTCTCACGATGGAAATCTCGCTTTTTATTTGCATCTTACGTTCACTTTAGACTCGTTTTCGAACGAACGAGACGAAAGAGTCGTACGAATCCGAAGAAAATGAATACGATACAGTACGCTACAACGGGTGTTATCGGCAAGATTTTTTTTTTTAAACAAACATAAATAATCGTCGGTGGACGAAATCGCGTATGCACACAAACAGATTCCATGGTTTAGCGGGAGAAAAATTTGCAGCGTTCAATCGATCGATGTTACGACGAACGCGGTGTAACTATTCGGTGTAAATCGATCTTGTATCGGTAACGACCGTTATCCCACCGGGGATATATTTCTCTCCATGATTCATGTGATCCGTATATAGGATGATAAATCCACGGCCGAAGTGCATTGCCGCGAAACGCGTCTATCGTTCTTCCTTTCTGTTCTTCACGCTTCCACGTTCTGTTCACGATACGTTCTCTTATCGATGCTACACGTCCATGCGCGATGTTACTCGTATTTCTTATTTAATCGATATAAATGTCTGTTCTAGTTGACGTCGACGCACTTAGGCAATTGAAAAATTCAATACACACGAGTATATAGTATCATCGTACGTGGTGTGTACCTTAATGAAGAAAATCCTTAACGATTAATCCTTACGCGTATTAATATATGATGCTTATGAGTTTATGAGCTACCATTTTAAAGGAAAAACATACACCACTGAAAGATTATATCGTTAGTTAATCGCGATCGCTTTCATATACAATATTATACTCGGATCGCCGAAAGCTACGTTTGCACTGTGCATACGCTTCGGTGAAGACACGATGTTCAAATCATGCGAATTCATCCGACAGGGAGTGAAAAATGTTGTTCCCTTTTATCGTTTGAAAATTATACGCTCATTCTACTCTAATGGCTATTCCAGTTGGTTTGAAAGACTTTTTTTTTATCTTAACAAATACAATAAATCTTTCTAGTATTATGCTACGGATAAATGGTATAATCAAAGTTGCAAAATAATTTTATTACAATGATTATCCGCAATGGGATCCTCGCACCTATAAAAAATTCTTTATAATATTTACTGAGAGAAAATCCCTATAAAAATAGCACAATCTTTTAGCCATCATGGTAGAATGATTCAGCAACGTATTTTATCGGTTTTCGTTAAACACGATCGCATTCCAATGAACATCGTTACACCGCCATCCTATATATAGATAGTGAAGCACATTAAAAACATAGCGATAAGCTAAGTAATATGCAAATATTGGAAAACCTCCACTATTTCTATGCAAAGTATAGCTTGTAGAATACCATTCATTTAAAACTAGGACTTATCATATTATAATCATAATAATACTCCAATTGCTTCCGCTTTCATCTTCTTCCATTTTTTTTATTTCATAGATTTTTACGTGCGATATATGACTGTGGGTTCTGCTCCACTCGCTACTACAAATTTGCTTTCAATGGATCAATTTCGACGAAAACAAATTTGTACAGAACCGTTTTTCTCATGATACTACGTACTTATAGAAATGAGACTATTCTTATTAACAGTCATAATTTTATGTACAATTTAACAAACTGGATGCAGTCACCTCCATCTTTTCTTCTTACGTCTTCTCCACGATATCAGGTAAATTACGTGATAAAATTATAATCGAGCTCAACTTACTGTGCCCTGCCATGTCACATAGAATTATAGAAACAAATAAAAATGATTTTTTTTGTTCTTTTCCTTCTGAGCATTTGATACCTTTATACGCGTTACTAACGTATAAAACAATTTCGGGCGAAATCCTTTTTTTTTTTCTCTTCCTTTTTTTTTCTTTACTATAACACAATCGCCGTGAGTCCACGTGCAACTTCGCCAAAATACCAGTTGCCACTTCAATAGTTACATCGATTCATGCAGACTGGTTAAAATTTATTTCAAAATGGATCAGAAATTGAAATAACTTTTACCACATCCTCTCCACGTAATTTATCAACAGTTTAATCAAGTAAATTGGCAAATTTGCACGTGATCCGAGTGCTTCGTCGTTCTACCCTTTTACTCGTTTACTCGTACGCGGCACCGAACATTCGTTTAAGAATATGTACATGTACATATGCCGAAAGGATGAAAAAATCAATTTTACTTGTTGAACCGTGGTGGCCTCCTCATTCGCGGTATCAATTCTGTCCTAACAGTCCTGGCATAATTCGGCGTCGCGTACTGATCAGTCACAGCGATCGGACTCTGCAAACTTTGAATGAACATCGGCGAGTCTTGTAATTGTCCAACGCTCGCTGCCTGATACTGATACTGACTGTTCGCAATATCCGCTGTCGGATAATGATTCGGCTGCACGAATTGAGGAGGATTATCGTACTGCGGATACGGGATGGAACTCTCCGCAGAAAACTGAGGGATTACTGGGTTCACGTTCACCGGTGTGGTCGCGAAACTTCCAGGATCGTACGTCTGATACTGATTCAGCTGTCCAATTTGTGTAGTGCTGAACGGGGGAGACTGAGGGAACTGAGACGTGTCCGGGAATAGTACACTCGCAACGGTCGGCTGCGGAAAACTTTCTGGCCTTGGATAAGGTGACATGTTTGCCGTTACGTTGCTTAAACTTTGAACATTTGGAATTCCAGCGATCTGAGACGTACCGTAACTGTGAAAGGTTTGGCGGCTGTGATCCAAATCTTTCACGCCGCTCTGCAATGAATTTGCTACGTTCAGCTTCGATTTAGAATTTGGACCACCTATTTCGTTATGTTTGGTCCTTGCTTCCGTCACGAATGGATGGCGAACGTTCACGATACTCTGCGGGGCACGTAACGGCGGGAAATTAATCGGTGCCATTTTCGACGCAGAATTCTGTTGCTCCAATGCCTTTCTGGCCACGGCAAATGCGGTATTATCGTTCCGTGATGCCGGTCGAGAGTGGTGAGTACTGGAAGAAGTCCCGTGATTCTCTCTGTGTAATGTCTGAACAGACGATTGATTCACGAATCTCGACGACAAATTGTTCATGGATGTGCTATTCCTCGCCTTATAGTCTTCACTGCTCACGGATGATTCTTTATAATCAGGTTGCATCTGATAATTTTTCATTTTAGAATCGATTTCGCTGGAATACTTTTTGGTAGAATAATCTTTGGATTTGGATGCGCTCTCGTGAGGGACATTACCACCAACACAGACTGCAGAAACACCCCGTACACTACTGAAGGTAGAACTAGATTGATTTGTAGTTACAATGGATGTATTCTTAGAAAGTTGTTCATTAGCTTTCGCATTCTCATTATTTCCGTTATTCTTCTTTATGGATGAATTTATTCTATTTGTAGAAACTGTGACATTTGTTGATATGGTAATTGTGTTTAATGTGGCATCTTTGTTGGGTATTGTAGTATTTGCTGCTCTGACTGATGGTTTGGATAATCTATTTTTGTTCCCCACATGGTCAAGCTTTTGACTATTTTTACCCTTATCCAATACTTGATTGTTTACTGATAATATTTTGGGATCTGTATTGTTGTTCTGATTTTTGGACAGCAGATTATTATGGGATTTACAGTTGATAGTGACAGCTGGCAGGAGCGAAGCGCTGGCTCACTTCTTGGTCATGATTTTCAGATATTCCAAAGCGTTCTGTGCAGCACTAGCTTGAGCATCTTTACTAGTAACACCACAACCGTAGCAAACTGCTACTGGCAATGTAGACAGTTGCACAAGGCACTGGCATTTACCTGTAACAATTAAAAAATCGTTCTTCATATTTGAGCTAATATCTTGTAACTATTAAAAACTTTTATTAATAATATATGAATTTCTATTACAATTACCTTGATATCATGATTTTATAAAAAATTAAAAAAATAGAAACAAAATTCAAATAACAAAAGTATAGAAAATTATTACAAAGAGTAACATGAAAAAATATTTGCTAGTTTATATCAAATGTATACTATTACTTGAGTACATTATACGTGAAGTAAATTATCATTATTATGTCATAGGTCAAATGGCATTCCAAATAGACAAGTTGTTAATACATTGCTTATATGAACTTGTTATAGAGGGTTCACTCTTTTCTTAAGGGTACAAAAGACATAGGAGCCATGTGTGGAATTAGATCTGCTAAACTTGCTTTACGTAAAGAAATGAAAAACATCATTGCACAATTAAATGCTGATGAAAAACATAGACAATCAAGGAAAGTATTTGATAAAGTAAGTACATAAAAGGAAAAAATATTTTACTCATAGCAAGGATATCATAGGTTATGTCATATATACATTATAGATTTTATAAATTCTGATAAATTTTCATTATACACAGTTATGTTCTCTGAAACAATTTCAAGAAAGCAAAAGAGTTTCTTTGTACTTAAGTACGAAAAATGAAATTGATACAATACCAATACTAAAACATATGTTTGAAATGAATAAGGAAGTATTCGTTCCTAGATATAAAGGACAGCAAATGGAAATGGTTAAACTACTTTCAATGGAAGATTATGAAAAATTACCATTAACTAAATGGTGTATCAAACAACCACATGATAGTGAACTCAGGGAAAATGCTTTAGAAACTGGTAAGGTCTTCAACTATTAATTTACATAAATATGTTTCATTTTATTCCACTACTACTTTCAAAATATTTATGCGCAACATAAAAAAGACATAAAAAATAATACTTGGAAATATGATTTATGCTATAGGCGGATTGGATTTAATACTCTTACCAGGTGTTGCATTTACTGATACTGGTAAGACAATTTTAATTGAAACATATTGCTTAAAAAAAAAAACATAATTATGATTACATAATATTATAGGAAAACGTCTAGGACATGGAATGGGTTATTACGATAAATTTTTGGAAAAGTGTCTAAAGAAACAAGAAAAAAGACCACACATAATTGCAGTGGCATTTAATGAACAATTACGAGAAGATATTCCCATATCTGAAAGTGACGTATCTGTGGATCTTGTACTTGCAGAGAAATGTTTCAGAAACTAAAATTTGTCCCTTTTTTATTCTTATTTTTTAGTTAAATATATGTTTTTAATAAATACTAATATAATATAAAAATACTTTGTAACTTACCACTTATAGACTTTTCTTCGATATCAACATAAGTTACTTCAAATTGCTGCTCCGAAGCAATTTCTTGCAGAAACTGTACCAAATTTACATCGCCATCATTCAAACAAGTATTCTATAACAAAAATGTTTATTACAAAAAATTTTGAAACATTAAAAAATTTAATATAATTCCTTTGTTCATTAAAACTTTTTCAAATCAAAGGATATTTTCATAATTAATTAAATTACAAACCTGTAATTCAAAAAGCTTAACACCGGTCGATGATTTCAGACTTTTATGAAATTGTGAGACTTTAAGGCTATGAATAGTAGTTAGAGTTGAAATTTTGCTACCTTTCAGTTCAGCATAACGGGCATTCACATTTGCATTTCTTTGTAAAACCTATAACGGACAATTAATAAAAATTTAATTACATGCTCATCATTGGAGATAAATCACCAATGACTGCACTTATATTAAGAGTAATATGAAGTGGAAATGATCCAAGCGTGTTTATCGTTGAAAATATATTGCTGTGTAAATGATGTTTAGTATAAGAACACATACATATTACACACATGTCTTGTTTTAAAAATTATCCGTTATAGATTCAAGGTGATCAGAAAGGTAGCATATATTTCATAATACTGCCTACAGTGCCAAATCACTTCCACTTCACTAAACATACACACACATACACAACAAAAACTATTCACAAACAAAGACACAGTAACAACCTACATAAAGACACGTTGATATTATCTCAATACACCTGTCCCATGATTTATGCCCAAGATACATTTCATGTTATATTTTCTTTTCATGATAGGGAACTACAAAAATTAGCAATCACAGAAAACATATACAAACAAATGTAATAGAAAATTTTATAGTAATATGGACAAATTTAAATTTTATTTCTTATTGTCATTGCTGCATGTCAAAGCAATCAGTCTTTTCTCCATTATTAAAAATATTTTACATCTCTACTTTTAAACTATTATACTCATGTGTACTTAAAAAATGCATGATATGATTATTAATCATTAGTAAAATGTACTATGCAAATTGAAAAGTCAGTGTATATAGAATTTAGAAGTATGTAAACCATCCCATTAAAAATCTTAATACTTAATAAATTATATATAACAAGAAATATTCTTACCTCATCATCATCCACAGTGGAATTTTTTGTATTCATATTGTGTACAGCTTGCCACATTTTGTGGGCTGCATGCCTTTTTGCTACTTTTTTACTTTTTCCCTGGCCAACCTCTCGATATTTTAAAATAGAACAAACAATAGTAAACTGTCTTTCATGTGGAAGACCTTCCTCATTTTCCATTGTATATTTTGGTGGGGGCCAATGGCGTGACATACACATTTCTTGTAATGCTCCAATTGGATTTGTGATTAGTGTTTCTTCCCCATATCCTGATAATTCTTGCAGATTTTCAGAACTGTATGAAATTAAAAATTTTACTAATCTTCTCAAACAGTTAAATAATACAATATAATAAAAATATATGTTGTTATCAATTATTACTCTGGTATATTATTTTGAAGTGGAGAATCTGGAGCATCACTATTTAATCTACACAATTTATCGAGTACAGCTCTTGCAGCAGCATGTTTTGCTTCCTTTTTTGACTTTCCAGTCCCCATTGCTGAAACAATTGGATCTGCTTCAATTGTCAAATACTTATCATTTGCTGTTTGCATTATATGACCAAATATATCTTTTTATAGCTTAAAAAAGTTAAATAAATACAATGAGAAATTCCTATTAAATATATATATATATTTAACTCTTTGATTTTTAAAGATATACATCCTCACACATTCATTAATACATACAAAAGGTATATATGTACAGCAAGACAAGTTTTTTTTAAACACATTTGGTACCTTACTAAATAAATATAGGTATATTGTTATCCTTGTGTCATATGGAAAACCAATTGAATAAATAGCAAGAACTATCTCAATATCCTCCTGCCATCTTTCACAATAGAAACTTCTAATTTGAGAAAAGTTCTTTTACAACGCATATCACAGTCAAAGGATTAAATTTTAACTTCAAATAATTGTAGATCTTAATAATATTTATCATCAAAATTAGATACAAACCAACAATATCAGCAACAGTGACACGATAACGAAAAATAGGCTCATGGATAGCACCTTCTACTTGTATTAATTCATACTTTGGTGTTGTACCCCTACGAGAAAGCAATTCCTGAAGAATAGAAACTGGTGTTTTGTTGGTCAATGACTTCATCTCCAATTGAGCAGCTTCACTTATTGGAAGTTTTTCCACCATTAAACTGTGCAATGATAATCGAAGTCTGCTGCGCCGGTTAACATTATTCGAGTGATTAGGAACCCCCCCGCCTACATTGGCCATCATATTAGGCCCAACCTGTTGTGGCTGATGCATTTCTTCCATTTTTGCGCTCTATAAACAAAAACAAATTAGATTATAACATATATTTAATTTATATTTCAGATTATCAGTTACACATTCTCTTATAAATATTTCATTAATTATGTTTAAAAGCATTATGTTCACTGTTAAATAAATTTTTAACTGTATTTAAATTGAAAATCAAAATGGCAAACTTTTAAAACCATTGAAAATCATTTATATAAATAAAACTTGCAAATGTTGATATTGTAAACATTAAAATCTGACCATTCAGTTGATTAACACAGATCAGTTGCAAAAAAATTTATGTAATACTAAAACCAATTATTTCTGTTATAACTGTGATAATTTACAAACATATTCTTGATGAATAAGTAAGATTTTTAATGATCTGTCAAATGTTACCATTAATTCCACAAATTTATCATTTACAAAAATCTTATGGTAGAAAAAACATAAAATGATACAAAATTAAGATTACATGAAAAACCATAATGAGTTTTTAATAACAATAGAGTTTTGACAACATCTGGATAATTGTGATTGTTGATTAATTCAAGTTCTATGCAGTATAAAACGATAGGAAAACCGGCTGGCGGCCATGACTGTAATAAAATTCATTGATTAATTCTAGTACGTGAAGCACAGAAAATACAACAATAAAGTATAAAGGTTAAGTCTGATCGTGATTCCAACAAAAACAAAGTCGATCACAGTTTTTATCGCTGTCAGTGTTCTATTTAAAACGATGATACCTAAAGGATACATAAACCAACCGGTTACACTATCGTCCGCTACAAGATATCAAAAAATCTTACTACCTTTACTCACAATTTTCAAACGGTTTATATAAATAAACTGGCTCCTGAACAGGCCAATTCCTATGCGAAAAGCGAATCCCGCTTTTTGTGACCGATCCAAGTCTCACAAAAAGCTTGATCCGTTTGACGACAGAAAAATGGTTTGCTGACTACCGGAGAATCTTCCTCCTTTCTGGTTCTGCCGCAGTATGCGATGTGAAGTTTTTCTAGACACGAAAGCACGCGCACCTTTCTGCGCAAGTGCATTTAGTGGCGGTTTTATAGAAACGAGCTTTCTCTCTTATAATTCAAATTAAATATAAATTGAAGTTTGAGTTATAAATAATATCTGCTCATTGATTTTAATAATATATTTTATATTGGGTACTTAAAACTTGCAATGATGAGTATAGTAGGCTTTCCTAGAAAAAATAATAGCGTGAAAGAAAAAGGTCCCACTATTCAAGGTTTTTCGGTGGTAAATTTTTTAATTTAGGGGCTCAGAAATTTGAAAATTTAAAAGTTTAAGCATTTGGAATTTCTGGAAACCTTTATCAAAACAAAATAAGATATGGACATAGTTCAGTTGTTTAACACATTTTATTGAACCTATACAGTTAGTCTAAGCAAAATGATCCTAAATGAAAATAAAATATTTATATAATTATTAACTTATATTTGTAACATATTATTTGCTTATTTATATAAAATCTTTAAAGTGTCAAGAAAAATTCTTTTATATTCAAATTGGCGCCATTTTATTGAATGAATCGTCATTTTCAATAAAAACCACCGTGTCTTGGCAACACCGGATGTTGGCGCATTTCGCATTTGTATACCTAGAATCATCATTTCCGGTTGTTACCCGCTGAAACGGCCGAAGGATTGTACGCCATTACTACGCACTGACGCTGCATCATATTATTTGAAGCGTTTTATTGATTTTTAAAACATTTCGTTAAATTTGTTTATATTAGGACTTCCGTAATGAGTGATATCGAGGTAATTTCTATATCTCATTTGCTGAAATAAGCATTTTATGTATAATTTTAGGTAGATTTGTATTGTAAGGATATGCCGCAAACTACAGCCATTATCGATCCATAAACCTTTGTCTGTATTTTACGTTATATCAAAATTCTAATAATAAGTATTTTACATCTCGTCATTTCGTAATTTCTATAATCAACTTAAGAAGTATTATATCTTTAGCTTTCCAAAATATATTCGTTACTGTAAATACAATGTCTCAACTGTAGACTGGAAGGTTAAGCCTTCCAAGCTTAACTAAAATGTATTTGAAAACTGTTTATTGTATTATATACATATTAGTCCTTTCCCTTTAGATTTTTGTATTTTATGTTATAAATGGTTCGAATTGGATAAAGTTTTATATGCTTTTCAGAAGTTTTAACACTAGAATTATTTTAAGAATTGCATGAGCCTCATACAACACATTAAGTGTGAAAGGATTAATCAGTTTTAATTTTGCATTAGTCAATTCGTAAATTTGTAATATATATTGCTTGCCCAAATGTTTGGATTTTCAATTTTATATTATAATATTATCAAATTAACATTTTAACATAAGATGTCTTTTTCCAGAGAAGCGGTAGCCGCAGTGCAAGTCCTCGGAGACCAAGAACAGCAGATGGAGGACTAAGAGATTCACGTTCACATTCAAGATCACGCAAATCTCGTGAACGTAAAGAATCGCATCGGCCAGTGAAAGAATATTCAAGATCAAGAAGTCGTTCTGTATCAAGAGGAAGGAAATCATATCGCAGTAGCAAGTACGCTAGTGCAGGTCATCGTGGTAGTAGTCGCAGCCGTAGCCGTACACCTTACAGGGGTGGACGATACTCTCGAAGCAGATCTCGTTCATACTCTCGCTCCCGTTATTCACGCGAACGCGATAGGAACATTTATCGTTCACATTCTCGCAGTCCAATGTCTTCTAGACGACGTCATGTTGGTAACAGGGACAATCCAAATCCCTCTCGATGCTTAGGCGTGTTTGGACTTTCTATTTTCACTACTGAACAGCAAATATATCACATCTTTTCCAAACATGGACCTGTTGAACGAGTACAAGTTGTATTTGATGCAAAGGTAATTAAACATTTATATAATATAAATGTACATATTTGTCACATTACTTCAATGATTTTAACGAAAGAAAGATACTAATTTTAACTGTAACGTAACCCTTTAAATATTTTGTAAAAAAGAGGGAATAGTAAGTTTCCAGAGATTTAGAATTTTCATGCATTAAGGTTACATGAAATGTTAAAGGCCTCTGGTTACATGTATACTCCATTTTATAAAGACAGATAATAGTATAATAAAGTAATATCTGTCTTTTTTATTGGTAATGTGAAATTTTGTATTCCAGACTGGACGTTCTAGAGGATTCTGCTTTGTATATTTTGAATCAGCTGAAGATGCTAAAGTCGCAAGGGAACAATGTACAGGAATGGAAATAGATGGTCGAAGAATAAGGGTAGCCTTCTCAATCACACAGCGAGCTCATACGCCCACGCCCGGAATTTACATGGGAAAACCTACACATTTGCACGATAGAGGATGGGATGGTCCTAGACGTAGAGAGTAAGTTGATCAACTTCAATATCTTTAAGACATGACTAAGATTACTTGGCCATGCGTGTGTTATACAATATAATCATTTAATTTTAGAAAGTAGTAGAATTGTAATTATTTTATTTTCAAAAAGAAGTAGTTACAGAGGAAGTTACCGACGTTCGCCCAGTCCATACTACAGTCGTCGACGTTCGCGCTATGACAGATCCAGATCGCGTTCCTATTCTCCGCGTAAGTTTGCTTTTAGTTCTTTTACAAAACCTAATATAAGCAGTCTACATGGATATGTGTCTCCTTTGAAATAATACTTCTGTCACATAACATAGAAATAAAAACTCATTGATTTGATATTGTATAATTTGCTGTAACCTTTTCTTTTAGTTCTTTCTGTTTATTTTTTGTGTTTATAAAGTAAAAAGTACAACATACTACAATACATGAATATATCATATATGTATAAATATGTGCCATATTATACATATTAGACTTATTTCTATTCTCTTTACAATTTAAAAAATACAGCAGCATTAAAATATCTTGATATATAAAAATATACTAATACAATTTTATGATTCAGAATAAGATCATCAGTAGCAAAAAGTACATTGATTAAAGTCACTTAAAGTATTAAATGGGAAGTTATTAAATATTGTATCGCTTGTATACAATGTACAGATAATATACAAGTTGGTAGCTTTTATAATTGAAGCTCTAAGTGGTTTTAAAATTTATGAGTATAATGTTCTTAATTTGGATTCACATTTTCGTAGACCGCTTATATTTAGTTGAAGCAAAATGTTTAAGTACAAATAAGTAGTTAAATTAGCAAGAATGGAAGGCAGGAGCATCAAGGAATGCATCCAATAAATCGTACGGTAGTAACTAAGTGTAACCCGTAACATGGGTCAAACAATCATAGTTTTTGTTGCTTAATGAATTTCAGGTCGATATTAAGTGACACGAGTGTGATGCGAGAGGCCAGGTGTTTGGGAGACCATTTGTGTGACTTGACCCTTTGACCTCAAATTTCTTCTAACAATATTGTACCGGGTCAAAAAATGCAAACGCTACATTCTTACTACTATTCTTACCTTACCTAATTCTGCATCATATGCAATTAATATATGGCATTTAAATTATGATATTGTACAATATCAATTAATGAGATCATTTAATATGCGAAGGGTGTAGCATATTCTTTGCATGAAACAGTAAGGTTAGAATGGACATAAGAAACCTTATTTTCATAATGTTTTTATTGCTTCCTAACAAATTTTTATGAAGATAAGGTTTACTGTATTGTAACAGTATGACGTTGATATGTGAAGGTTGGAATATAATTTAATTTGCATCTTTCTTTGACAATTTGATTATTTGCTGAAAAGAAGTTGTATTCCAGCCGTTTGGACAGTAAATATCACTGGAAAAACGTGATATAAATCTGGAAACTATGGTATTTCTAAATGTTTATATGAAAAAAAGAAATACATTACACACAGAAAGAACGAAACAAAACAAAAATAAAATTAAAAATAGAAGTAAGTTCTCTAACCTGTTTGTTTGTTTATAAGGTTTTGAATCAAGAGGTATTGGATGATAGAGGGAAGTTTGAAGTTTCACTCTGAAAAAATGAAAGTTTTGAAAAGTTGAAGACAAGATATCTGAAGATGTTTGTCTTGCTCGAATTTCGAAGATCCAAAGGTTTTTCGCGCTTGTGACAAAGAATATGATCCGAATCACATTCATTACCGGCTGAGAAGTCTCAAGCCTAGAAGAACTGCAAGCACTCTGTAAAAAGCAAGCCTCAAGACAGTACGAAATCGTTGATCGTCAGGCCCCCGACCTGGACAAGCCAGTGGTTGGGGGTGAAACTGGTCGAACGTTTCCGAAAATGTTCAAGAAGCATCGAAATCTTTTATGAGTAGGGAAGAGCGTAAGGTGCTCCAAGGTTTATACCGATCATATTCTTTATCAGTTGATTTGGTTAAATGGCATATCCGTAATTAGGTGTTTATAAAATAAAATAAACATATATACCTTTATCCCTATTCCCTCCACCATCCCATAACCTCCTTATAATCCTTAAGGGTGACATCCTATTGTTTTCATTTTGTATAGGTATAAGCAGCGGTCATTCATATTGAAACTACTAATAAACAGTGTTTTTTATATAAATGATTATACATTTGAAATTTATCATTACAAAACCTTTTCAAGCATTAATAAATTTTAAAGAACTATTATAATGTTATATTTAATTTTATGTAAATTTAAATATGTATTTGTATTTTGTTATTTTAATTACCTGAACCTGTTGGCTATAATATTAATTTTGATTAACATTATTTTACGTATTCATAAATTAATTTTCATTTATTACTGTTTTAAAGTAAATTCATATAGTGAACAAAAATTCTTATTTAAAGACTGAAATTTCGAAAAAATCTCATTTATTTTTGGAAGTATTTTTGTTGATAAATTAGAAAAAATGGACTTAAAATTTCTCATGAAAATCGACCCATACATACAGATGTCGTGTTGAAAGCGCCTTCATAAATATGTGAAGTTTTGTATCTACTCGAGCAAAATGTGTCCGAGAGAAAGAAGTATGGAACGTTTTAGTTTTGATTTGTTATTGAGATTATGGATAATTGGTGTAATAATTGTGAGTTGTAATGCTGGAATATCAAAAAGATCCTATGAAAGTCAAATATCCACACAAGGATTATACAATACCAGTGACAATGTAGTTATTTTAAACGTTACAAATCTTAAATCGTCTATCTATGGAGATACGAAAAGTTGGTTAGTTGAATTTTATAATAGTTGGTGCGGTTATTGTGTCCGATTTGCACCTTTGTGGAAAGATATTGCTAATGACATTTACGGTAAGTAAAGTAGAATTATTTTAATATTATAAAACTGTATAATAAGTGTATAAGAAAGTTAATATTATCACTCATTAATGTCTATATATGTACTTATCAGTGATTACTGGTTTCACTTATATTTGCGTATTTATCAGAAATAAGCTGCTTATCCACTTATTTGCATTAATATATTTATCTGTATGGAAGAAAGTTTATTCAAGAATGTGATAATTAATAATCATATATGCTGTTATTATTCTGGTTCTGATAATTACATCTTTTATATGTTAAATTCAAGATTCGTTAAAAGAAATGTGTTAAAATCTATATTGCACTGATCATACAAAGAACTTATTTTAATAATTTTTTTTAAGGATGGAGAGATATTGTAGTAGTAGCTGCAATAGATTGTGCAGCCGATGAGAATAATCAAATTTGTAGAGAATACGAAGTTATGTATTATCCACTAATTAAATACTTTTCTGTAAATGCAAATCCATCTTCATTAGGTTTGACAATGGCAAAATTTGATAGTGTTGACGAGTTTAGACATAACTTAACTGATTTGTTGGTAAAGGAACAGCAAGAAGGACGTGGACCCTCATGGCCTAACATTACACCATATAGGTATATGAACTTATATTCTTTTGAATATCTACTTTGTTTCTTACAAATGGGATTAATTATTTATTTTATATTATAGAAATTATGAAATAACAAATATTTGGAAATGGGCGCCAAATGCAGTGAAATATTACTTTTTACTGTTTGAAAAAACAGATTCACATCTGGGTGCAGAAGTAATATTAGATATGCATAAAATTACAACAATACAAATAAGAAGGGTCTTATCTGATAATGAATTATTGTGCGAAACAAATAAGATTACCAATTTTCCAAGTTTGATAGTTTTCAGTCGTAATGAGACACAGAGATTTCTTAAAATTAAAGTAGCTACAAGAGATGGTGTTTATACTACTATCAAACAATTTGTGGCTTCAAAAGGTGAAAATGTAGATGAAATAAGCTCTACAAAGATTCATTCAATGGAATTTGAAAATCATTATTCAAATACCAATAATTCAGAACACTTACAAGTAACAACAAAATCACAGAATGCAGAGATTACTAATGACTATCTCTATCAACTAGATTTAGAAAATACTTTAAGATATTCAATTAGTCATGAAATTCCATTACATAAAATAATAAAGGGCGAAAAAATAGATGCATTAAAAAAGTATTTAAACATATTAGCTGAATATTTTCCTCTAAGACATAGTAACATTTTTCTAGAAACAATTTATGATGTTATTAAAAAAAGAAATAATATATCAGGAGAAGAATTTAGTCAGATAATAAAATCTATAGAAGAAGAAATGTCACCAATATATTCTGGTACTCCACAATGGATTGGATGCAAAGGGAGTAAAGAAGGATATCGTGGATATCCGTGTGGTCTTTGGACAATGTTTCATATGCTAACAGTCAATTATGGTGTTATAAAAAAGGGTACTGAACATGAACCAAGAAAGATATTAGAAGCAATGTATGGTTACATAAAGTATTTCTTTGGATGTGCTGATTGCTCACAACATTTTATACAGATGGCTGCAAAAAATAAAATTTTTGATGTTTCTAATGACAATGAGAGCATTTTATGGTTGTGGTCAGCCCATAATGAAGTAAATGCAAGATTAGCAGGGGATGCTACAGAAGATCCAAAATATAGGAAAGTTCAGTATCCAATAATTGAACATTGCCCGAATTGTAGACTTGAAAATGGTACTTGGAATGAAGAAAATGTTTTGAATTATCTTACAACAAAATATAGTTACAAAGGAATAAATTATTATGGTTCAGTTGAACAGAAAAAACATACTGGAAATAAAATGAAGATAAGACAAGAAAGACTGGTGCTTAGTAAATATATAAGTAATAAGAAGATTGGATGGGATTTCACTATTTTTGATATAAGTATTTGTGTTGTTTTATATGTTGCATCTGCTGTCATACTTATATTAGTCTGCATAAAATTTGCGGTAAAAAGAACATACAGGAAAAGAGCCTACATTAGTTTACTTGGAAAAGTTTAACTTTTATTTTTATTAATTGGAACTCATAAAAATTTGTAAAACGTACATCTAACAAACTTCAATAAGAAAATAATGAAGACATAACTGTGCTGTGTTAATGTATTGTACATATTTTATGTCTCTTTTTTTAATATATCACCATTTATACATGAATGTAGCATTTATACATAATTTTACCTGCTTTTCTTTAAAACGTGGTAACTATAGCTGTTTCAAATAGAATATGTTAGAACATATTTATTTTGTCTTAATATGGATATTATATATTTTAATTATTAGAGTAAAGAATACACGGTGATAATTATTTAAGTTTAGTATGTAAAATTTATTCATTGTTTTACTGTAATGTTTTTAGTAATTTAATATCTGCAAAATAGATAGAAAATTGTAAAGCTCAATACAGATATTTAAGGTTATTGTACTATATCCTGTGTTAATAATGATTTTAAACTAGTCTTATCAATGTACAATGCATTATGTATAATATTTATTGAAACTAAATATTCACAGTGATGGAAATTCTATTTGTATGTAAAAACTTTATGCTTGTTTTTAATTAAATTAAGCTTTCCTTGTACATATTAAGATTAAATTCTTTCAGTGACATGGTAAAACATATCTTCTGTAATAATTGTTCATATATATATATATATAACTTGTTTCATGATGAAAAATAAATATGACTTGATTAATCTGTATGTATTTAAATTTATATTTTTGTAAATAATAAGGGACAGTGAAACAAATATAAAAATTAATTAAAATGATACAACAAATCATAATAAGTGTAATAAACAATATATATATTTCAATGAACTTTAATAAAATTTTGTTTTATTTCTGTAATGCATTTGTGTATATTGTGTAGATATATAATTATTTTATAGAGAAATATACGATCAGTAATTATTTACTTTTAAAATTGGTATATTGCCATGAACTTGATGTATCCCATATTACACCATTATGTGGTAACTGAGACTTTACATAAGGAAGTATCAATGCTAGATACCATCGTTCACCTAATACTTCTTTTATATTTTGTTTCCAACCTAAATTGTATATATGTATTTTTTTGTTACTTTCATTAGCTACATTCCCACTTAATATTAGACAAATATGATAAGTGAATAAAACTCCTGTGAATAACATTCCTACTGTAGATACAATGTACAAAAGTAGATAAAATTGATCGATAGAGCCATCAAATCCAAAAACAAATATTGCTAAAGGAAAAACAATTTTTATAACTGACATAGGAAATTCAAAATGTATCCTACTCCACATAAACAAATTATTGTAATAAAAACTATACATTGTTGCTATAAATAAATACAAAAGGAACATTATAAAGTATCTGTGATTATAATGACCAACACAACACCCAGTAAAAATACAATGATGGTCCCTTTTTAAAATGCAAACATCACAAATTGAGCAATGCCAAGAACGGGGAGGTGCAAGTGTCTCACACGAGGCGCATAATCTCCAACCATCTTTAGTATTTGCAGCACTTATTGGCATAATATCCCTTCTAGTGCTAGTATCACAGAAAACTGTGTATGTGAAATTTCCAACTATATTTAACATGATAAAACTCCCAAAAGAGAAATGTAAAATGTATAAAAGAGTTGGATATTCATATATTGCTGGTAATACCACCCACAATTCGAACCAATATAATAGAGGCACGATTGTTAATATAAAAACCATAGAAAAGAGATCACTTAAAGTACGAGGCCAAATTTTTTTCCGGAGAATCATATTTAATAACTTTCCATTCACGAAGCACGTGAGTTTTTCCGGTATACTTGTTATTGATGTATATTTATTTCACGTTATATCATACCTACAATTTAATATTATATATTATTCTTTTTACTGATGTATCCTATTCTTTGTTATATCTAATATTTTTACATGTACATACCTTTAGTCGATTTATTATGTCCATTATTTTGAGCATGTATCAATAGTATTCATTCAGCATGAGAACATAAATAGATCGCGCAACGCGGCTAACTTCAATATATTCCCCACTACCCTACTCTTGTCGCTTCATCACAAAAATATATGAATAAAAAGAAGACGTGATATATTAGTTGAACGATGAAGATAACCTCGTAGTGAATGAGTACTTATTTCTCTACTTTTGTATACGCGAGAAGTTTGACTCTTTCCTGAACTTTGTTCAATATTTACTAACTTCAGATCCCTTGCTCGATTGTATTGGTTTGAATTTAAACATGTCATTCACATTTAAGTAAATCAAACGACAACAATTGTGATATGTTTAATATTGTCAGAAAAGAAATTTTTAATATAATTTTAAATAATTAATACTCAATATGCAAACTACTGAAGAATTTCCATTTCCTTTTCCTCCTTATTCTATACAAGTTCAATTTATGAAAGAATTGTATAATTGTTTAGAAAATGCTAAGTTGGGAATCTTTGAAAGTCCAACTGGTACTGGAAAATCTATGTCAATTATTTGTGGTGCTCTAAAATGGCTTTTAGATCATGAAGAGTTTCAGAAGAACCAGTTGGCAACAGCAATTACTGATTTTGAGGAAAAAATAAAAAATTGCACTAACTTATCCCACAATTGGTTTTTTGTACAAACTGAACAGATACAGTTAAACAGTGAGAAACAAAGTCTTCAAACGAAGCTAAATAGTATTCTACAATATGAACGTAAGAAGAATATTCTAAAAGAAGCAGCCAAGAATATGGATAAAAAAAAGAAATTATTTGGTCAAAGTAAACCAAATCAAGGAAAAAATGAAATCCAAACAGAAAAGAATGCACCAACTAATGAAGACACTAATATAGAAGAGGAACTATTGTTGGAAGATATAATGCAGCACTCAGAAAATTCTGAGGACGAAGACAGCGAAGAAGAAACCTTTGAAAATACTAAAATTTTTTTTTGTTCTAGAACCCATTCGCAATTATCACAATTTATAAGAGAACTTAAAAAGAGTCCTTATTCAAAAAATATATCTGTTGTTCCATTGGCATCTAGGTAGTTATAATTTGTTTCTTTAAATAAATTTATATATTTTAATAAACTAATTTATGTACATAATTTCAGGCAAAATTATTGTATTAATAAAGATGTAAGAAGATTAAAGCATCAAAATTTGATTAATGAACATTGTTTACAGTTACAAAAAAAGAAACCAACCATAAAAGATGAAAAAGATGTTAAAAGAAAGAAGGTAACAAATAGTTGCCCTTTTATGCCTGGAAATCAAGATTTATTGATAGGTGAAACGTTAATAGAAATTCAAGATATTGAAGAGATTGTACAAAAAGGAGAGAACTTTAAGACTTGTGCATATTATGCAACAAGAAAAGCTGTTCCTTCTGGTCAATTAATATTAGTTCCATATAATTCTGTACTTCATAAAAATACTAGAAGAAGTTCAGGAATTAATTTAAAAGGAAATATATTAATAATTGATGAAGCACACAACTTACTTGAAGCTATTGAAAGAATGCACAGTGTTATGATTACAGGCAGAAATTTATTGCATTGTCATAGTCAACTTTCACAATATCTGAAAAGGTAATGAATATTCAATTAACTATTATTACTATGATCATATACCATATAATTCTAAAAGTAAAAATGATATAAATTTTAGATTTCAGACTTTATTTTCTGCAAAAAATCTTTTATACTTAAATCAATTAAGTTTTTGTTTAAAAAAATTGTTAACTATTTTTGGAGCTACTACAAAATCAAATCTTGATGATAGTGTAAATGTAGAAACAATTTCAAAGTCCTATAAAATAGAAGAATTTGAAATAAAAATAGGAATTGATACAATAAATATATTTGAGTTATTGAAATTTATTAAAAATTCTCGATTAAGTCATAAATTACAGAGCTTTACAGAACAATATGAAAATAAAGTAAAAATTTGTAAACCCAATGTAAAGACATCTGGTATTAAACAGTTCTTAAATACAATTCAAAACAAAAGTTCTGAATGTACACCAAATACAGTTACGGCTGTAACAGATGAAGAACAATCAAATAATCCTCTGTTATTAGTAATAAGTTTCTTAGAGTCTTTACAAAATAGATGCACTGATGGACGCATATTTATTATCCCAGGCACAACTCTTGGACAGAGTATTATAAAATTCATTTTGTTGAATCCAGCAGCACACTTTCATGATATTGGTAAAGTTATAAATTTAAATATATGGGTACTACTATTAATGTTTCAGACATACAGTAATTAACTTATCGGTTCTAATTCTCAATAGTTCAAGACTCCAGAGCTGTAATATTAGCAGGTGGAACAATGGCACCAATGAATGAATTTACAGAACAGTTATTTATAGCAGCAGGTGCTGCACCTGAAAGAATTGTTACATTTTCATGTGATCATGTAGTACCTAAAGAAAATATAATATGCTCAGTTATAACTCATGGTCCAACTGGTGTTGAATTTGAATTTAATTATCAAAATCGACAAAATATGAAATTGGTATATATTATGTTATAAAATTATAGTATGGACAATTTTAATATGTAATGCAAAAAGAAGCAGAAAAGTACAATAAAACATTATGAATTTCTAACATCGATGATATATTTCAGTTGGATGAATTAGGTAGAGCATTATTAAATGTATGCAATATTGTACCAGCTGGTATTGTAGTATTTTTACCCTCTTATAATTTTGAGGAAGTAGTATATAAACACTTAGAAAAATCTGGTGTTATAACAAAAATTTCAGTAAAAAAACATGTTTTTCGGGAACCTAAGTCAACTTCTCAGGTATTCTATTTATTTACTCATAAATTCAACATAACATTTTTTCAGAAATCGTAAATTTTGAATAAATTACAAATTTTAGGTAAATGAAATTTTGGAACAATATGCAGCTCATATAGAAAAGCCGCGAAGTCCACAAAATGGTTCATTATTGTTTAGTGTAGTAGGTGGAAAACTAAGCGAAGGATTAAATTTTTCCGATAATTTGGGAAGGTGTATCATTGTGATAGGCATGCCCTATCCAAATATTAAATCACCAGAACTACAAGAGAAAATTAAATACTTAAATGAAAATATTGTATGTATATATTTTTTTATTTTTGCAACAAATTTAATGCTCGATACAATACAAAATTGAATTATATATTTTTTGTTCAATAGAAATCAGATGCTGGTCAGAATTTATATGAGAATTCATGTATGAAGGCAGTCAATCAATGTATTGGACGAGCAATTCGACATATTAATGATTATTCAACAGTAATATTATTAGATAAACGATATTCTTATAAAACGAAAGCTTTACCACAATGGATTCAACGTGCATTAATAATTCATAATAATTTTGGTAGCATGATTGGAGCTATGGCTAAATTTTTTAGTAAAAAGAAGAAAGAAGTAAAAAATTAGCAAATATCTACTATTGTACTACGAAAACGCTATTTTATTATAAATATTTTTATACCTTACATAACAATAGATAACATCATAATTTTTTAGAATTCAACACGTAAATATAAATATACAGTTGTGAATATGTTACATATAGTTTGCAAGGCATACTTCAAATTTATATGTTAAGTCATGGCAATAAATTTGACCAGGGTACAATATAGAACATGGAAAGTGTGACTAGAAAAAATAAATTTTATACATTAATTAAATAAGACATTCTTCTAATTATTATACTTTACATGTATACCTACATAATGAATTGCGTTGGGATAGTTTTGTGGTTGTATACTAAAAGCACAAAATTTTTTATAACGACTTCTTTGTTTTCCCAAAAGAAATTCTAATTTTTTAGGTGTAGGTATTATTTTTCTATATTGTCTTTCAACTTTTGATTCTTCTCCATCATCTTCTTCATCACTTTTATAACTTTCAATACCTTCATCATTTTCACTACTCTATAATAAAATGCATATATCCATAAATTTAGATATGACTTATCTAAATGACGAAAGTACATTATTTAGTATATATTTACATCTTTTAATAAATCATAACTATCTGAAAATTCTGTAATAATTCGAGGTGGCAGATGTCCTCCAGTATAAAACTGTACTCCACGTTGGTCCGAATAAATTTCTAAAACACTACAAGTAATACATTAAAAAAAATGCATTTAATATAACATATATAATATAATTTATTGCATATACCGTCCACTTTTTGTATGCCAAACTTTAGCAGCAAATAAACCACCCGATTGTTCATTTCTTGTAACACAAAAATTGTGATCATAGCCTTCTCCAGGTGGTACCTATTAATTAAATAAATATTTTAATCCATTAAATATTATTAAGAATACAATAGTATATAATAGTTGAATACCTTTTCCATATAATCTCTCAAAACTCTTGGTATTCGGAAGTCCATAACAGTTCCAGCTACACCACGTATAGCACCTGTAGGAACTGGATCTGTATAATCCGCAAATGTCCAACGATCACAGTTCAATAACACTTTATGATTTTTTAATTCTTTTTCTCCAGCATTCTGTTGAATTTTGCATACTTATTTAAGGACATACTTTTAGACATAACATTACTTACATGTCCAGCTAAATTGAACATGGAACCATGCGATAAGTTTACAATTGTCGGTTTAGAAGTAGTTGCTCGCATACATATGCTCAATTTATTATCTGATGTTAATTTAAATCTTATTGTAGTTAACACTGCACCTGGATAACCTTCTTCTCCATCTTGACTTAAATAACTCATAACAACTGAGCATCCAGCAATATATGAATCCCATACTTTACGACCAAATCCATTTGTCTAGCAATAAATGGAAATGGTTTATTATTTAGATATGTATGAATAACACTATTAATGAATTTACTCCTCCATGCAAGTGGTGTTTCCTATTGAAATCGTTTTTCGTTAATTCATAATCTTTGCCTCTGATAGTAATATGTCCATCCTTGATCCGATTTGCACATCTTCCTAATATACATCCAATAAATGGATTTGTTATTGGATTCATATATCCTATAAGATTGAAATATATTTTAAAACTAAATATTTACTTAATTTATAAATAAGATATGTGTGGAGTTATTCAATACCCTTCAGATCATCAAAACCAAGAACAACATCAGCAGAGTGTCCATACTTATCTGGACATTTTAGAGATACAATTGTAGCACCCCACGTAATAAGAATAACTTCCATGCGGTTAGTATTTAACATAGTATATGATTTTACTACTTTTGGTATTGAATCAATGAATACTTGGTCTTCTTTATCTAATTATTGTAATTTATCATTAATTATTATTATGTATGAACAAACTGATTGAGTAATTTACCATCCCATATTTCTCCAAATATTCCTTCTGTAATAGTTACATTTTTACAATTACAGTTATGAAAATCCATATTGATGACATTAATTACAATTAATACAATAAAATTTAGGTATTTTTTATTAATACAATAATTTTCATTTTTTGAAAACGACGAAGTGTAAAATATTTATTTTTTTTTATGTAAACAATAGAAAATCATTCCATTTTTAAATATACTATGGCAGTATAATAAAAAAACATGAGATATTTTTATCGTGTTACGTTAAAAAAGAAATTAATTTTATTTTTTGATGTTATTTTAAATGATTTATTAATAATAATAAGGCATCACCTACAATTTGTGATGCTTCAATGTTACAGTAATTGTAGTAATTAATATAATATATACTCCGGTTACTATTTATAATTTATATAATTAATATTTATAGAGTAATGTACAATGCTTGGAAAAATACATGAACTTTTTGTGTAAATCAGACACCACATTGATACAGTTTCCATTCAATTTTTGGGTTTTCACTGTTATATTTATATCTGTTAAGTAAAAAATTGAAGACATTTGTTATTGCATTTTTTTTTTTGTTTTCAATGAAATAACCTTTTATAATTTTGTATAACAAAATGAATAATTGTTATTCTTTTTCTCATTTTATACCATCCGTCTCTTGTTTATACATGTTAATGGACATGCAGTACCTAATATCTTCATTTGGCAAACTATATTTACCACAGAAAATTTTGAAGTTTCTATAACTTCATATAATTGTTGTTAGAATTATATTACATAAAAGATTTCTTTTTTCAAGCTTTGGGTCTTGCATTTCATTATTTTCAAGGCGCACACCAAAGCAGTCAATTTTTACTTAAATACATGTGGAACACATTGCACTTAGCTTATTAGTAGTATTCTTATCACTATGGAGTAATTTGAAATTTAAATAAATTGCCAGTAATTATGGATTTATGGGTTGCAGTACATTCTACATCCTCTAACTTCATATATTACAAAGAAATACTGACAAAGAATTAATTCCATGAATTAAAAGAACTGTGATAACTCCTCAATATCAGTTGTGTTTAAATGTGATTAGAAATAATAATATTGTTTAGTATATTTTACAACAAATAAACTTATAAAGAGTAGAGGAGATAACACAGTAAATAATTTGTGTACAATAAAAGTACAGTTTATAATTATCATCTTGGTCGTAAGTGTCATTGTACAAATTACTAATTTATAAGCTGCATGCAATTTTAATATAATCTGAATAAGAAGATATTTACAATTTGAATTTATATGGAAAGAAACACATTCAGAACAACGATAGTTGGTCACATTAACTTGCTTAACAGAAAAGATAAACTAAATTTGTTAAAAAATAATTAATTTATGTCTTGTTACGTATGAATTAGAGAGAGGATTTAATGTTATGAGTGTACGTGCAAAATTACTTCTTACATGGTTGTTCTGAACACTGTTTCCTCGAACATTTTTTTCTAGTAGATAAACGTATAGTCTATAAATGGTCTTTAATGAAATACAAAACTGAGTTTCATCTTCTTACATTTAGCTAAAGAAGTTATATTATATAAAAAATAAATATAGCTTAGACTAGCACTGTTGGCGATCATACGCCATTACATAATTAATAGTTGATAGCTGCCTAATATTATGTTTTGTATAAGTTATTGTTACTATCAACAATTATTGATATCAATTAGCATTCTAAGACTTCATTAAATATTTCTCAATTACCTTGGAAGCATTTTCAATTTTTTTGTTGCTCTTAACATATTAAGTACATGATACTAGCACCGCAGAATATCTTTGTACAACATAGAAAGGCATATCCATGAAATATTTATTCTATGTCTCTAATAACATCATAAATATTTCAGTCAACTGATTAATTATCTTTACTTATATGCAAGATTTCACAAATTGAACTTTGAACTAGCATGAACTAAATAAGATGTTTAACATTATATATAATTAATTTTTATACATATCTGTGCCAATTTAATAGAGTATTTTGAGATAAACACTTAACTTTGTCCACAGTATATTCAATTAATTGTTCTTTGGAAATATCTGAGTAAAGCATTTCGAATATTATCTTACATATAAAAGAAACTACTGGTGAATAAAATTGATGACCTGCGCATTAAAAACATTATACTTTACATATGAAATAAATATTAGAAATTACCAAAAAATACTTTTTCAAAGCTAATTCTTTTTCCTTTTTGTAACTCTACTGTATTTTATGTACATTGTGACATATCCTACAATACTGATTATCGTTCAGGAAATCATTATAAAAAAATGAAGCTATTGCTTTTCTGTTCTACACAATGTTAAAGAAACAAATGAATTATTTTGATTTCGTACAACGGCGTAGAATCTACGCAACAAGAAAATAAGTTTTCTTTTTTGATTAGTTTACATAAGTTTAGTTTAAATCATTTGTTATTTATTATTTACTATTGAACCAATAAATTATCTATGTATATCCACAAATAAGGAATAAGTTTAGTTCATTTTTTTTTCATATTTGTGAAAATATAAAATATAACTCAGAATAAAAGGTTTACAAGAATTAATTTCTTTCCTTTATTCCAATCAACTGAAAAAAGAAAAAAAATATTTGTTAAAACCTCATAGTCTCATTATATATCAGCATCTTAAGTAAGTAAAAAATAATTTCTGGGTCATCCGTGCATTTAAAAATCTGAAAAATATTTTAAGTATACTTTACATAATGTGACCAATATAAAGGAATGTATGGACTATTCTTACATTATTAAACAAATAATAACTGTTTGATACTTGTATGTACAACGATGATTATGTATATGGAGTGTCTTCGTTTTAAAATAATTTTGTAAGTATATCACACCTTAAGTAGCTACACAGTTTTTATAAGTAAACTATATGTTAGATATTTTTCTACAGATACGCCAATCACTTGAATGCATACCGTTTTTACATATAAAAGAAGTGTTTACTTTTAATCATACATGGCATATTAAATGTAGTCTATCACGCCGGTAGCTCACAAGTGCATTAAAATTTCTACTGTACAAATTTTTCACACGTGTAGATAGTGCCATGGTATTTGTATAAAAATGAAAGAATAATAAAATAGTATATGAAATCGGATAAATCAATCGCAAAGAAATGCAATTCATTGTAGATCTCATAAATCATAAATATTGTTTATGCTGATGCAAAAGAGTACATAGGAAAACATTGTGATAGACAAAAAACAAGTTAGTCTTATCCAATGATTATAGTATAAAATTTGTTTACAAGTATATATACATATACTGACACAAAGTAATGTTAAAGAAAATTATAAACAGTTCTCTTGAATTATCATAAACGTTTTCCTGATTATATGTTTCACTGTATTACATTACAAAATATTTACCTCCAACATTTAATTATGCTATCAGTCACTAAAAATTTCGATGGAATGTAAATTTGCTGTTAACATTAAATATCCCTAATAAATATGAGCAAATAATAACATAATCAAAGGAATAATAAAGCTTTGTTTCTCTAAAGCAGTATTAGTTAAAAACAAGTCAATGCATGAAATTCAATTCTTAATATTTAAAAAAAAAAAACGAAATTAATATAATTTTCAACTATATTATATAACATGCACGTATATGTTACTTTATATAATATTTCTCTGAGAACATTGAATTAAAATATTTGTTCTTTTTCTTAAATGTTTTAGTCGCTCTAGAGAACAATAGAAAAATATTGCATTTTTACATACTCGATGCTAACAGCAAATGCATAATGTGCGGAATGCATGAATAAAATGTTTATAAAGTAGAATTCAAATAACGTTTCATAATGGTGGATATACGATGTAGTTCTGGCATTCATAGTATTTCTACAAAACGTACATACCAGTTTTTTACCAAATTAAAAACAGTCTAATCGAATATAAGAGTCTTTCATAAGGATATCTCAGTATTATATACATGGAATGTTAAACTCTTACTGTACTCAATGACCTGCATTAATACACGATAAAATCTTTCGCAGGAGGCAGTGCTTCGACAACGTGCATCGCTGTATTTTCTAGTTATAATGATTCAATAAACTCTTGCTGCATTATTTACTCTTTCAACTCGTACGGTTGTAATTGAATGTTACTTTCAGGATTGACCAAACTTTTAGAGCATTACCTTTACATTACATTATATTCGGGATTTTAAATAAGCCAATGCTATGACAAAAATTCTCTCTCTAATTCAGAAATACTTGGTTTCCTACTTCTGTTCAATCGCCGATTAGCTTGTAACGGAACAGTAGCATCTTGATTTTGACCATGTACAGGTATGTCAAGTAACGTTTCTCTATGTTCACGGGAAACTCCGTCTCTATCAAAAGTTACCGGAGAAAATCGAACCCTACTTATAGAAATCTGACTGTCTTTAGCCGAAACGTAACTAGAGTCCTCAGATGTTAGAGAATCTGGTGGAGTAGGATTTGTTGGAGTACCCGAACCTGAATTGTTTTTGCTTACACTTTTATTTGGCGAATTATACGAATAATTAGAACGTTTTAAGCTTGATCGTAATCGATTGACCACTTCTAAATTACTCGGCCTTTCTCCCGAATTTGAATTTGAATCGTGTGAATTCTGACGCGTCAACAACTGTGAACCATAATCGTGGTTAAGCATACTTGGACTATATGTTCCTACGTTGGAAATAATAGCTGAAGATCGTTGATAATAATGTCCAGGTGAATACAAGGAATAGTCATCCTCGTCTTCCAAACGAAACGTTGGATTAATGTTACTTTGACTCGACGTACTTGCGTTCGAGACATTTGATGAAGTACGATGGTGAGTATATGAAGGAAGCCTTGATACTGGCCGAGCTGGATTATTCATACTGCTCGGATTATCATAAGCATGTGGAAATTCAGAACATTCAAGCATTCTGTCGCTGAAAAATAAAATGCGAAGATATTTAATATGGTTAACACTGTTTAATTGTAATATTACATACTAAATTACTTACTGATAATCTGTAGGTACAAAATACGTTGGTTCTGGTGGTCTATAGTATTCTGGTGGAACAACAGTGTACACAGGAGGTCCATAGTCTGGAAAAGGTGCAACGTTGCCCATGTATATCGTTGGTACTCTTTCCATTCTATCAACCCTTCCTGTTTCGTGCGTGTACATATCTTCGTTACTGGTACTGCTACTTTTTCTCCTAGGGCTTGGGGTTGGTGCATTAGAGCTTGTACTGCTTGCATAATGTTGAGGTGAATCCGTAAATCTTAACGGTTTGTCAGGCATAACACTGGGTGGTAGACCAGGTGCTATACCACCCATGTTACTTAAAAACGGCCTATGATACAGGTAATTATCTTGTTTAAAAAAAAAACAAAATGTAACTATAAATTCAATATTACAATTTTATACCTATAATGTCTTGCTGGTCCATGATAAGTATTATGAGGATACCCACTACTTGAACTAAATTCATAATCCGGTCCAAGATGGCCAGAATTACGATTTGATCCAGTATCTGCTTGAAACCACCATCGAGGAGGTTCATCTTCACATTCACCAACCCGTGGATACAATCTTGGGTGAATTGGAGATATGTTTGACATTCTTACATCATATCCAGTAGCTACTCCAGCTAACATAGCCGCGATATTGTATAAAACCAGCTCTATTATGCTTAACTTTGGTTTCTTCGTTTCTCCGTTATAAAGAGTTGGCATTGGAACAGGCATTGGCATGATGTAAGGTCCAGTTAGTCCAGGTTTCAAAGGGTAATCCGACGTTACCCAGTCAGTTGATAGATCAGGAGGTAAAGCCGGATAATCTACAAAAACAAATTTCTACAGTAATAATGTTGATACTAATGTATATTTTTTTAAAATACAAATTTAGAATGGTGGAGTACAATTGTAATTTTTATTTTCCATTTTGCAGTACTAAGTAAATCACAATATCATGATAATTACTATTACTTTTCATCTCTTACCTTTGTACATAATTTTTTAAAAGCCTTGTATTACAAGTTTACAATAACTTCAAAATAAACAGTTTAGTATAGTTACAACATGCTTACTTGTTATATTACTTATAACTAATTTGTGTATGTAAGCGCAATGTGTCACATGCATCATATTAAAACACTACATGCCACATTCTTATTTTAACTATTCTTATTACTAATGATTCTTAGAAAGCCTTCATATTATTTTCTAAAACACAATCATAAGCATAAAAGCCCATATTTTGAAAGTGACTAACTTTGTTGAAAAATAATGGAACTTTGAAAATCAGACAGGATATAAAAAGAAGGGAATAAAGTATATTTAAAGCGATAACCATTTATCATAATTAACTTTAAAATTTTTTCTTTCTTGCATGATATTAATTCGATATAAGTATAAAATTTATACTAAAAATGATTGGATGATAGCAATAAAAAAAGAAAATTCATTTATATCAATAGTTCTTAATAAATTATATACAAAATAGAAGTATAAAACAATTAATGGAGTATTTTTTTCAAATGACATTGGAATTTTAGGGCAAGAAAAGGACCAAACCCAATCTTGATAGTTAGGATCCTACTGGAAGCATGCAAAAGGATTCTTTTACGCTCGATCATTGGTAAACAACAAAAAACAATGTAAAAACATTAATATGTACCAAAAACAAATTAATATTTATTGCTTATTGCGTGTTTAGTTAACAAATTAATTGTAACAAACGTATAAAAACAAATACATTTCCTTCGAAAATATTCAAACTGCATATTTGAATCATAAATATAAGAATAAACGAACGTAGATTTTTAAGTTAATTAAATATAACCATAAACCGAGCGTAAAAATTCAGAAAACGAAAAAACAAAATTCAACGTGTCCAACTGAAAAGGTTTTATTGAAAAAAATTCTATTTCTAAATACAAGTGTGCGTGTCGCTCCATGTGTTGTATGTAACGTGCGCGAAATTTCTGAATAAAAAAAAATGTCGAAAGTCTACCATGATACAAAAAATGAAATCGCTATTAAATTGAACGGAAAATAATTAACAAAACATGAAATTAATTTAAACGTGTTTAAGGCAATAAAGAAAAAAATACAACTCTACTTTCACACTTAAAACGTAATACTCTTTATAATAATTTTGTAACTTTGATTTTCCAAATTTCGAAATTACAATTTATACAAAAGATACAGTTTTCCAGAAACGCTCTTAAATAAAAAAAATAACTGTAATCCAAAACTTTTGGTTGTAATGGCAGAAGCACATGATTTTCTTTTCACATAATAAAGGGCTGTTAGCTCTGCTTTGTTAGAATGTTATATATTTTAGATAACATCAGAAAAGAACCAACACCAGAAAGATTGCATTTACATTTCATGTAATCATTAAATTACAGAGTTCAAAATACGAAGTTCTTATAAATTTAAATTAAATTATAAATAGCTCTTAGATTATTGCAGGGTAGCAGATTACCCTGTATTAAAATATTCTAAAATAACATATTCACTATGTAATTTGATAGACATTTGTATTGTATTAAAATTAATCAACAGAATTACCAATATACGTGTAAATGGATTTTGTTTGTTTGATGTAAACCGATTTAATCAACAATTTATCTATTCTTTGATGAAATTTAAAGTCCTACAAGATGGCATATAGCAATAATATATACCATTCCAAACAATTCAATCGAATAAAATAATCTTAAACACAACACTATCAATATAAAAAGATGGGAACATAATTTTCCTTTAAATGTTTGCAACTGTACATGTGTCATTAAAATATATACTTTTATCTTGAAACGTCAATACATGTTGAAATCCAACTAAATAGTGTACTCATGCACTCGTATGAAAATAATTTTAAGCACAATCTATCCAGATACGATTTGTCAAAAAAATCATAGAGAAAAAAGAAAGAACAAACAAAACAAAATATAATATTTAAATATAAACACGAAAAGGCACTGCCCGTTTGAGATCTTTACTTTTATTACAATGGAAAAAAAAGTTAAAATATCATTTACTGAGACCAGCCGTGATATGGAAAAAGAAATAAATAGGTCTCTTACAAGGTGTGAAACAGTTGCGCAACAATATAAAGAGACTTACGAGTGGGATAGATGCTTTCCTCAGAAACGCCTGCGGTAAAAAAAAAAATATAAGATTGTTACTAAAACATATAAAACAGAAAGAAGGTGTATTCGTAAAATGCGTTTGCAAATTGTACGTTTTATATGCACATCTCTGTCCTTGCGAAATACATCACTTGTCACTTTTCTTCAAAATTTTTGGCGAGGCGTAAATAATACTATTCACATCTTCTGAACTATGGTGCGAAGGAGTATCTCTCAGTGATTCAATTAGATTTTTCTTTTGTCCATAATTAATTTGTGAATTGTAACGCTCGCAATCCTGGCTATATCCAGGCGTGTGCATGATGGAATTGATATCGTCAATATCATCTTCGCAACTACGCAAATATTCGTTGCTCTTTGATTTTTGATTCAAGAACGAATCCGAATCGAAACTTCGATCTAATTGTGGAATGCGTTGTTTTAAACGGCCCTCTCACACGCCGCTAACACTATCGAAAGATGTGGGAGATTTTTTACACTTGTTCTCCGGAAACAAACTTAAGGAATTTTTTGAAACAGAACTATCGTTCGAATGTTCCGAATCGAAGTTACAAAGTTCTGACTCGAGGCTTTCGAAATCTATCCCCTCCCGCGAATTCGCTGTCAAGAATTTCGGCATTGCGCTATTCTGATCGGAATCACGCTGACTAAATTGCGGCATAGATATCGTGTTATCTAGAACGTTATATTCTACTTTAACGACGGTGGTTTTATCGTCAAGAGCGTCCCGACTTCCCCAAGCCCTCATTTTGTTTAACATTCTTAAAGGACTCTTAGACATTCTTGATTTATGCTGGGATTTTTTACCTACAGAATTCTCAGGACTCGACTCTAAGCCGTCTGTATCGTTGATCTTAATCGTAACAGAATTCTTCCGTTCTGCGCTATGTGGAGAATTTAAAGAGCTTTTCCTTGATCCAGAGGGAGAACGAAAAAAGTCAGCGAAAGCGGCTAATCGTGATTCCGAACTATCTCTACGTTTTGACTCTTTCGACTTGCTTCTTTCGCGTTTTTTCTTCTTCACGCGTTTCGCAGTACCAACCAAACTACACGCTACGCTCTGTACAAAATTTGAAGAATATGAGTGTTCCCAGTCACCTACTATGTGCTTTTGGCTTCTAGCGGATGAGGTTTTTAATGTGTTCCTAGTATTTGATTTTGAGTAATTATCCATGACTAAGTGCTCATTGGAGAAATGAGTTTTATGATTGTTCGCCTGTTTATTATGCAAAACGACGGACTCGTAAATATCGTTGTCCACGATAACCGAATCTTCACCTATATTGCAAGGTGGACAGCTTTCACTTTGCAGAATGTTGTTAGAATTTTCTGGAATGTTGTTATAACTATATCCTGGATGATTGTCTATCAAATTATTTGCTGAGGAGTACAACTTTCTGGAGGAGGGGTTACCTATTTCTTGAAGAAGCGGGGAGCGATGTGCCAACAGGGCGGTACGCAGAGGTGTCTTTTCAAGATCTGGAGCAGAACGAGACCACCGCTTGCCACCTGGTGATGCAGGATTTGGTGGCTGTGTGATAATAGCCCCACGCTCCCGTTGGTGGAGTGTTGACGGTCCCCAAGTCTTACCCTTCACTCCATCTGCTGGTACTAAAGGTGGAAGACAAAAAACAAAACGCTACTCACTACGATACTGGTTTTTCCCTCCTACCCTAGACACTTTTAAGTTTTATACACGCTTTGAAATAATAAAGATGTTTCATGTGGTTCGTAATAATATTCTGAACGGTAACTTTCGTAAAGAAAGTCTCTTTCGTTTACAGTATTAAATACGATAAGAAAAATTGATTAAACGACTTTACTAACGAATAATATTAATATATAAACTCTTAATTTCTCTTACAAAAGAAAGATAACACAACGTAAATTATATACATGTATATATGATCTTTGAAAAACAAAAATATATTTAATTATTCACACCATGCCAATAAATATCAAGATTAAATAAAAACAACGTGTCTACAAAGCGCAAACATTGTGATTCAAATTTCTCGTAAATACTGAAAAAATATCTCAGGACAAAATCATTCATATACTGAACAACATGTAATTATAATTGTGAACTACTAACAAATATTTTTTATAAATTACTTACAAGCAATTGCACGTAATCTTGGAATACTAGGCGAGCCTGGTGGGCTATTAGGTCTCGATGGATTTCGCACTTTTCCTCGATCTAACGCTGTATGTTGAACCGTTATTGTATGGCGAAAATCTATGTTAACGAAAATGTACATTGTTATTTGTAACAATTTCTTGATTCATTATTCATTGAAATAAATTATAAAATACTTACCAGATGGAGCACTTATATTACTCCCAGGTTCTTTCTTATTTAATTTTAATCTTGATTTCTTGAATTTTCCACGCCTCTTGTTTGGCGTAGGAGTATTTTGTTGTTGAATTATCATTACTGTAAGTTCACGCTCTAATAAGTCTATTTCTCTGGCAGCTAATTCTTGTTCTCGCTGTCTCAAATTTTCTTCGTGTTGTCGTTGTTGTACTTGTGCTTTTGTTAATTCTTCTTCTCTACAGCGCAATTCCTAATGGACAAAAATATTTAAAAAATTGAACAAACAAAATTTAACAAATTAAATTATTGTTCATCACAAGGTTTGTTTCAGAAATTAAAGGAAACGAGTGACAAAATGTACATTTGCCGTCAAAAATAAAAACAGTTGGTAATTTCAACGATAGCTACACATTATCTTACCTCTTCTAGCGATCTGCATGCCTTTGTATAGCATTTAAAAGAATGATTATAAATATTATTTATAATGATATAAATTATACACGCGTGTTTATTGTATGTTATCTTTGTACAAATTCAGTTTTTTTTAATAAAATTTGAATTATATACCTTTTCCTTCATGCGCAATCCATGAAGAACTTGCTCAATTTCAAGTCTCCAATCTTCTTGCATCGTATGAAACGATTCATGCGGTGTTGCTGCAAATGCACTACGTACTTCATCCAATGCTATTAGAATTTCGGCAAATCCTGGTCTTGAATGGCTATCGGAAGCCCAACATGCTAAACAAGTATTTTGTTTTATTTTCAAAATGGTTCTTGTTTTTTAATGTTAATATTGTTATGCAATAATATACCTTCCATTAAAAATCTCCAAGGTTGAGGACAAGTCGATGGAATAGGCAATGTAAGTTTATTAACGGCAACACCATATGCCACTGCTAAAGCATCTATTCCTTTGTAAGGAGTTTCACCAGTTAAAAGTTCCCATAAAAGAACACCATAACTATACATATAAAAATGGATTAGAGAAGAAGAAAAGAATATATTTGCAAAGAAAATTTATTAATGATTAAAGTGACATAGGAGGTACATAAAACTGACCTCCAAACATCACTGGCTTTACTGAAAGTACTCTTTTTAATAACCTCTGGTGCCATCCAAGCATATGTGCCTGCTGCTGACATTCGTGTTGTCTTATAAACTTCCCTTGCCAATCCAAAGTCAGTTATTTTTAAAGTTTTATATTGTAGATCGTCATTTTCTATAGGTTCACTCAATAACACTATTACAAATAAAAATATGAATATACTACACGTATAAATATATAAATAAAACTTTTAATGAACAAATATTTGTTATGTTACAACAACTTACCATTAGAACTTTTTAGGTCCCTGTGAATAAGACTTATAGGAGCTTTATTGTGAAGGTAGTCCATGCCACGAGCAATCTGTATAGCCCAATCAACGAGTACATCAGGTCTGATTTTTCTACCGCTAAGAACCCTGTTCAAACTACCACCTCGTGCGTATTCCATTACAAGACACATATTTGGCATTTTTAAACAAACTCCTTCTAATTGCACAATATTCTCATGTTTTAGTAACCAAAATAATTTTGCTTCTTGTCGAACATTTTCTAATGTTACGCTTGGCTCTTCATCTGGATCTTGGCGAGCTGCTTTAACAGCTACTTCATGTTTTTGCCAAAATCCCCTGAAATATTATACAGAATCTTAGATGTTATTAAATAGAATGTTATACATCTGTTATGCTTAGGAGATTGCAATAAAATTAAGTACCTATAAACTTTCCCAAATCCACCAACTCCTATTACTTCTTCTAGTTGTAACTCTTCAAAATCAATTTCAACCGGTTGAACTTTATCGATCACCGATGAAACTCGATCAATACTATCTGCTTCTGCAACAAAATTGGCTGGAAAAATACCAACTTTTCCATGGATTTTTCCAGTCCACCACCCTTCATCACCTGAGATTTTTGAATCCTTAGATAGAACCTAATGGATTAAACAAAGCACATTTGTACTCTGACACTTTACCGCAAAATCATAATTTCATAAATATATATGAAAAAATTTACCTCAACCGTTTCACCTCTTTGTAAAGATAATTCATCTTCGCCTTGGGCAACATAATCAAATAATGCCGTAAAAATTGTTGAACTATTATCTTGTCTTGATTGGGAAGAGGAATGTGTACCGTGAGATGGACTAGTCTGTTGAGAAACAGTTCTTGCAGTACCACCACTATGCGTATCAGAAACACTGCTATCAGACATATTGTTGCTGGATGAGCGTCCATACAAATATCCGTAACTAAAATATAAAGGTTCAATTAACCACATCTTGACACTACTACAAATTCATGAAACCTGATAGATTTAAGAATATAAACAAGATGATTTTCCTACTAGGAAACATAAAATAAGTGGAAGAAAACATATCACTCAACCACTTAAACATAAAATATAGTTTTCTTTACTACTGTAGTCCCAATAACACAGGATAATATTGATCTTCTATGATGCAACGAATAGCGGTTGAGCAATATACTTTCTGGCCTTGTTTTATGTTTCCTAGTTGCAGAATCAATTTTTGTTATAAGTATTATACCTCGTGGAATGATTATTTGATCTACTATTATGTTGGTATCTTGGGGACGAATTGGCTGTGTTAGCGCTATGAGAATTAGAGGAGCCATTCTCTGGATGAAGTAGAAACCGCTCGCTCCGATGACGAGCATCTGGTTGTCCGTGGTCCATCAAGGTAGACAAGCCCCTCGCCGATAGCCCGGCTGGCGGCATATGGCCTTACACTCTTCGTAATCTTTCCTTTTCTGGAAATTACAGCCGTTTGTCTTATAATCCTTGTGCAATATTTACCAGCGAAACCACAACTAATACAAAACACTTCTGATGTATTATTAGTTCTCCTTGAAGAAAACTGAATGAACATATATAAGAAGTCTATATCCACCTTGTATTATTTTCCCAACACTACACACATCTTTACACATTTCACATTTGTTTTCTACATATCTCTAAAAATCGAGAACAATTTACGAACGTGAAACAGTTCTTCCATTTTTCGGTAATAATTTAAATATACACACAGATTTTACAAGAAAAATGTGGGGTGAGAGGAGGTGATCTCCACCACTAACACCCCATGCATAAAAACACTTTAATCATGACCGGCATTTTGATTCGCGAGTCCGACAACAACGCGGCGAAGAATTTCTGATTTTCTTACGCGTGTCACACTCCTCCCAGGAGCATTGCGAATCAAATTTCAGCAGAATAGAAAAAAGCTCGATATGCCATAAAACCACTTTGGAGTCTCGCGTCGGGGTGTGTATACCCACAAGCCACTGTTGACGAAACCGATTCTTTTCATTGAATCGGCATTAGGAGCAGTGTACTCGGGTTGTGTGGAGTTGAAAGCGACGTGTTTGCCTCCCCGAGGACACGACGCTTCGCGTCAGCCCGCACAACGCACGATGATTCCACATTTAACGATAGAAAACCAGCCAGTACTCATAGCAATAACCTAATGGTCGCCATGTTTCGTTTGACGGCCCCACCGTTGACGTGATATATTGGATCACGATTTATAGAGAGAACGTTTGAAAGGTCGCTTTACGTCGTTGCAACTATATAAGGTTCATTTACAACAATGCGATAAAATTATATGTTCCGTTTGGATCTATACGCTCTATAATCCATGGAAAAGTACATGCGCTCTTACGACCATCGTGATATCAAAAATATATACTCAGCGTACAGAACATTTCGTAAATTACAATTCTAGTTGATTACAGTTAGTTTTACATACTCGCGACTACTAAAAATACATTACAAAAATTTTATGCAATATTTCTTTTCTTTCGTATACTTGGCTAGACTTTCTTTGTATAAATACAAATTTTTTAATTTATAAATTCAAAAGTTTGTCAATTCAAAAATGTATCAACCAAAAATAAACAAGTGGTGACTTTTTATCTCTATGTTGTCCTGTCTAATTTGCCATTTTATTTTTTTCCCACCATATATAACCATAAAGGCAGAACAATCTATAGAAAAACTTTACATTTATAATCAGAAATTTTCTGTTTAAAGATGGTAAAGTTTGTCGGGAAAAATATGACGGATGTAGATTCAAGCACCATCTCGTGTATTATGGAGCTATTAAATAAAGTAACTAAACTTTATTTGTAGGACAGAGTATTCGTTTTTGTAACCAAAATTCATTTGGTATTCAAATAAACATTTATCTAAACATTTTAGTATTACGGAACGGTTTCTCAATTATATTGTTTCCTTTTTTGATGATTTTTATGGATACCAATAACTTGTTTGTGTCAAAGGTTGAGATCACGAATGTTCGAATCTTATGGGGAACCGTATGGTTCGTGTCCAAAATCATCTGAGATGTGAAGATGGCTGCGAAGTCAGTAAGTCGTGTGCGCCAAATTCATTGATTAATAAGGCCGAGATAAAATGTATCGCCTTATTGTTTGTCACGCGATTTTTCGAATGAAAAAGATACGCTACGCATAAAGCTGTAAACCAGCAAGTGATGGAAAGATGGTGAGGGAGCACTTTTGCAACTGGTATGGGTTCTCAAACGCTGGAAATTTTGAGACAAGGCGTCTGGGCGAGCCTGACAGGAGGCTGGTTTTACGATCCGCATCTCGATGTTTTTTCAAATACTTTTCACCTTTACATTTGGCTCTTCTTGCTCTGTGTACCATTTACTATATATCTTGTAAGTAAACTTACATATACATTTTTTTGCACTTGTAACGTACTTACCTTGTATAAATAACGTTATACAATGTGACTCACTGACTTCGTTCGGCTAGAATATCATTGTTATTTCAAACAATAAACTAAAATAATACTTATGAAAGTTATACAATGTCGGGAAATAATATAGTATCAATAGTTTCTTTTCAGGTGGAGGTATAGAGGAGATCTAGAGGTCAGTTTTGTTCTTTCAAAGGGAACATCCAGTTATTTCTAGAACAGCTAATTCTGAATATGGAAGTACTTAGGAATATTTATCTTAAAACAATAAATCTTGTGATATTTTATTTTGTTCATTCTGCTACTTTCATTATAAATGGAGAATGAATTCTTATGCGTTTATAATGTATCAATGTATGCAATATAGATCCAGGGTCTGTAGATTATGAGACTGATATATACTTTGTAAACTTTCATGTATCATAAATGCATAAATATCTATAGCCTAATCATAACATTTGTTCCAAATATTATGTTGATTACCTTACATTCACTAAATGAGAAATTCAATGATGGTATTCCATGACTTATATATAAAAATTAAATATATAATAAATATTTAATTACATCTTAAACTTTGTACTGAGAGTAGCAGGATATATAAAGATTTATGATAAATATACACATATGCTCAGAATTTGCTGTTTCAGCAAAAATATTGAATATTCTATTTAAAAAAATAAAATTGACATCTAGATCTCTGCTATGTTTTCATTTGCAAAGAAATCATTGATATAATATATGTATTAACAATGGTATTGTGTTATTTTTAATCTATATACATAAGTGTATAGTTTATATAATTATTGTCAGAATGAATTAATATTATACATTAGTCTTTCATTTTGTAGTATTTTCCACCAACGTTGTATGTTTGGGTGGCATATTGTTCTTCAATTGGAGCATTATTTGGTACAATAAAATGTGTCAATCATGCATTGCATTGTGTGTATGATACGACTGAATGTTTAGAAGAATGTGGTCAGACCATTAGCCAGCAAAGATCAGAAAGTGAAAAAAGACATATAGTGCATAATAAATGCAGGGAACAATCACAAAATCAAGTAGAGCATGGAATAGAGCTTCAAGTTTTAAGCGGTATAATATATTGTTTTTTATACTTCAAATTTATCATTTATGTAAATGTAAAGTATATTTAACTTTAAGTTATATTCAAATTGTGAAGAAATAATTTGTGAGCTCTTTTAAAATAGGAAAAACAGATACACCACCCGTTGAATGCTCATCACGCAACTCTTTTATCGAATCAAATGTTCAAAATGCAGATGCAGATAGTATAACATCTGAGTACAATCGAGATAAACCTAGTTCAACTATAGATTTGAAGGTAGAAATTCATAGAAAAAATAGCTCAGAAAGTTCAGAAGAAGCACAGTTAACTAAACCAATGGTACCTAGTATAAATGTACATGAAGCAGAATTAGCTGCTGCTCAGTACTATGAACCACGTTTTCGAAATAAAATACATGGTATTACTTCTTTAACTTTTACATTAAAGTTTAATACCACTGTTTTTATGATACTAATATTTATTTTGGGTAATTTTGGAAACATGTAGAAAGAAGGTTAAAACGACTTAAATGCGTTGTTATTACCGAGCACGATCGACAAGGTTCCAGAAAATTGTGCAGACAATATAAAGATACACGAAATCGTCACTCTAAACAGGGTAGTCTTGGTAAAACAGGTTCTGAAAGTCAAATAAAACAAACAAGTTCATTAGAACTGGAAGACCATGCAGATGATTATCCTTATTGGAAGTCCAATCAAAGTGTTCGACGTCTTAATTCTAATTCAATTCCAATGGAAACTCATTTAATGAATGATCATCCGCAGAGTTTAGAAATTATATCAAAAAAGGAAGACATGGACAAAAATAAAATTTCATCGCATCCACAATCCTTAGAGGTAAAAATGAAAGGAATATATATATTTAACAAAAAGTATAATTGAAACTGCATTTTTATAATATTTTTCTCAAGGTTATTACAAAGAAACCACATCAACAACTTATTCATCCACAAAGTCTTGAAATAATTGGTGCTACTAACAAAAATATGAACTCTACAGATGACAATAATTTACCTCTTCACCCACAGAGTCTTGAAACAATTAATACTAAAAAGGTATAATTAGATTTATATATCTATCAGATTATAAATGACATTATATTAAAAAACTACATTTGTTTTGAAGGTGTTACCTCAGAATACATTGAAAAAAAATCAACTGCAATTATTACCATATCTTAGTTATGGATCAGAGATAGTACATCCTATAGCAGAACAAAGCGATGAACAGTTTGCTAATGAAAGTACAGGAGGGTTTAGTCTTCGCGATTCCTGTAGTCCGTTACTTACTCGAAAGAGTTGTGAAAATAATACTACCTCAAATCGAGACAGAAGTCTTAGCACTAGCCGATTTGAAGATAGATTTTCAAGGTAATTTAAAAGTTATAAAAATAATTATCTAATTACCAATTGATTAATTTATGTATTTTTGTTCAAACTTAGATTTAATGGGGATGCTGGTATAGATAATGATTCTGCAAATTCTCGTGATGCACTGATCGAAGAATCAAAGCCTGGCGTTAAAAGAAGATACAGTAATGCGAGTCAGAGCAGTCGTGAATTTTCAGATGGAGAGAGGTCCAAAGACAAACAAGATAAATTGAAAAATATAGATGATCCGTTGAATGTTGGAAGTGTTCTTGGAATAGATCGATTATTCGAAGGCAATGATTGTACAATAGACTCACGAACGAATAAAGGCAAGTTTAACTTATTAAACGTCATTCACACTACTAACACTATTGAATTGTACTGTATACGAAGAAAATACATCAATAAATACTTATTGACATCGGTTAATAATGAAAAGTGAAATTCATATGAAAAGTATTTTATCATACTCTTAAAAGTACAAAAAGGGTTAACAACAACAATATAGTTTATAAATTCTCATTCTATAGGATTGCATGATAAGGAACCAGATTCTGGTTCGTCTAGTACGATACTGAGCATGGAAAATGAGGTGAAACGAAAGTTACTCCCGCAATTAGAAACAGATAACAAACGACATCAAGGTGCGATACCTAAACAAAGCCGTCCAAAACCTGCAGTAGAAGCTATAGATGATAATATTACAACTGTTGAACAAACCCGGCCAAAACTTAAACGAACGTTAGAAGTCAGAAGAGGCAAAAATAGAAGAAGAGAAGGAAGATTTGAACAAACTAGTGGTTCGAACAACGAGTTAAGTACACTTAGCCTTGCATCTTCTTTATTAGCTACGTTATTGACTTCTGGCCGAGACTTACCTGGCCAATCTAGTACGGTGTCCGATTTAAGATTAGGCTGTAGTTCAGAAAATCGAAACTCACGAAGAAGGCGAGGTCCTTTGAAGTGCTCAATTAGACCGTATCGTGTACCACGAGATAGAAATCGGGACGACAATGTTGTACCGTTCACCGCTTTACTCGGACTCATATCAAACGAAGAATGTCATTTGGTCGCCAATCATAACGACACCATAGAAGCAACCGTACCTTATTCTCACGATGAAAGCGAACACTGGTTAGCCTACACCTTCGACGAAAAAACATCTGACGTTGCTGCAGCTGCGCAAGTTCCTTCTAGCAATAATGATAAATTGTTGAATACCTTGCTACGTCAACAACTTAATCAAAATTTACGTTACGATAGAAACTGGGAATTAACGGATACTTTGAGCATCAGTTCTAGTAGTCCGTCATTAAATTCTCTTGATTTAAGTATACACATAGATACGCCGCCCGTTTTGTCAAGCCCAAAAAGCAATCAAACGAAGGCACAAAATTCATTTTCATCAAATTTAGTTTCTTCGAATACTGGGAGTACCAATCACTCGACGGGAGAAACCTCGGAACGAGATCAATTTCATCAGAACGCTGGGAATTCGAATCAATGCGAACTCGAAACTTTAGAACGTGACCAATTTCATCAAGATATAATGTCACGTATCGAATCAATGACAGATAGAAATCGAAGATTACGAAATTTATTAGGATATTTCAATTTGAACCTTTACCCGGTTGACTCTAATCGTCGAGTGCCTGTTCTAACGATGCCAACGCATCAAGAAGCCGATATGAATACAAATTTATCTTGGAACCGATTTATCGGTGGTCTAGATGGTTCCGATTCTAAACCCAAACAAGCAAGACATTATTATAAATGGAAAATCGGAAAATTACCGCACATTAAAGTGCGATTCGATCGTTTATTTTTATTGGCTTTATTAGATCGAAATTTGACCATTTTTGAGACTATCATTTCGACGTTCTTAGCAGTTGCCGTCGCTGGATTAGGTCTCCTGTTACTTCAGCAAGGATTTTACCGAGACATATTTGCTTTCATGTTCTGCTTTGTAACTGCAGGATGTCAGTATTCATTATTAAAGTCTGTTCAGCCTGACGCTGCTTCTCCGACACACGGATTTAATCGTATAATAGTCTTTTCCCGCCCCGTGTATTACATATTATGTTCGGGATTCATATTAATTTTCAACGAATCTTTGAGAAGCTTTAAAACATCTGAGTTTCGTATATACGGTTTACGAATCCCAGATTATGATATTATATTGCAGATGCGGAATATTTTATTAATTTTTCTTTTGTGTTTTCCAGTCGTGTTTTCTTTGGGTTTGCTCCCTCAGATCAATACTTTTTTAATGTACCTCTGTGAACACATAGACATTCACTTATTTGGTGGTAACGCTACCACTAGTCTACTTTCTTCCATATATTGTCTCTGTCGCAGTATTGTCACTGTTGTTATTTTGTATGGGTTTGCATATGGAGCACTCACAGAACCCAAGTCTTCGCAACATATTTTATTCTCCATCTTTGCAGGCTTATTAGTCGCTGTGTCTTATCATTTGAGCAGATCTTCCTCGGATCCCTCTGTAATGTGGGATATTGTTAAAGCAAATTTATGGCCACCGGAAGTTTATATGGAAGAAAAGGAAGCTAAGATTATCGAAAATACATCCCGTAGAGACAATTTATCTGCACCGTACAAAGAAGCAAAATTCAGAGCATACAGAAGAAAGAAACACGTAAAGATTGAAGTTGGCGAACAAATGTCTGATACAGAATTAGTAGATCCATTGCCTGAAAAGCTGAGAGCAACAGTAAATGCAAGATTAAAGAATGACTTAATAGTGTGCACAGTGATAGGTACTTTGTCATTCGGAATTCATTGTTCGACCGTATTCACAGCATTACAACCAGAATTAAACCCTGTTTTATGGGGCATCGCAAGTTGCTTAGGATTCCTGTTACATTACATTGTACCACAACTTCGGAAACAATTACCATGGTTGTATTTATCAAGACCAGTACTACGTAGTCATGAATATGGTCAATATGAAGTTCGTGAACCAGTGAAAATTATGTGGTTCGAGAAAGCTTATGTTTGTCTATGTTTCCTGGAAAGGAATGTTTTGTATCCAATAGTGTTTCTGGGAGCGCTTACAGAATGTTCATCAAAAATTGTATCCAAATTTGGAGAAAGTGTAGGTGCATTGATTATAGTCATTTGTGGATTGAAATCATTAAGATCTGCGTATTCTGACCCGTCAACACGTTACCTGGTTCTAATTTTTGCTGCCTTGTTTTTCAAGCTCGATTTTCGAAATCTCAGCGAAACATTTTTGGTGGACTATTTTGTAACAGGAATAGCATTTGCTAAGATTTATGAATTACTGTTGAAAATTCAGTTTGTAGTCACATACATTGCACCCTGGCAAATTACGTGGGGCAGTGCTTTCCATGCATTCGCTCAACCATTTTCCGTTCCACATTCTGCTATGCTGTTTTTGCAAGCGGGCATCTCCGCGATTCTGAGCACCCCTTTAAATCCACTTCTGGGCAGTGCAATTTTTATATCGTCGTACGTACGTCCGGTGAAATTCTGGGAGCGAGACTACAAGACGAGAAGAGTAGATCATTCCAATACACGGATGTCTTCGCATTTGGATCGAAATTTGGGTGCTGATGATAATAATTTGAATTCAATATTTTACGAACAATTAACAAGATCGCTACAACACAGCCTTTGTGGAGACCTTGTTCTTGGCCGCTGGGGGAACGTTGAACAAGGCGACTGTTTTTTATTAGCATCTGATTACTTGAATTGTTTAGTACATGTTGTACAATTAGGCAATGGATTAGTAACTTTCCAATTGAGGGGCCTCGAATTTCGTGGAACGTATTGCCAGCAAAGAGAAGTATGTACCATATTTATAAGTATATTTTTATCTTGCTGTCTGGCCCTGAATAACACTGCTAGCTCTTTCTATGCTATGCTTGATCGTATCTAAAGGAGCCACATAGCAAGACTGCACCAATTTTTCACAAATTATCATCGAATATGAACCTTACTATCTTTCATTTTTAGGTGGAAGCAATATCCGAAGGAATTGAGCGTAACAACAATTGTTGTTGCTGCGAAATGGGACATTTTTCAAATGTACTAAGCGTGAATGCAGCTTTTAGACAACGCTGGCTAGCCTGGGAGGTTGCAAGCTCCAAATATGTTCTAGAAGGATACTCAATTTCCGACAATTCAGCGGTTTCTATGCTTCAAGTGTTTGAATTTCGTAAAGTGCTGGTTACTTACTACGTAAAAAGTATTGTTTTTTATACCGTCAAATCGCCAAAATTGAAGTATTGGCTGGAGAATTCTGAAATTGCGGATGCGCTTAGTGTAACGCTTAAAAAAAATTTCGTCGATTTGGATCCTGTTTTTAATATGAGTATTCACGAGGACTTTGATTTTCGTGCTAGCGGAATTACAAGAAGCAGTTTTTGCAACGTTTATTTAGATTGGATACAGTATTGTGTTACTAAACATGATAAAGTATGTACTTAAATATTTATTATGTAGATATGCATTTATTGGCAACACTGATACTGATATGCAATTATTTGTTTTTATTTGTCTCAGGCATTAGATAAATCAAGAAATTCACGGCTGGTGTCCTTATGTCTTGCGTTGAGTCTTTTGGGGAGACGTGTTTTAGGAGCAGTAACTAATAATACCGTTTCAAACGTGGAATTTTTTCTTTATGGACTGCATGCTTTATTTAAAGGTACAATTTCAATTAAACAAGTAAATGTTTTTTAGATTAGAAAAATAATATATGAAAAATTTGTTTATTTTATATAGGAGACTTTCGAATTACATCGGTTCGGGACGAATGGGTGCTACTCGATGTCGATTTATTGAGAAGCGTTGTAGCAAAAGGAGTAAGAATGGCATTAAAGTTACATCAGGATCATTTTATGAGTCCAGAACTGTACGTTGAGCTTTCTGCTCTTTATGAAGCTATAGATAGCCATGACAAAAATCTTGTGATTAGTCATGAAGCAGATCCGCTTTGGAGAAATGCAGTTCTGAACGGTGCCCCTAGCCTTCTAGCTCTTAGGTATTTTAATATTATAATTTCTTTGCAAGTATTGATATAACATGATGATTATAATTCGTGTCTTCTTGATTTGCAGACATGCCCTCGATGATGGCATCGATGAATATAAAGTAATAATGCTTAATAAGCGTTTTTTAAGTTTCCGAGTAATTAAAATGAATCGCGAATGTGTCCGTGGTCTATGGGCTGGACAGCAACAGGAATTAGTATATTTGAGGAATAGAAACCCAGAACGTGGCTCTATACAAAATGCAAAACAGGCTCTTAGAAATATAATAAATAGTTCTTGCGATCAACCAATTGGTTACCCAATTTACGTTTCACCCCTGACAACTAGTTACGCAGAAACTAATGAACAGTTATGTTCAATAGTCGGTGGACCTTTGAGTCTTGGAATAATCAAGACTAATATTTTAAAATTGTGGCAAAGGTATGTCTTCTCATATTACATAACTATAAGCCATAATTGTATAATAGAAGTTATTATTAAAAAGTCTATTATCATTAACAGTCTTATTTACAGAGTCAGAAGACGATGTGGTCAAGGTTGTTCTTCCGGAGGCACAGGATCTCAAGATGATGGAGGTTTTGGTAACGATGGAGTGTATGCAATGACTACATACAATATTCATTTAGGTATATACAGTCATTACTGTATATTAATCAGTACGCAATTGCTTTACAGTATATATAATCAAATTTTTAACGATAGGCTACAGTCAAACAGGTCACCACACATCCGGCTCACAGTCCATAGATTCCGGATGTCAAATTGGCGGATCAACTGGACGTGGTTCTTTGGGAAGAACAAATACAGGATCTCTTGGCGGAAACAGAGGATCGCTAGCTTCGGTTGGTAAACCTACAAGTTCAACGCTTGCTAGTTTAGCAGGTCTTCTTAGTAACAGCGATATTAAAACCGAAACTAAAAGCGAAACAAGTTTCACCAGCAAATTAGAGAAAGAGGAAGTCTTACAAAGAGTACGGGTAAGTAGGACATAGGGGAGACTATAATTAACATTTTCTCAAAAGTTCATTATTATAAATAATTTACTATTATTTACTATTCAGATCATAGATCCTAATCAAGTGTACGATGCTATTAATTTGGGTCGTCGCATAGATGTAATTTGGCCAGACGAAAGGATGAGGCAACAAGGCGGTAGATCTGGATGGCAACACTGGGTACCTGAAAGAGGTATGGAAGGATGCGTTGTTCATTGTTGGTCCCCTAATCATCGTGATCCCAATCGGCGGTCTCACGTAGATAAAGTAATTTTACTTGTCAAAATTGACGATAAATATGTTCCGATAGCAGAGCAAGGTGTACTACACTTGGGGGCAGAGGTGTGATGAAATATTTTTGAATCCTTTATAGTAATACACATAACGATTTTCATACAATCTTTTTTTGAATCACGCACTACGAAATAGAAATAATAGAAATGCGTTAAAAATTAAAAAAATTCATTCCAGTTACAAAATGATAAAGTTCTATCGTAAATGATTATTCTTAAAATTGTACATAATGAAAATCGACGAATTTTAAAGACTAGTTTCCTAATTCTAACGTACACACGTGTATATACATACAGCCACAAAATACTCTGCGTTATACAATTTTTCTAAGATTTTCATTTACTGGATTTTTTCCCCAGTTTTTTTTTCTTTTCTCATTACAACCATAACTAATACATGCAATTTCCATGAAGTGTTTTGAAAAAACATGAATTTTAAGAACTTAAATAAAAATTAGTTAATATTTTATCTATTATAATCCAAGGATTATCCATACATATTTACTGTGAAGACTAATCACAAAGTAAATTGTATCATGTTGTATCATAATATGTATCATATAATTATTAGATAATTTAGTAATAACAGAATCTAGGTGTTACTTGTTGTTAATCAGCTAAATTATTTTTATCAATGTAAAGTTCATAATTGGGTATGTTCAGATTCTACTATGTTCTACTGTGTTTTTTAAATGTATAAAACATATAATTCTCAGAAATATAATAACATATGAGTATAGAGGTTGTTATAAATGTTTGTGAATTACATTGCTTGTTAAAGAATAGAAGAAAGATACTTGTGTTACTGTTAGTGAACATGCCCAATAACAACAAGTAACATTAGTTAAAATTTGTATATAATATCATTCGTGTTTTTCTACATTTTGTTACATTTTTTTTAAACTACTTGATATAGATAAGTTGTAAATATGCGCAACATTTCTGCAACATTAAAGCGTCCAAATGTATTTACTGAACATGTAATTTTGTGGGGCCATAAAATTGCCTCTACAGAACATATCGGTGCACTAATAGCAATGTTACATATATATATATATATCTTAAATTTTGTTCGTATGCGTTTATTGTATGAAAATCAGGATAATCGTATTGGTGTGTTTACATGCAGTATGTATTTTGTTATGATTTTCACTAAAAAGTATTAATATTACATTGAACATTACTTCGTGTAAATACACCACATTTATCCGAAAAATACAAATAAATTTACTATCATTTTTTCTTTTAAAAAAGACTTATTGAACATCTTTTCCTAATTTTGTACATATTTACATAAATTACTTCTCAATTTACTTATTTAATAGCATATGTTATTAAAATTTCGAACATGTATACCGGTTATTGTTAAGAAAACAAGGTTGCTTGCAAAAACATAAAATACCTTTTGTTAGAATTTCATTTAAAGAAGAGTTACAATATATTTAACATAAAAATAAAAGGTTTTGCAAGTAATCAAGGAATCACAGCATTGCCTTATCATGGTGTCTCTTGAAAGCACTTGACTGATAAAAAAGATTTTAGCTAGTCTTTTAATTGTTGGTATACATTTATGTATCGCTTGCTGCCAAGAGATAAAAAAACCTCTTTTACCAGGGAATACGTGGATTAAATCACTTCTATTAAGTTTTAGGCCTACTATCTGTAATCAGCAACAATTTCAAACGTAAATTGTACAAAATTGTTTCATAAGTTGAAATAAACCTGAAGTAGAAGCTAGATTAAATTAACAGTTTGTCCATAATTCCTACACGAGTCACGTTTTATCATCTTAGATTTACATTCATTGTTTAATAATAAGCCATTGTTAACTTTATTGCATAATGTGCTTTCAATGAAATTTTTTTGGAATGATACAAATTAATCTTATTAACTGTATTCTATTAAGAAATATTTAAATAGTGATAGCAATTATGCAAAGAAAGTAAGTTCCTTGAAATATACTTCAGTTTTAATATTAGGATTAGTTTAATAAATACAGTTAGTGTGACGATTTCGTGAAATAAAAGAAGGCCGTTAATACTAATTATTATAACATATTGTACTATGTAACATACAATCAGTTTAAAAAATCATTTTATAATCATGTTATAATATTACAATTACATATAATACATTATTAAGAGTTTGTAAAATAATTAACACGTTATTATTAAAAAAAAAAAGATAAATAATAAATATGTTATCTTTTCTGAAATTGCAATCTTGTTTTATCTCAATATTAATTAGGAACAAAGATTATTAAATCGTAAATATAATTTATAATAACAAATACGTCTATTATAAACTTAATTTATTTTCATGTTTTACTATATAAGTTGTATTTTTCAAGTCCAACTTTTAATCAAATATTTGTTTTAACAATGATATTTACCCATTGAAAAGTTGAAAGAATAAGAATTGTATAGTACAATACAATACAAATATTTTTAATTAATTACTTTACTAATTTGATACAGTACGCAAAATACTCATGTTTCATTTGATCTTTTATCATTTTCACAATTTGCAGAAGTTGTAGTAAGTTTCTGTATTAAATTTTCTATAATATCTATACTAATCATGCCTACAAATTTATCAACAACTAATCCACTTGAAATTACTGTAATAGCTGGCACAGCTTTTACTTCAAAAATATCTACTAATTCTGGATTTGTTTCTAAATTCACGATAGCAAGATCTAGTTTATCCATTGGTCCTATAAGTTCTATTAATTTTGGTGTTAATATTTTACAAGGATCACACCAATCAGCATGAAAATTTACAATAACTGGTACTGAACTATTCATTACTTTGCTAACAAATTCACTATTACTAGTTATTTCAAATTGTTTATTTTTTTGATAAGACGAAGAAATGTGCCTCACCAGAGCTGATGGAAGTTTAGTAGTATTGCGCAACATTTTATAATGTTATAAATATTATCTATATCATGAATATATACAACACTGTTAAACAGAATTAAGCAGTCTTTTTCAGTTGCAGCCTTTATTTATTAAGAAGTCTTCATATTTTATTAATTGCTTCTGTAAGACAATGTAAATAAACAAAAGTTAATATGTTTTCTTCATTGTTTAATTTACCTTTACATACATATATATAAAATTATAATATAGAATACTTACTATAAATCCTCAAAGAACCCAATTAGATATTCGAACGGGTCTTACAGGTTCTGTCAGTGTAAATTTAAAATATCCTAATAAACCAATGACAGAAGATATAGACAATAATACAAGTAATATAATACGCCAAACAAACAAGTGATCATATATCTATAAAAACAGATTAAAATAGACATTATGCAGCTGTTACATAGATATACATCAAATTTTTGTAATGGAACAAATTGTGTACCTTCTTTCCTGTGGTATTGGCTTTTTCTGATGTTTTTGGCAATGCAATTAAAATTATTGTACATAAGCCAACAATTAATATAGCAAGAATACCAATTTTCTTTTCAACTCTTAGTGATACAACAAATATCAATAGAGCTATGGCCCAAAGAATCAAAATAAGAAACAGTCCTATGCCGACTCCAAATACTAAATTACTCATATCACTAAAACAAAAAATTAAAACTCCTGTACATTTGCATGTTTTGTGTATCTAGAAATAAGGGTCACATCAATCTTAAAAACAAAATTTGTACTTGTATATTTTGTAAATCTGCAATTATTCGAAATTCGTACAAAATAGTATACAAATAAATGAAATTATTTTCCTTTATTATTCTTACTTATAAAGTTTAATGTGATGTAATTCATTAAAAATATCTTATTTGTATAAACAAATTAAAAACTGTTCAATGCATAATATTCACAAATTACTACACTACTACAACAGAATATTGCAGTATAATCTGTACTTACCTTCTGATTACAAAATGTTAAAACATTTTATATATGACAGTGAATTGGACAAGCTACTTTTCATGTACATGCTCGCTGCTCGACTAAACTACGATTCCCTGCTACTTATATTTGTCATTATGACTACTTTTTATACATTGTGAACGATATATGCGAATACTGGGAGAAACTGACGATGTGGGAAGCATACAAAATAATAAAGTACTAGATACACATATTCAAGTTTACATAAATGTACTGTACATACGCAAGTGAACGAAAATCACCCGTCCATAAATTCTACTTTCTCACTGAATCAACAGCAAACACCTAGTGATTTGAAGCAGAATATAGGGAAGTTTATATTATGATTATGATGAAGGATTTCCTGCTACGTGAAGGGAGCAGTAATTGTTTGAAATTAAACGTCTCCTCTATAGAACGTTGAAAATATATAACGAAAAAGCTTTGTATAAATTCTATGTATTATCGTTCTCCTCAGAATACTAAAGGAATTGTGTTATTAAACCATGAGATTATGGACTGAAATTATATTGGAATGGGTAAATAATAATTTGTATATGTGTAAAATTAATTCATGATATTTAACAGGATTGTTTAATTACAATGAATAGATACAAAATTTGTATTTACATTATAATAGTAAATACATTTGTCATGTATAGCGTATGACAATTTTTATTATAGTCATAAAGCAGTTTCAAGTTTCTATTTATTATGTAATATTTTAATTGCAATATATATTGAAATGTTATTATACCAGAAATAAATTTAATATTTACAGCTGAATTGTTTAGATGTACTGGAAACGCACGTTAATAATTTAAAAGAATTAGATGATGGAAAATTTTATCAAAAGTTAATAAGTTTATTGTAAGTAATAAGATATCTAACTCTTTATTTATTTACTTTTTGAAAATATGTTAAGTTGTATCAATTGTTTTTATTTCGCAGTAAATGGAAAGGTGGTAAAGACATTTTGGATACAAAAACAATTACAATACAATTCTTACAAGGTATGTAAATATGTATACATGAAAATTTAATTATTTAAACCTGGGATACTTTGTATAACTTCTTTGATTAACATATAAGTATTTTGTACTAACATACAGTATAATGATTTTTTATTTATTTTATACAGATGAATATCCTGAATTTAAAATTGATTATAATGATTTGGGAGATGTGGAACATGTATACATTGCATCCTTATTTTTATTACATGTATCGCAAGAACCAATTTTTTATCAGCCAATGTGCCTGAAACTTCAACATGAAACTCAACTTAAGATCAAAGCATTCCTTGAGATGATTATTCCTTATGGTAGAGGTATAAATAGAGAAACATTAAAAGAAATAATCAATGAATTAGAGGATAATGTATCATTAACACCTAGAACACCAAAGACAAGAGCTCTTAAAGATTTCTTTAACTCTCCTGCTGCTCGATCCGCACACATTAATAAATTATTGAATGAAAGAAATTATGAACTAAGAAAATTGAGAAGTCAATTAGAAGTAGAAAGATTTGAAAAATCTGATTTACTGGAAGATCTAAAAATTCAACAAAATAAAGTACAAAATCTGCAAAAAAAGTTGCAGGAAAAAGCTGCAGAAATCAAAGTTTTACAAGAAGACAAAACTAAACAAAACACTCCACAATCTTGCAAAAAAAATAAAAATACTGTAGATCACGAACGATATTATAAGAAGGAAATAGATTTTTTAGAAGATCAATTGATGCAGAAACAGTGTGAGGTCGATAAACTTGAAGACTCTAATGATACTTTAACAAAAAAATTATCATCTGTGGAAAAGAAATGCATGTATTTTAAAGAAAGACTGGAGAATTGTGAACAAGATTTAGAAAATGCACAAATGCTGGGAGAGCTTAAAGATAGAGAACTGACAAACTTAAGAATGACTAATGAAGAATTACGCATGCATCTGAAGGAGCTTAGTAAAACAACTGCACAAGATCACAGTTTTGAAATTATAGATGGAATTGCACCACTAATATCACCTTCGTCATCTCTGAATAGTAGTGAAGTTTTAAGTTCTGTTATTGATATACAATTACAAGAAGCAAAAGAAGAATCTGCTTTATTGAAAACACAACTTGATGCCTTAAATAAAAAATTAGAATTTGTGACTCAAGATTATGAAAATACAACGAAATTATTGGAGGAAAAAACACAAATATTACAAGTTATAAAAACCAAATCAAATATCACTGCAAGTAAATTAAAAGAAGAAATAGAATCCTTGCAAAATCAAAAGGAATCTTTAATCGATGAAAATAAAAAATTACAAAAGGTGTGTACATCTCAAAAGGAATCTTTATTACAAATTGAGAAGTCTAAAGATAACTTAAATATCGAAATAAATAGTTTGAGAGAAAAAATTAAAACTTTAAAAGAGTCGTTAGATAATGAAAATGTGCATAATACGAAATTACGAGCAGAGCTTTCAGAAGTTAAATCACAAATACATGAAAATCTCAAGAACATTCAAGATTTAACACATCAAAATAATTTATATAAAACTTCTGCTGAATTATATAATAAAAGTTTAAAGGAAATTATACTTGATATTCCACAAACTGATTGTACTGAAGTTAATAATTTAGACAATAAAACAGCTACTCAACTTATAGAATATCTTCAAACATTATTGCACAACTTTAATAAAAAATATATCTCAAACAAAACGGAACTTCATTCGCTTAATAATTTATTAGAAGAAACTAAATTAAAAATACATGATTTTCAGTCACAGATAGTTGAATTGAAGAAAAAAGATGAAATAAATATCATGGAGATATCAAATCTGAAAGAAACAATTAATCAGAAAGTAAAAGAGATTCATCAACTTACTACTACTGTAAAACAACATTTAGAAGAAAGTGTACATTTAAAAAAAATCGAAGTTCAGAAGCAAAGTTTGGAAAAAGATTTATATGCTTGTAAAGAAGAAATAAGTAAAAAAGTTTTATTATTAGAATGTTCTCAAAATTATATGCAAACGTTAAAAACTGACTTTGAATCTTTTGTAACGGAATTTCATACAATAAAGAAATATACATCAAATCAATTAATTGACTATGAAGAACAATATCAAGAAATTGGTAAACACATTCTGAATGCTTATAAAACACTATATGGTAATTATACTAAAGAGCAACATCTTAGAAGTAAACTTGAACATGAACTCACTAATAATAAAAAAGAATTAAAAGATAGTCAAAATTTAAATATTACATTGGAAAATGATTTAGCAAAGAATGAACAACTATCAAATGATTTAAAATTAGAATTGACAGATACTAAAGACAAATTGACAAAGTCGGTGCAAAAATTAGAAAAGCTTGAGGAAATAAATGAAATGCTTGAAGTACAACAAAAGAATCTACAATCTGAAAATGAAGAGATGTTATTAAATTTAAATAAAATAAATAGTGAACTTAAATTATCTCAACAACAAGTATCTAATATTTCGAAAGAATTAAAATCTAAGGACGAGAAAATTGAAAAAGTAATAGCAGAAAGTACTTCTTTAAAATTAGGAAAAGAACAGATACTTCGTTTAAAAATGGAAGAAGAATCTAAGATGCAAGATTTGATAAAAGATTTGGAAACAAACATGCTTAAAAAACAACATTGTTTAGATCAATTGAATACGGAAATGAAATCAAAACAGGAAATGCTGGAGCATGTAGAGAAAAAGTTAGAGAAGTTAACAGCAGACACAACCATTTCTGAAATGAGGATGAACGAAGTAATTTCAAACTTGCAAGAGGTAAGAAGTAATCAAGACGCAGTTTTGACAACACAAGAAAAAGCTTTGAAAGAAAAATGTTTAATAATACAACAAATTCAGAAAGAATTTAGTGAATCAAATAACATACATCGCAAACAACTTGAAAATGAAAAGACATTATGTCAGAATTTGCAAAGTACAAATTCCAAGCTACAAATTCAATCATATAAACAAATGAAAACAATAGGAGAATTACAAGACACATTAACGAGGGAAAGGAATAAACTTAATATAAGTGAAGAATACTGTCGAACACAAGATACAAAGAAATTACAAATTACTCAAGTTTGTGAGTTGTTAAGGATTTCAATAAGTGATTTAAAATCAGTAGTAGTAGAAAATGATCCGAAACATGAAAATCTTTATGCTGATAGTAAGTATGATGAACCATGTACAGATAATGACGATGAAACTGAGAATATTTTAAAAATTATGAAGAGTTCTATTAACGAAATACGGGTTTCGCGAAAACTAATTTTATACTTGTCTAATATAAATACAAATTTAAATGAAACTGTGAAAAATCAAAAAGAAATTATAAACAGTCATGCTACTAAACATGAAGAGTACATAAAACATTTAGATAATATAATTAAACATAAGGATGCACTGCAAAATTCATTAAAATATCTTATGAAATCAAGAAATGATTTAGATATATCTTTAAGTGAATTGAGACAAAAATGGGATAAACTGTTAATAAAATTTCAAAGTATTTTTATAGTGGACAAATCCATGTGCAATGAATTGAAAAGTATACAAGATAAAAAGACACATCTTGAAAATATTTTATTTAAACTGTATATTGATCATTATCAAAATGTACAATCATTACATACTATTTTATGTAACAAATTTTTGTGGCTGGAACACCAGTTAAAAGATGTTTATTTGGATCCAATAAAAAGTGAAAAGATATTCGATACTTCTTCAGATATATTTTGCGAAGAAAAAGCCATAACAGAGGCGACCTTACACAAAAATACACAATTACAAAGAGATGTAACTCAATTTCACGATGAAATACATAATTTTACAAATTTTGTTACTACTTTTGCTATTGATTTTGAATCTGATGAGACAAAATTTCAGTCTGAAACCGAGAAGAAATTGCGCCTACAAAATAATCAATTAATGGAAGATAAATGTAGTTTAGAAGATAAATTAGACTGTACACAAATACAGAATGCAAAATTAGAAATTGAAGTTGAAGAACTTAAGGTTAAGATAAACAAATTGAAAACAACATTGTCGAAAGAAATGGATGATTTAAAGAAAGAATTAATGGAACTGAAGAAAGAGAACTTAAAGTTAGAAGAAGAAAGAAATGAATTAATGAACCGGCCAAAGAAAGAAGACGTCGATAATCAATTGAAAGATATCTATGATAAATATAAACTTAAATTAGATGAAATTAAACAGAGCATGGTAGGCATACTAATATCTTTTATTTTTGCAATCATTATGATTCGCTTATTTCTGTAACATATTACAGAAAGCAGCATATAATGAGCAAATAGCAAAGTTGAATAGAGAGCAAGAACAGAGCATACAAGAAAGGTTGGAGTCGCTGCAAAGAAAAATGGAATTACAATGTCGTAAACAAGCAGATGAATTAAGTAAATATAAAGCACACGTTGCCAATATGAGTACACAGCTGTGGGATATTGGAGAAAAGCTCTTAAGTGAACAAAAGGAAAAGGAAGCATTACAAAAAGAAAAGGAAGAGTTACTAAAGGAAAAGGAAGAATTACAAAAGGAATTAAATGGATTGAAAATTAAATATCAAAACTTAGATGAGAAAGTGCACTTTTTAATGGAATATAAAAATTATAAGTAAGATCGTTTTTATTATGGTAGTAATCGGAAGTTGATTTATTTCTTTAGATATGTTGCAGACATTGTGTAAAACTTATTTCTAGGTATGAAAGAAGAGATTTATTAGGAGAGAATAAAGATGAAATTTTACATAAAGTTGCAGTAATACAAGAGAAAACAACATATGAGAGAAGATGTAGTATTAGGAGTATACAAACACTGGGTAATGCATTTAATGCAGAAGACGAGGAAGAAGTTTTTGACAATGTTTATTTAGGTAAATTAAAAAAATTAGTAAGTGAAATATAAATGTTAACATGTTCTTTTTAAATATATATATATATATTAATTTATTAGCGGATATGAAAGATGGTAACACTTCGTCGAAGACGGATGTTGATCGTTTATCTATTTTGAAAAAAAGAAATGCCCTTTGCAAGCCACATCTAAAATCTTCTTATCCTGCTGAAATGCAATTTCATCCTCTACCATTTTCAGAAGAAGAAATTAAAGTAGGTATTTTTTGTTACAAATATTTAATCTGAATATTCACAGTGATCACTTTCCTAGTTATATTATAGTTTTTTATTTTGTACATAATAATTATGTCCGTTCAAAAATATGTGTCCTTATTACTTTGAATTTAATTATAGACAGGTTCAGTAGATGAAATGTTTAATGATAGTTTAAGCCAAAGCTTGCTTCCTGAGCAAAAAGTAAAAAAGAAGGACAGAACCCAGGTAAGTAATTAAAACAAATTTGTTTAAATTTTGGTATATGTAATGAAAAATGGTATCCTTCGACTAATACTATATATTTTCACTTCTTCCTTGTAGACATCATATAAAAAACCAGGCCCTCCAACGCCCAGTAAAAATGGAGGAAGATTATCATTACAGGTAAGTAATAATAATATAATTATTACATACATAATATTGGTATATAATATACATTTACTTATTTATCTAAAATTTTAAGGGTAATGAGTTAAAAAGCCCAAATTCAAGAATTTTAAAAGAAAGAAATAAAGAAAGGGCAACAACAACGCCACGTACATTAAGAAGTTTGTTCGTTTCAAAACGCCAAGACGAAGTAAGCTACTTACATTATTTAAAGATAATTTCTGCACATAACGTTGCTTTAATATATAAATATTGTTTTTTACAGAATACTGTGGCTACACCAAAAGATCGTAGAAGGAGCAGTATTTTTCGTAAATATCGTGGTACAAACGATAGACAAAAATTACCACAAATGTAATAATGATGAAAGTCGCGATTGTAAAAATAAGTATACCTTTTCAAGTTTTATACAAAGTTATAATTGTACAGTGCAAGATATCAATATGCAACCTGCAACTAGAAAATAATTTTAAATAAGCACATATAAGACAAACATTATTTACGCATTATAATTATTTATTTAAGTAGTAATTAAATAGTTTTATAGTAACAATAATATTTAAAAATTTTATCGATATAAAAATCCTGACACTAAGAAATATATCTTTTTGCATGTACATTACAATACAGTTAAAGGAAAATATATATGACTCTGAATAACAAAAATAATATTTTATAAAAATGAATTTAAAGAAACTTTATAATAATCTTGTTGAAAATGAACATGAATTTGACAATGAACGAGTGGTTTAGCTATTTCGTATTGTACATATAATTGGTTAATTAAATTCCAAAGCTTATTCGATCTAATATGTCTTATAAACATATTACAAATCACTTCCCTTTAAAGTATCTCCATGTGGGATGTTCTATTGTTCTATTGTACTTCATTACTCAGAATCTGACTCCTACGGTAAATGTGTTTTAACATTTTTAAAAAGAATGCAAGCGATGAATTTGAATTGATAAATTTATTCCAACTTACCATGTACTGTCCTTCTATGTAACGGCCAGAATTTCTAGAAGTTCTTCTTAGTTCTCTTGGTTCCATATGATCTTGACTTCGTCGTCTATAAAATGAAATCAAATTGTTTCAAGTACTTTAGAGTGGATAAAAATTACATAAATTTATAAATCATCAACTACTTACGACCTCGATTGGATTTGTAATGTTTTAAGTTTATTATCTATGTCTTGAGAAGGGCTGGTAGATGCATCTTCAATAATTGCCGTTGGAGATGCTTGCATTTGTGTAGTATCGTTGGTTTCATAAAAGCCGGATGCCCTAGATCCACGATTTATTGATACTTTACTAACAGCTAATCTGAAATACAGATTCAAGCTAATTGCACAACAAAACATCTAAATCCTATTCAATACAAATTCCTCAAATGAAATAATTTCATTCGCTGTCTTCAAAATATTTTGCAAAATTATTTTTTCCATAAATACATACATCTTTAATATATTTTTTTAAAGAAAGATCTAAAAGAGAATAATATAGATTACTCACTGATGTTTTCTTGCGCCACGTTTCTTCTTGTGTTTGCTGAAATAAAAAGTTTTCATTGATGGAAATGTATCGGAGCTAGTTCTCATAAGTAAAGAAGGGACAAAAATTAATATTAAATAACTTCATTTGTTCACACGTATTTTTCATGTAAGACGAACATATGCATATATTACAAAATTCCACTTCATGTACATACGTATTTAATGCACTTGGTCATTATGTCCGAAGAAATCCAGGTATTAACAAACCAAACACCTAAAAACATTTCTGTAATATTGTGGCGATTATATAGAGAACGGCGTGTTAAAAAAACGAGGGTACTAAAAAGATCCGACGTTGAAAGTAGAAAACAAGAACGAGGTAAGTTTGTTATGTTTCCTGCAAATTTTAACGAGTGAAAATAAGCTGCGTAAAATAATAGTGTCACTTATTTAGTGTGGATTTTTAATTTTGATAAGCAGGATCTAGGAATTTACAGGAGTATAGGGTCTTGTTTGAATTAATATAACATGTTCATTATATCTATCACCAATTTGTATATTATCAATATATAAACAGAATACAACATATTTTAAACTTACTTGGTTTTAAATTCTTAGGTTCAATAGAACACACATCGTTCTCTATGTACTTTTTTTTGTCAGGTGTTCCAAAAATATTATCATTTTCATATCATTATATATATTTTTATATTACTTTTTTATGCTAGCTTATAGGTGAATTATTTAAAAAGTAGGCGGTATAAATAATAGATTTCATCAATTCCATGTACAACATTTACGTATTTGGACATACGTTTAATATTTAATTTGATACTTTGACAATATGACAGACGTATATATACATATACGTGTATATATGTATATATGTATATGTATATGCATTCTCAATAATTCCTTACATTACATTGAAAACAGGCACCAAGAAAAATAGACCTCATCAATTCCTTATTACAATTTTTGCCCCTTATTAGAATAGAATATATTATATAGTTTGCTAAAAATTCTAACTCTTAGCTTGAATAACGATCAGGTAGCCTGCAACAAGCGATTCATAAAAGATTACTACCCATGCAAACACAAGAAATTTATGAATGTATGTAAAAAACGCAAATAATAATGGATATATTTATTAACAAAATTAAGCACAAACATGCAATATTAAGTACAAGATAAGAAAACTAATAAAACCACTGTATTTTTACGAACTAAAAAATTTTTTAAATTTATATACATATAAACTTTAAATTAAAATAGTATGTTTATAATATTTTGTTTTCAAATCATATAATGAATATTTTCAATCAATTAATAAGACTGTTTTACAATTTTTTAATAATAATAAAGCATACTTTGAAGCTGTTGTAAAGAAACGTAGCAAATAAAAACATAGTGTTTATTAGTAATTAAATAATTTAATAATACGGATTTAGTGTAGCATTCATTCATATGATAATCCAATATTAAAAATCATTAAAAAAATGCATATTACATATTCATTAAAGCAGTGATGGGCAGATCAAGTGATCAGCAAAGATTAAAAGCCGTGAAAGAGTCCAGGAAGAGTCCAGATGAAGTTTAAATAGACTCTAGAGAGAGTCTAGTGCTGCCTTGAAACATCTTTCCACTATAAACTATTACCCACTGACGCCCATCACAGTATTAAAACAACTAAGTAAGCGTGTAAATTAAGTAGGTACATTTGCGAAACTATAACTATTTAAAGTGCTGATCATTCATAGCATAAATTATTTTTTGAAAGCAAACAAAGCGTGTAATCAAGATTATAGATTAATTTTAATACAAATTTTTATAGAAACATATATAGCCATTACTTGCAAATATGCAAATATTCTACTTTCATAATTATTCTAACTAATAAAATGTAAAGAATCTGTTACTCTATTAGTTTTGTGTAAACACCTAACTCACCCAGGAAACTCATGATCAGAACCTTCGTCAGGCTCATCTGCTTCTTCCTCTTCTACAAAATATTGAAATGAAAAATTAAGATAAAATAAAAAGGTGTATTCACATAAATGAATATAAATAAAATTGTATTTGCGATTATGATGTATTCATTGACCTACCCGCTAAATGGTCCTTTTTACGTCTCGTGTATGCTCGTTTACTCGTTACTGGTACTTGATCTGTTTCGCCATGTAACAGACTGTTTCTATATAAAAGCAATGGCTGCCAATCCTCACCGCGGGAGGACGGCATTCCAGCTTGTAATCTTCTATCGAGGAAATTTAATCTGTAATACAGACATAAAGATCTTTATAATAAAATATAAACTATATTAATATAATACAAAAATGAAAGATATACTTACACGACTCGTTTGTCTTGTTTAAGAAGTTTATTCGTAAATTCGGATAAGATTTCAAGAAAGGATAAATTCGGTGGTGGTCCAGTAGGATCTTGCTCGATACCATCTGGTGGTGTGATTGCAAAAAGAACACCTGCTCGATGTAAAGCAGTTATTGCTTCGCGATTTTTTACAGCGTCTAAGCCAAATGATAAAGCGAATCGTTTCGCAAGTTCCTAAATAGTGTATATAATTTAATGTTAATGATATGCAACTAATTTTTATTTATAAAAAGATTAATAAATGGAAACAAACCTTAATGGCAGTAAACTCTTCACTATTTCTATTAACTCGACCTTTTTCTGCTACTATTTCATTATATAAAATGTTCAAACTGTGTTGCATGGTTAAAGCACAATTTGTTTTATTGATATCTCTAGCTTTTCCTAATGTAGTTTTTATAATATCACCATAATCGTTATAATATTTTACATAATGTTTGAACACATCTGCTGCCGCTTTTGTAGGTATCATATTATATACAATTAACTTACAATAACCAGCTAGAAAATTTCTTCTTTTGTGCAACTCTTCAATCTTTGAATGTTCATCGTGTTCGTCTATAAACATAGATTACATTAACACAAATCAATATTTTGTTTACAAAGAAAATGCGATAACATACCATCTTCTTCTTCAAAAAATACATATTCTTGGATGAATCGATTCAACATATTTTGCATTGCTTGATCAGGTTCATACACTAGTTGATGCATTAACGGATTAGAATGTGTTGTCAATTGATTGCAAAATACTACCAACAGGTCACAAATTGTATTGTAAGCTTCTTCTCGTAAAATTGGAGGGGAAGGCTACAACAGTATTAACAGATAACGTGTATTAAAATGGAAAGGACTTTACCAAACGAAATAACAGAAAAATGATAGTTACTGCGCCATTCACATCACCGCTAACAAAATGACGCATTGATCCCATAAAGGAGTGCAAGCGCTCTCTTAATAGCCGACATTCATCTTCACCTCGACTTCCAGTATCGACTGCTTCCATAAGATGATTCTGTCCCCATAAAATTGCAAAAAAGCATGCACTTATACAATACTTGACTGCCTCATACGGTAAACACCTGGAATAAAATATAATTTCTTGCACATTCATTCTTTTCGTGAAATGCATAAAAATAATATAATATTAATACCTAGCTGGATCTTTAGCATCTTCAATATCCTTATACAAAGAGTCCCATATCCCCCATGGATTCATATTGTGACATGAATAAAATATTGAGACTTTTTTGAGAGATTGTACAACATTGAAAATTTCGTCTTCGTCTGGTTCTTCATCACCCTCTATTAAATTTCTATATTCATCAATAGCTTCTTTATATTTATTTACAATAGAATCAATTAATGTTGAACGTGCCACGTCACACCTATAATGAAACATATTAAATATGAAGTATTCTTTCTACTTTAAGGAATTGTTTATGTCGTAAAAGTTAACCTGGTAAAAATAGCGTGCCCCTCTATACACATGTGCTCTAATGTTTTTGCGGCTGTATCTAATACCTCCGTATCATGCATTTTTTTCACAATTGTATGAATTTTATTCAACAACGAATCTAAGTTCTGCTCTTGTCGAGACTTGGTATAAATATCCAAATCGAAGTATTGAGGAATTGCAAGTAAATTTGCAAGTTTTTCCGGATCTGCTCTATACTTATCAAGTAAGAGAGGTAATGTTTGTATAAAATGTTCCGTCAACCGCTGTTTATCGTCATGCACTTGTTTCATTTCTTTTGCCGATAATATTTTTCTGGTTGGTCCTCTACCTACTGGAGCTTCTCCTAATTTCAAAATTACAGTCGATGGTTTAAACTTGTTATGCTGTTTAATAAAGATGAAAGATGAAAAAATGATTTACCTGTAGCAGCTTGTTTTATGCAACAGACCATTAATTCTATTAAAGACGTTTCTTTTTGATTATCTAAAGCTTCTTCTTCAGGTCCAGCCTCTTCTAACAACAAATCTGTCATGCATTCCCAATCCTTCATCATTTGATTCGTTTCAATTAAAGAATCTACCAAATAGGCTCCATGTTCATGAAGCTCCGATTCGATAAAAAATAAAACAAGATCTCGAATCAATGGGGTATTTGGCAAACGTTTCTTTCCTCTTTTAGTTTTAACGCCTGCTACAGCTTCATCGTCAGGACGAAATAGACGTTCGTTTAAAAATTCACCTGCTGCCTGTGCAACAGCACGATGAGATGAATAAACAAGTTCATAAACATGTTCACAATCTTTATCGGTTAGGATTTCTCTGTGATGCTTTAGAATCGAGATAACAAGTTTAACAGCTTGTACTGCAACATCGTATTCCTTATCTAATGTCATTGCAACAATTCTATCTTTGAATTTACTAGTAAAGAGTTCAAGTTTAGTTTTTAATTCTTCCGAAGCATATAACGGTTGTAAAGCTTGAAGGCACTTTAATCGAACTTCACCAACCTTGTCATGTAATGTCCAACCTATAAAATTACGGCGAATATATGTAAATACAGTATAATATAAAAGTTTATGTATTAATGTTATATTAACCTATATATTTTAAATAAGAGTCATCTAAAAAATTTTGATGAAATTTTTTCATCCAGACACCAATTTCTGCCATACAAATTGCACGTATTTCTGGCAATGTATCTCTATAACGATGTACAAACACAGATTTAAACATATACGTAAGCATATTTTTTATTTCGTCCATGTTTTCCTCAAGTTCCTTTCGTTTTGCCATTAATGATTCTAATCTATCGGCAGCTCGCTTTTCTCGTGCTTTTTGTCTTTCGGCTTCGTACTGTCGTTGTGTGTTATCCAGATTTATTGATACAGTTAAAGCAACATCTACCAATGCCGTCATAAGTTTCATAGCTAGAAATAATGTTATTATAATATTACATTTTTAAGCGTATAAAACGTCGTTCTTGATTATACCAAAATAACTTACCTGCAAGAGTAGCCGTATGTCTGAAAGCTCGTACTTGAGAATCAGAAAGACCAGTTAACAATGAAATTACATTGTCCATTAAAAACTGATCATAAATTATCGAATACTGACACTGCCGAACCAATATTTGTACAAACTCACAGAAATTTGCTCTAAATTTTTTCCACTGTTGTCCAGTCATTATTAATGGATACTCCCCACTTTCCTGTGGTATCAGTTAGAATTAATTAAACAAGAAAATTTTATTTACAAAGATAAACACTAATATACCTCATCAAATTCTTCAGTCATTTTACGTATTATTGCTACATGCTCCATTGTTGCTTGCATTTCGGAGGTAATACGTCCTTTACAACCACTTGCATTGATAAAAAACTGCATTAACATGAGAAGTGCATTTTCCCTATTACTTTTGTATTTCTCTATCCAATCATCAACAATAGCCTATAAAAATAGTACTATAGTACATGGCTATTAATACCCGCAGATTTCATTATATCACAATTGTATAAACAACTACAGTCTATTAATATAAAAATAAACAAATAACATACCGTTAAAGATGATCGATTGTTTCTGATCACATAATAAAGGCTTGCCTCATCTTCCAAACTATGTGAATGATGTGTTCGTTTTCCACGTCCACGTCCCCCTCCACCCCTTCCTCTACCAGTGGTAGTAGGAATGTAATCTGTATCTATTTCTTTATATTTTGGTTGTTGTATTGGGCCACCTTCACACAAAGGTGATTATCAAAATAACTACTAATAAAATTAATATTATGTTCAGTCATACCACGTAATCTGGCACGTGTATTTCTTGTAATCCTCATATTAGTTGGAGTTGCCGGTGTCATAGGTTGTTCAAACTGAGTTTGAGTTTCAAAGCCCCCCGTTTGTTCTTGATATTGCTGTTGTGATGTACCAGGAGAGCTATAACTCTCAGATGAATAATGTTCAGGCCTAAGTAAAAAAAATATATATAAATTAGTTCAAATACAACTACACCCACATCTAAAATTGTTGTGATACATTCAATAAACTAATATATTCGCTACCAAATGTCACACAAAAATACAATAAGAGGTACCCACAGTTCACTATTTATAGCACTAGGTATTATTTTTTGATACGGTGTATGTAAATACACATTGAATATTACAAAAAATTATAAAAATTTAATATTTCAACTGTAGAGAACCATTGTTTCCTAATACAGCAGTAACAAATGTATTAATAGATACATTTTTTAAATTGTGCATACGTTGGATTATGTATTGGTGTTTGTGGTGCTTGACTATATGGTGCATAATTAGAATAAGATTCATTAGCTTCAGCTGAATTATCATTAATAGGAGTCATTGGAGTCATTGGCGCCTCATATTCTGGAGGAACTGGATCATCCATGCGTATTCGTTTACCTCCTCTTCTATGCATCATTTTGAGGCCCTTCTTATATATTTACCTCTAAAAAAAATGTTACATTACTTTTATGAACGAGAAAATCATTTAATTTATCTCAGAAAAATACCGCCAAATGTTTCATGGTAACAGTTTGTAAACACGTAAAATTGTGATGCGTTTCAAACCTGTAAAAAAACTCCCCGACGAACGCGGGGATTAGGGATGCATTCGGAATCTTATATTTTTATAATTTATGAATACATTTAACTAAAATGTAAATTTCTTTTAATAAAAATAAAGAAACACGTTGACATAATTCTTCAAATAACCCCGGCTTCTAATGAACATAAGTAGTAATGGTCTTACGTCGCATGTAAATACATGTCAGAAACGACGATGATTGGTCACATATCAAAATATGAAATTAAGCGATCTAGTAAAAAAAATAGAATATATTCTTAGCAATTATTTATTTACAATAATAGAATTACATTTAAAATATAATTTCTTCGTACTGTTTGAAAATTCTACCACTTTCTACAAAAATGTTAAAACATTTGAACAAATTACACTGTGCAACTCTAAATTGCTATCAGTGTGATGTACATCTACAATTTGTTTCTGCTTCTGTGGTCTTATAGACGGTTAAAAAGAATAAATCAACATATTATAGAATAATAATGTTGGGATATGTAATATGTTAAATTATTTACATAAATTTTGTAGAGTTAGTACTGAGCCTATAATTCTGAATATCCCCACAGCTCCTTTTGTATGAATGTTAAGATTAACAAAATTTCGAAACCATGAAACTTTGTGTCCACGCGGTATATATATCAAACACAAATGCTAGCCCAAATATGGTCTTCTTAAGAAAAATGGTGATCAAGAATTTATTATTCTAGTAATTAGTAACTGAAGTTTTAAAGGTTTCACTTTTATTGGTTATTTACGCGTGCTTTTGCTCAATTTCATAGAAAGTCGTATTTATCGACGATCTAGAAATAATTATCAACAGTTCTCGAAGTAATCGAAACTGTACTGAAGCAACAACTGTAGGTAAGAGAGAATTGTCGGATTACCATATCGATTAAAATTAGCTTTACATTGCAATATCATTTGCAGCCAAAATTCAAAATGGATATAATAATAGACATATGTTAGAACAGAAAGGATAAAATGTTAAGTATTATAAATATTAAATTTTAAATATCTTAAAATAATGAAAAACACGTGAAAGATAAAATAGAATATATGAATTTCAATAGATAAGACGATATTTCCATTGAACATTCATTCAAAAAATTAAAATTAATAATAAAAAGATTGAACAATTTACAATTCTTAATAAATATGACAACTAAACAAAAATGAAACTAACTAATTTAAAATTTAGTTTAAATTATACTTTATTCATCCATGGAATAATAAAAGCAACAAATTTTAATGGACATAAAAATTGTTTATTGAATAAACAATTAAGAAAGTTCGTAATTATAAGAAAAAATTATAATATAATACTTAATAACATTTTGTACGAAATAGTTGCAAAAATAACGAATGTATTTTAAATTCATATTAATATAATTATTAGTACCTTCAGTTAGGGTGGCTGCACGATATTGGTGGATTTCCATGATGTTGATTGGCGGTCGCGTATTACCTATCATCGTTAACGCGGAGGTCATATGATACATCATAATCCGGCCAGTCTTATCGCGAGTGCATAGAGGTCGGACGTAACCTGTCATCGCTTACCGGTACGAATCAAGGACATACTTAACCGATTGCATGCTTATTTTAGTGTTACCTAATGTATCAGTGCAAGTGTTTAGTGTGATTTATCAAAGTTTTTACATATATATGGGGGTGTATTAACAAGTTTTATGGCGTGGTTCTCCAAGTGTCAAAGTGTTTACCAGTGTCGTTCCTCAAGTGATTCCGCATGTGCATGCGGGTATGTTAGCGCATTTTATAGTGTGGTTATTTAAGTGCTTTAACGTATTTTTACCGATGTTATGGTGCATTTTATGGAGTGTTTAAGTGTTTTGACATACGCTTGTTGGTGCATTAGTGTGTTTAGTACAGTGATTATTTAAGTGTTTTGGGATACTTGTGCAAGTGTTTTAGTGCCTTTTATGGTGTGGTTATTTCAGTGTTTCGCGATACTTGTGCAAGTGTATCAGTGTACAATGTGCAGTGGTTACCTACATGTTTTGAGATACTTGGGCAAGTGTTTCAGTGTACTTTGTGAAGTGGTTATTTAAAAGTGTTGGGATACTTGTGCAAGTGTGTCAGTGTATGTGTACAGTGGTTACCTACATGATTTGAGATACTTGTGCAAGTGTTGAAGTGTATTTTGTGCAGTGGTTATTTAAAAGTGTTGGGATACTTGTGCGAGTGTGTCAGTGTATGTGTACAGTGGTTACCTACATGATTTGAGATACTTGTGCAAGTGTTGAAGTGTATTTTGTGCAGTGGTTATTTAAAAGTGTTGGGATACTTGTGCAAGTGTGTCAGTGTATTTGCGGAGTGGTTACCTACATGATTTGAGATACTTGTGCAAGTGTTTAAGTGTATTTTGTGCAGTGGTTATTTAAATACGTCGGGATGCTTGCGCAAATGTGTCGTGTACTTTGTGAAGTGATTACCTACATGATTTGAGATACTTGTGCAAGAGTTGAAGTGTATTTTGTACAGTGGTTATTTAAATGCGTCGGGATGCTTGTGCAAATGTGTCAGTGTACTTTGTGAAGTGATTACCTACATGATTTGAGATACTTGTGCAAGAGTTGAAGTGTATTTTGTACAGTGGTTATTTAAATGCGTCGGGATGCTTGTGCAAGTGTTTCAGTGTATTTTGTGAAGTGGTTACATACGCGTGTCGGAATATTTTTGCAAACGTGTCAATACATTGTACAGACTGGTTAAAGAAGTGCAATAACATAATTTTTCAAACGATTTATAACGTTTCACGGTGTGACCTTACGTTTTGATACACGTTTGCAAATTTATTACCGGCTCGTGTAACGTACTTATTGTACCTTGTCCTGCATGCATGCCTGGGTGTCGAAAAACGATAAAAACGTGTTTGCTAAACTGCATGAACAAATGTGTCGAAAGAAATGTGTACGTTACTCGAAATGCAAATAGATAAACAGAATTTATTAACCGTTGTGATTCCTTTGTGATTTCAGAAGGTCAAGCAGCCAACCCAACGGACAACCCAACGCACAACCCAACCAACAAGCCAACCAACAACCCAACGGACAACCCAACCAACAACCTAACCAACAACCTAACCAACAACCTAATGGACAACCTGCCGAATCCACATCGAGATCCTGATCCAGACCACACGAAAGCAGCCGATCGATCGAAGATCAATCGCCGAGGTTCGCAGTACGATTGCAGTGATCGAAGTCAGCGTTCGGTGAGTCGCATGCATTATGGTTCCTCCGGTTCCCATCATGTCGTAGGACGAATGGTCCGAAACGGCACGGGAACTGGTTGTATTTTATACTATTTGAAGCGAGCATAGTGACCACGACCGTACGAACGTGCAATATTCGTACAAAACTGTATTTTCGAATATGTCATTTATTAGATCAGGGTAGGGTTTTCTTGTACATCGCGTTTCAATGTTTTCACGAACCGATATAACGAATTTAAAGTTACACAGAAGTCGGATGACCCTCCGATTTCACGATAGTTCGATTATCTATTAACTTTCAATTTCTTTTTTCTCCGCGAACCGTGAACTCTTTTCAAATATACAAATATGTACAAGAAAGTTTCGCGATGAACAGATTTCGATATCGAAGTTGATTACCATGAATATCTTTGATTATTTAGTAAATTTACTTCGATATCAGAAATCTGTCGAGAATGAAACAATCGATATACGTAGATATTTTTGCAAAGTGTTTCTCCATTTTCAATTTTCAAAAATTCAGTTCATAATAATTAAATTCATTGATAATAAAGTTCATTTTTTGAGGAGAACGCTTTATTAGCATGTTACTAATCACGTTTTTTAGCTCAGGATTTTCAGCACACATGAAGAAAACTGGTAGGTCCAAATACGATTGGCCGTGTTCATTTTTATGCTCTAAACTCATACGCGTGCTTAGATGCTACTCGCATGAGTTAGGGCAGGTGAATACGGTTTAGTTTTAAGATGTTTCGGCGATCGACAATTTGACAGTGAATTAATCGACACAAGTTACACGTGTGTGTGTGTGGTTAGGTCGTGGACCTTGTGTCGATCAGAAATTAAACTCATTTATTACAAAAACTAGAAAATTTTGCAAAATTCTATCGAAAGATGCTTATAGAATCAATAAGATTGAATTAGAAAATTATATAAGTCGAGTATGAACACATTTGAATATCATATATACAAAATGACTAAGATCGAGTTAGAAAATTGTACAAAGTAATTACAAAATTATTGCGACATGCACATATTACATTAAATATTCGAGAGAGTAAGAAAATGAAATATGTTAATGTTCAGTTAACGTTCACTGTCGATTGTCGATCGATTTCAGCGAAAAAGGTATGAAACATTAGAGTGTGAATGTTGTATTGAACTCGGGTGTCGGAGACGTCCCGGGACGTACTCCCTAGGAGTAGGCATTTTTGCACCCGGGTGGTTGTGTGAGAACCGTGGAGTGTGTTTTTGTGAGAATGGTCTTTGCAATTTTTGTAAATATAGCATCAGGCAGGCAGGTAGCATACTTCTGGTGTGATTGAGTTAGTTTTTAAGTAGGTAGGGCCAGAGCAAGCATTCATGTTTCTCTGTTCTCCGTAAAATTACACGTGAGATGCTTGTATCTGGAGTGTAAAAGACGAAAAATCGAGAAGAGAAAATCTAAATACGACTTAATCGTATTTAATATTCTCTTGAGCTCGATTGTTCGTAAGGCCAAGCCTTTTAGATTGTAAGTCGCAGTCGTGGTATTAGACCCGATTGCAAAAATGAAGTATACAGTGCAGTGAAGTGAAGTGCAGTGAAATTAAATAAAAATTCTGCTCGGATATTCTTTTACGGACAGCGCATTCTGAGAATCGCTGGTCGTATAAATTTCAATTTTCTTTCCTTTCTTAAAGTAACGAATTTGCATGATTACGTAGAATTTTGATCTCTTTGTCGGCGATCGAAGGAAATCGATAGCGGTTCATTTTTATTTCTATAAAAGTGTCCGCTGTCCGTTTCTCGAGATCGATCGACAACGAAATCGAAAATTTATGTAATTAATACCAAAGAATGTCCGAGTTACCGTAAAATTTCGCGAGTGAATATTTGTGAGGCTGCAGCCGAAGAAAGAAGAGGCTATATGCCGAAGAGCCCCGGCGAAATTTGCCAAAGAAGAGGGGAACTATCAATGGCTGTCCATCTTAGGATGGAGAGTCATTTTGTCACTATGCTCGCTATTATTTTTCTGTATTTTATGTGTGTGTGTTTTTTTTGACGGTACGAAAAGTATCGTCGAACGCGTTTTGCTCGAACTTGACGAGCACACGATCATCGACTCGCGATCTTATTGCGAATTTTGAAAATGTAGAGTCACGTCGCGATTTTGTTAGGAACTTCCAAAATGTGGAATCACGTCGCGATTTTATTACAATATTTGAAAATATAGAATTACGTCGCGATTTTATTACGAACATTGAAATTTTCATACCACTTTGCGATTTTATTACGGCCTTCGAAAATATTGTATCGCGTCGCGATTTTGTTACGAACTTTGAAAATATAGAATCATGTCGCGATTTTATTACGAATTTTGAGAATATAGAATCACGTCGCGAATTTTATTACGAACTTTGAAAATATAGAATCACGTCGCGATTTTATTACGAATTTTGAGAATATAGAATCACGTCGCGAATTTTATTACGAATTTTGAAAATGTAGAATCACGTCGCGATTTTATTACGAATTTTGAAGATATAGTATCACGTTGCGTTTTTATCACGAATTTTAAAAATGTAGAATCACGTCGCGATTTTGATCGAGATTTGCGATTCTCGAAACATGCCGCGATTTTATTTTCAGCTTTGAAAATATAGTATCATCGAACGCGTTTTGCTCGCACTTGACGAGCACACGATCATTGATTCGCGATTTTATTACGAACATTAAAATTTTCATACAATGTCGCGATTTTCATCGAGATTTGCGATTCTCGAAACTTGCAGCGATTTTATTTCCAGCTTCGAAAATATTACATCACTTCGCGATTTTACTACTAACTTTGCTATTTTCATCTCACTTCGCGATTTTATTTCGATCTTCGAAAATATTGTATCGCGTCGCGATTTTGTTACGATATTTGAAAATATAGATTCACGTCGCGATTTTATTATGAACATTGAGATTTTCATATCACTTTGCGATTTTATTACGTTCTTCGAAAACATTGTATCGCGTCGCGATTTTGTTACGAACTTTGAAAATATTAGAATCATGTCGCGATTTCATTAAGTACTTTGAAATTTTCATATGACTTTGCGATTTTATTACGACCTTCGAAAACATTGTATCGCGTCGCGATTTTGTTACGAACTTGGAAAATATTAAAATCACGTCGCGATTTTATTCGAGTTTTGAGGGTTCCAGAACTCTCCGCGATTTTATATTCTTCTTTCCACTCATTATGTTAAAAAATATCAATTATTCTTACTTCACAAATCCCTGTATGTCATGAATGGTAAGAAATCTGCAGTCTCTTTAGAATGGTAATTGTACTTTCGTTTCAAATTTCGGTGATATGTTCCGCTTTGCTTCGATCGTTATTCCATTCAAGCTTTCTACGTTTCTCAGTTTTGCGATTTTGTTCGTTAGGTTGATAGGCTGTTTATACCCTCGCAAATTCGCAATTTTTAACGAGAAAAATTTCGCTCCTCTTCCGTCGACTTGCAATCTTAATAATATTTTGGACGTTTCAGATTTTCATTTTTGATAAGTTTTTACATTGTTCTCCCTTCTAAAATCCGCAATTTTCATTGCGTTTTCTATGTAACTGGTTCTATATCAAATAAAGAAAAATTTTACCCCCTCTCCTCCAACCTCCTTTCTTAATAATATTTTGTATGTTTCAGATTTAGATTTTTGGTAAGTTTTTACATTGTTCACTGTTACAAAATGTGCAATTTTTATTGCGTTCTATATGTAACTTGTACTGTATCGAATAAAGAAAAATTTCACACCTCCTTTAATCTCTGTTCTTAATAATATTTTGTATGTTTCAGATTATAGTTTTTGGTAAGTTTTCACATTGTTCATTTTTCCCAAATCCGCAATTTTCATTGCGTTTCCTATTTAAATTGTACTGTATCGAATAAAGAAAAATTTCACTCCTCCTTCAACCTCTTTTCTTAATAATATTTTGTATGTTTCAGATTTAGATTTTTGGTAAGTTTTTACATTGTTCACTGTTACAAAATGCGCAATTTTTATTGCGTTCTATATGTAACTTGTACTGTATCGAATAAAGAAAAATTTCACACCTCCTTCAATCTCCGTTCTTAATAATATTTTGTATGTTTCAGATTATATTTTTTGGTAAGTTTTTACATTGTTCATTTTTCCCAAATCCGCAATTTTCATTGCGTTTCCTATTTAAATTGTACTGTATCGAATAAAGAAAAATTTCACTCCTCCTTCAACCTCCTTTCTTAATAATATTTTGTACTTTTCAGATTTTGGTTTTTGGTAAGTTTTTAGGGAGCTTTTAATAATTGTCAAATAGGATCCTCAAAACTCTTAGAGATTTATGTCGTTCATGAAAGTTCTCCCGGTCTTTTGAACCCTTCCGGAATTTTATTTCGAGTTCTGAAATGTTCTTATCTGTCCTTAATTCTCGTACCTCTCTGATTATATTTCAACGTCTGAGATTTTCGAATCCCTTAGTAGTTTTAATTCAGGTTCTGAGATTTTCGTATCTAACTGTGCTTTTCTTCGAGTACTGAGATTTTCGTACCTCCGATTCTCTAAGATTCTCTTATTTAATTGTGGTCTTACATTCTAATCAAAACCTGCAATTAATTTTTTTATTTTCAGAATTTAATTAATTTCGGTTTAATGTTGAGCTTGTGGGAGGGTGGATGGGATAGCTCATCGGTTGTTAACTTCAAGTGAATCCAGTTTTCTTCTCCTCAAAACTCGCTCCTAATTTTTATTTATTTTGCAGGTTATAATAAATTGCTTGTTGATATTAAGCTAATGGGAGGGTGGATGGGATAGCTCAAAGAATTTTCACTTCAAGTGAATCCGCCTCAGTACTCCTCCAAACTCGCTTCTAATATTTATTTTACTTTTAGGTTTCATTAATTAATATTGAGCTAGTGGGAGGGTGGATGGGAGCTCATGGGGTTTTCACTTCATGTGAATCCGGCTTTTTTCTTCAGGAAAATCCATATTAATTTTTATTTTATTTTCAGATTTGAAATTATAATACTGAGCTAGTGGGCGGGTGGATGGGAGCTCAGGGGTTTTTCACTTCATGTGAATCCGGCTTTTTTCTTCAGGAAAATCGATATTAATTTCTCGTTTATTTTCCGGTTTGAAATTATGATAATGAGCTAGAGGGAGGGTGGATGGGAGCTCATGGGGTTTTCACTTCATGTGAATCCGGCTTTTTTCTTCAGGAAAATCGATATTAATTTCTCGTTTATTTTCCGGTTTGTAATTATAATACTGAGCTAGTGGGAGGGTGGATGGGAGCTCAGGGGTTTTTCACTTCATGTGAATCCGGCTTTTTTCTTCAGGAAAATCGATATTAATTTCTCGTTTATTTTCCGGTTTGAAATTATGATAATGAGCTAGAGGGAGGGTGGATGGGAGCTCATGGGTTGTTCACTTCAAGTGAATTCGGCTTTGTTGTTCTCCAATCTCGGTCCTAATTTTCATTTTATTTGCAGGTTCCATTTATTAATATTGAGCTAGTGGGTGGGTGGATGGGATGGCTCATGGGTTGTTCACTTCAAGTGAATTCGGCTTTGTTGTTCTCCAATCTCGGTCCTAATTTTCATTTTATTTGCAGGTTCCATTTATTAATATTGAGCTAGTGGGTGGGTGGATGGGATGGCTCATGGGTTGTTCACTTCAAGTGAATTCGGCTTTGTTGTTCTCCAATCTCGGTCCTAATTTTCATTTTATTTGCAGGTTCCATTTATTAATATTGAGCTAGTGGGTGGGTGGATGGGATGGCTCATGGGTTGTTCACTTCAAGTGAATCCGGTTTTCTTCTCCAAATTCGTTCTTACCTTTTTTATTTGCAGGTTTTAACTAATTTCCATTATTTGCAGGTTTGAACTAATTTCTATTTTATGTTGTAGGATGGGTTTTACCCGAAGAAAGAATATAGAAGGATACATCATCGTGGGATCGTCGTGGGATGCGAACCTCATTTGTATCTTAGTATTAAGTTCGTGGGCGGGCGGGAGGGTCCCCGTGCCTCTTGTTCGGAGTTGCACTCATTTTCACGACCGGTCGTGAATTTTTTATCGCGTTAGATAGTAGAGTCAGCCAGTCATTTTCTGTTAATTGTTCCGGACCCGAATGGCCATAGGTGATTGAATATTGCAGGGATCATGTGGCCGATGATGGCTGGGAGTACTGGTCAGTTCTTGGGATATGTAATGCGTGATGGTGCGCTGGCGAACGCTGTCGTATAACGACTGAGGCGGCCTCTCTACCCTTACGGCTGTGGAGCAATGGGAGCCTGATCGCGAACGTTGTCTGAGGACTAGGGATCCTCTCCTTGGTTGGTCTGCCCTAACCCGGTGGCGGGGGAGAAACGGGAACCTGAATGCAACATCCGTCGTCCTTGAGACTAGGGTGTCCTCTCTACCTTTTTGTTGTGGAGAAATGGGAACCCGAACGCGAACATGTCCCTTGTACTGCCAGTGTTCCTGGTTGGATTCTGTCGCACGATTCATGTAATTTTAATTACCTTTTGGTCCAGGAGGGCGAGGTTCACTCGACAGAGAATGCTTGTACTACCCTTTTGCGAAAGTTCTTCTAACTTTCTTCCTCCCCTCTCCCTCGCTCCCATACCCCTTTGCTAGTTTTCATCGTAAATAATACGAGTGCAATCTTCGAACAAGAGGTACATTCGCGTTTAGTATAAGGATGCGTGCGTGATTATAGAATAAAGCGCGGGGCCCCATTAGTATTAGTGTTAAGTGCGTGCGGAAGCGCTTTCGTTTCTAAGTTGCACCCATTTTCACGACCGGTCGTGAATTTGTTCGCGCGATAGAGTGTAGTATTCACGGTGATTGTCTGTCGATTGCTCCGGACTCGCGTGGATGGAACGTGGATTGTATAATGCGGTGAATCCGGGTAAGTTTTGGGCCGAAAATGGTGGTACGCGCGTGGGACACGTCTTGCGTGGATAGCACTGAATGATGCCTCATCATCTCATCTATTGCCTGATGGCTAGGGTATTCCATGTTTTTCTGTTAGACCCCCTTTCAACGGGGGCAGGAATGATTGGGTTTCCTGACGGCAGACGTGTCACTCGTTCTTATCGGTATTCGAGGCTCAATTCTGTAAGTTTTGGGCTGAAAATGCTGGTGTAGCGCCATGGAGGCGTCTAGTGGGGTAGATTGATTGATGTACCATCTCGATCTACTGTCTAGGGTATTCCCTAGGCTAAACCTCGGACGTCTCACTGGTTCTTATCAGTATTTTCGGTTCAATTCTGCTCGAGGTTCACGTAAGTCACGATGCAATCACCGTTTCATTCGCGTGGGCGAGGTTCACTCGATAGACAAAGCTGTCCCACCCTTTTGCGAAAGTTCTTCCAACTTTCTTTTCTAATTTATTTCTCCTAACTTTCTTTTTTTACTTATTTGCGAAAGTTCTTCTAACTTTCTTTTTTAATTTATTTGTGAAAGTACGTCAAACTTTCTTTTTTTACTTAATTGCGAAGGTTCTTCTAACTTTCCTTTTTTTACGTATTTGCGAAAGTTCTTCTAACTTTCTTCGCCCCTTTGCTTGGTACACCGTTTTAGGTAGCACGGGTGCAAACTTAGAACACGGAAGCGTTTAGTTTTAAGTAGAGTAGGCACTCATTTATCCTTCCGATAAATGAGGTAGTTGCAATTGGAGGGTGGATGGGACTTGGAGATAGGGCGGGTCACTTTCGTAGTCACCTCCGCGTGGTGTGACCTGGTAATCGATATCGTTTTCTAAATTTATAATTTTCCTAAATTTCAAAATTTGTAATGCATCAAAATTTCAAAATTTGTGATTTATCAAAACTTCAAAATTTATGATCTATGAAAATTGCTGAATTTGTAGTTCGTTTATGAATACGAATATAATTCTAAATTTCATTTTTCACGAGTCGAAGAATAGAAAACAATATCGAGCTAAGTGCTACGATTTACGTTGTAGTTATAATTTCATGTATTCCTCGATATTTTCAAAAATAATTGTCTTTCTTCGTAAGTATTCAGGAATAAATGAAATTATAAAAGAAAAATATTTGCAACGCGTTATGTATTTTCAAGTATTTTATTTCAAATAAATTAAACTGTCGTTTCCTATACCCCAATCTCCTGTGTTAATTATGTTTTTATGCGAGTATTAGTTTTATTTCAATCCCGAGCTTGTGGGAGGAAGGGTGGGCTCGGGCGCAAGTTTTCCGTCACGATATTGTGACGGAAAGCTTGTGTAAATTGTAAGTGTCTCCTGTTCTAACTTACACCGATTTTATTTACTACAATTTCTCAATTTTTGTCATGTTATTCTGTGGCAATAATTTGTAATTTTTTTCATCACTTGGTACAAATCCAAAAGCAAGTCCTTCTGACTTTCTTCCGTACCGCTGTCTACATTTACATCTTTTTCGATTGTACAAAAATGCAAAATTAGAGCAGGAGATACATCGCGCTATGTAATATAAGTATGAGTGCGTACGTGATTAGAGCGTGAGTGCGATTTTAATATAGAGCGCGAGACCTCAAAGTGTTAGTATTAAGTGAATGTGTGAGTACGCTTTCGTTTCTAACTTGCACTCATTTTCACAACAAAACGTAATTTTTTCTACGCGTTAGATCGTAGTATTATTCAGTTATTTTTTGTCGGTTGTTCCGGACCCAAATGACCAAAGGGAATTGTATGATGCGAGGCATAGGGCCGATTAGGGGAGGTAAAACTGGCCAGTTCTTAGAATATGTCTTGCGATGTGTAGATATGTCTTCTTTATACAAAAGTATCCTCTTTGCATCGAATCTTTCGCTGATATATCGTTCGTTCTGGCTGTTACTCTCGTTCCGATTCTGTTTGGTGTTTCTCGTGTATCAGGATTCGATCACCCTTTGGTTCAGGAGGGCGAGGTCCACTCGGCAAAAGATACTGATCTACCTCTTTGCGAAAGTTCTTCTAACTTTCTTTCTTATATATTTATTCCATTTTACCTTTCTTTCCTTTTAACTTTCTCCCCTTTGCTTTGAGTTTCGTTTGAGATAAGATGAGTGCAATGTTAGAACGAGTGGTACATTTGCAGCGTTTAGAATCTGTAGTGCGTTTATAAGTATGCGTGGGAATGCGAGTGTTGCGAGAGTATGCGAGAGTGGGCGAGAGTATACAAGAGTATATACGTCCGATAAGCGATAGATTGTAGTATCGTTAATGTAACCGTATAATATATGCGAACGCTGAATACATCGTGGGATCATCGAGGGATCATCGAGGGATCATGTACAATGTTCAGGATAAGTATAGATTGTGGTATGAGTGTAGTATGAAAGCGTAAGTATGAGTGATTGTACAAGTGAAGCGTAAGTATGGAAATTATACATGTCATCGTCGGATCATCGTGGGATTCTCGGGAGACCACCAAATTTTCCAGACTGGAGATCTCATTTCTTTTGGTGAAGGTTCCTCGATCTTTCGAACATTTTCGTAATTTTATTTTGTGTTCCGAGATTGTGCTATCCGTCTATGATTTTATTTCGAGTTCCGAGATTTTCGTTCTTTCGATTTTCAGAGATACTTTTATGAATCTGTCGATTTACTTTCTCCTGGAAACCAGCTCTTAATTTTTTTTATTTTCAGGTTTAAAATTATTTGTATTTAATATTGAGCTAGTGGGAGGGTGGATGGGAGCTCATGGGGTTTTCACTTCATGTGAATCCGGCTTTTTTCTGCTCCAATCTCGCACCTAATACTTATTTTATTTGCAGGTTTTATTTATTAATATTGAGCTAGTGGGTGGGTGGATGGGATAGCTCATGGGTTGTTCACTTCAAGTGAATTCGGCTTTGTTGTTCTCCAATCTCGGTCCTAATTTTCATTTTATTTGCAGGTTCCATTTATTAATATTGAGCTAGTGGGTGGGTGGATGGGATGGCTCATGGGTTGTTCACTTCAAGTGAATTCGGCTTTGTTGTTCTCCAATCTCGGTCCTAATTTTCATTTTATTTGCAGGTTCCATTTATTAATATTGAGCTAGTGGGTGGGTGGATGGGATGGCTCATGGGTTGTTCACTTCAAGTGAATTCGGCTTTGTTGTTCTCCAATCTCGGTCCTAATTTTCATTTTATTTGCAGGTTCCATTTATTAATATTGAGCTAGTGGGTGGGTGGATGGGATGGCTCATGGGTTGTTCACTTCAAGTGAATCCGGTTTTCTTCTCCAAATTCGTTCTTACCTTTTTTATTTGCAGGTTTTAACTAATTTCCATTATTTGCAGGTTTGAACTAATTTCTATTTTATGTTGTAGGATGGGTTTTACCCGAAGAAAGAATATAGAAGGATACATCATCGTGGGATCGTCGTGGGATGCGAACCTCATTTGTATCTTAGTATTAAGTTCGTGGGCGGGCGGGAGGGTCCCCGTGCCTCTTGTTCGGAGTTGCACTCATTTTCACGACCGGTCGTGAATTTTTTATCGCGTTAGATAGTAGAGTCACCCAGTCATTTTCTGTTAATTGTTCCGGACCCGACTGGCCATGGGTGATCGAATATTGCAGGGACCATGAGGCAGATGAGGACTAGGATTACTGATCAGTTCCTGAGATGTGAACTGCGTGGCGGTGCGCTGGCGAACGCTGTCGTATAACGACTGAGGCGGCCTCTCTACCCTTACGGCTGTGGAGCAATGGGAGCCTGATCGCGAACGCTGTCTGAGGAATAGGGATCCTCTCTTCGGTCAGACCTCCCTCACCCGGCGGCAGTGGAGAAACGGGATCCTGAATGCAACATCCGTCGTCTTGGGACTAGGGTGTCCTCTCTACCTTTTAGTTGTGGAGAAATGGGAACCCGAACGCCATCACGTCACTCGGACTACCGGCACTCTTCGTTGGATTCTGCGCCACGATTCATGTAAGTTTAATCACCTTTTGGTCCAGGAGGGCGAGGTTCTCTTGACAGAGAATGCTTGTACTACCCTTTTGCGAAAGTTCTAACTTTCTTCCTCCCCTCTCCCTCGCCTCCAAACCCCTTTGC